>CM044439.1:118515459-118525753 GCA_024363595.1 Xenopus borealis
ACATTTTTACTGGCTAACACGGTACAGCAACTTTACATGCAACATCACCATTTTAAACCACGTTTTCACCAATAAAAGCAATGAAAAAAATATATTGCCTTCAAGTTTTCATCACATTAAATTTGCTGAACTCTCATGTATCAGATAAATGCTCTTTTTACATTTGGACAAATATTGAAAAAAAACCTTGAACTGAATCCTTGGTGCAGAACATACTTAATTGTGATAAAAATCTCCTAATTCTTTTTAACCAATTACATCATCTGCCAGAAAATCACAAAGTTTTAATTATACATAAAGGTAGTTTTTTTTTATCACACTTGTTAACACAGATCCTTTTGCTTTATCATATGGGGTTATTTACTAAAACTTAAATTAATGTAATGTTTTTTATTAAAACACAGTTAACTAAAGTCTAATCCACAAATTGAACTAATTTATCAATAATTTGTGACAAATTTGTGTGTCAATTTGGATAATTTGATTGATACTCTGAAAACTTGACTTTATTGGATTATTGGACAACACCCTGACTTTATTGGATTATCCGGTGCAGGTGTAAAGAAACAATTTCAGGGACATCTGCAACTGACTTCTACATTTGTGCCTTTAGATTTTTATAGGTTTTGGGGAATAATACATCTCAAAAAGTCGAGTTTTTTTTTCCTCTACAAATTTTAGTTTTCCCCTTTAAAAACCAGAAAAATGTGAGGTTTAATAAATGGGCCCATGTGTGTCTTCTGTGTGCCAGGAAGTTCCAACCCTTATTGAAGTAAACAAATGACTTAATTTTCAAAAATAAATTGTACATAAAAGCAGGATTTAAATTAATAGAAAAACATGCTTTTTCAAAAAGTGCCACTAATAAGATTTCTTGAAGGTATTGTGCAAAAGATATCCCAAGTTATAATCATTGATGGATTACTTGAAGGTTAATTTATGCATGTTTCTGAGCATGTAGAAACACCCTCTCCATCCCATTAGTGCTATAGAGACCTCAACATAACCCTCTATGGGTCGTTTTTTAAAACACTCGCTCTGTAATTGCTTTCCCCCAGTGAATTATTCACTGGGTTAAGGTATTTATGATGAAATAAATTGCCTTGTGTGAGAGGATGACAGCCTATTCTAGCAATCTAATGGAATTCTACTGTAAAGGGATGATCATGAGGGAGTTAGAAGTCACCTGGAGACCAAGAGTGAATATTAATTCTAGGAAAATTGACCATTACCTATTTCTTTTATAGTCTTATGTTAAATCTAAAATTTTCACTAGTCCTTAGAGTCTAAAACATGTCTCCATGTAACTTGAATGTATATAGGGTAAAGATTTAAACCTTTTCTTCTTTTGTATACTTACCAATGAGTACTTCCAAACCCTGAAAACAAAAAAAGAGTAGGTAGTGAGGGGTTCTCTCTGCAAGTTTATTATTTACCATCCCCCAGAGGATAATACAATATTATGTAGCTACACAGTTGAGCTATATTTAGCATTGTTATGTATCTTTAAGACACTTAGGGGCAGATTTATCAAGGGTTGAAGTGAAAATTTGAATTTAAAAAAATCTGTACAATTTGACTAATAGTGCAAATTTGATTTGAATTTGCGAAAAATTTGAATTAAAATATTTACCATGTACTGCCTCTTTAAAAATCTGACATTCATCATATAAAACCTACTGAATAGTTGTTTTAGACTATGGGGGACCTCCTAGAAACTATTTGGAGTCAATAAGTGGATGTTCAAAGTTTCTATTGGGAAAAATATTGAATCAAATTTGATCGAAAGCGCTTGATTACTTTGATTTGTACGATTCAAATTCAAACGAAAACAGACTTATTCAATCGAAAATGAACCTATTTGATAAAAAAACTTCAAATCAATTTATTTTTTTGACTTTTAAAATTTGAATTTTGAACTTTTTGCAATTCAAAATTCGAGCCTTGATAAAGCTGCCCCTTAGGGGGGTATTTATTAAAACTCAAATTTATCTAATTTTTTTAAGTCAACCTAACTCCCACTAATTTATCTTGACAGAATCTGAGACAATTTGAATCGTACCTCAACAGGTTTTAGCTGAAATGTTTTCAGATTTGGATTTTTAGAATAATTAATCTCAAATAAAATAAATTTTTTCCCCTAAAAAAATCAACCAGAAAAATGTGCTCATGCTTTTTGGCATCTAAAAGTTGTCAAAGTTTTTCTTTGTTCCAAAAGCCTGTCTGGGTAAAATTACAGAAATTTCTGAGATCGCGCAAACAATCTTAAATATGCCATTTTGTGTTATATTCTCTCTTTGATGGCAACGTAGCAAGATACTGTACCACAGATTGGCTGTTGTTTTGGAGTGCCAGGGGTCAGTAAAGTATTTACCTTGGTTCTGCTTATACAGTGTTCCTTTGACTTTTATGTTTGAAAGGGACCTAAGTTGGAAATCCTAGCAGGCACAGTGAACTAGAGATCAGTGTATTTACTCAAGGACAGGATTGCATTTTGCTTGCTGATTGTTACGATTGGTATCCCAAACCCAGAACAAACCCCCAAGATCCTAGTCACAGCTCAGTCTTCTGTCTATAACAACCATTTCTCACTTCGGGAGAAGCCCTCCTCTAATCGGGGTGCCGACAGGTCTTAGTATGATGGGACCAGGGAGAGAGTTCTGGGCAAGCAGGGGAACCGCACGTCATACTGGAATGGAGGGGGCAAATTCACTAAGCTAGTGATACCTAATTTGCATACGGCGCAAATTCAAAGTATAATAGAGGTATATGTTACAGCCACTACTTTAACTACACAGGACCAGGAAAACTTTAATTAAAAAAATAAAGTTGTCCTATTGCCCCCTGTATAGTTGAGTTGCCATATGTTAGGAAATGTAGGGGGGAAGGAGGGTAACCCCCCAAAATATTTTTGAATATGCAAATTAGGCAAATTCGACCATCGAATAGTCGAATTCGAATATTCGAATTTAATTTTATTGGAATATTCGAAAATTCGATGGTCGAATACTTCCTACTTCGCCAGATTAAACCTACCGAAATGGGGATCATTCCCTAATCTAATATAAAAAAATTGATCAATCGCTAAAAAACTCGTTTGAATATTCGATTCGAATTTGATTCGAATATTCGAACGAACGATCGAATTTTCTATATTCGATCATTCGAATTGCGGTAAAATCCTTCGAATTCGATATTCGAATTCGTAGGATTTTACCTCCCCACTATTCCCTGGTCGAATTTTATCATTCGAAATTGACCAATAGTAAATCTGCCCCCTAGCGTAAGTGATAACGTTCAGTAAAATGTTGATCTTAGTGAATTTGCGTAATTATGATCCTTCAACAGTGCGCAACTTCGCCTGGCGTTAGGGTGCGAAGTTGCGCTAGTCTATCTACTAGCTAAGTTGGTGTTAGTGAATTTGAAAAGTTACGAATTGACGTAACGCTGGCGAATTAACGATAGCGTTAGGCTCTTCGCGCTTTAGTGAATCTGCCCCAAGGAACATAGTCAGGTCACAGGCCAGGTTAATACACCAGATGAGCAGATCAGTACAATAACCAGAGGCAGAAGCGTAATCAAGGTCACAGGCCTGGTGCTTTGATTTGCCAAATTTATTATCTGCTGTAAGTTGCACAGTATGGCAACACACTAGATACAAGTGTTTTTACTAAGTTGTAATGCACCCTTTAGTGCTTATATTTGACGTGTCTGTAAATGACTCCCACCTTTTTGTTATGCTGTAAATTTGACAAATTTTTCAAATTGGTCATGGTTTGCAATACACTTCTGATAGTTGACAGCTGAATACATGACTCAAGACAAAATAGAGAAATACATACGGTACATTAAAAAATTTAGGGGCAGATTTATCAAATGTTGAATTTTGAGGGTTAAAATGCCTCAAATTTGACCCTAAAAAATTTTCCCGAAGTAAAATCAGATTAAATTGAATATTGAATTCAAATAGCGACCATTAGTGATGGGCGAATCTCCCGCGTTTCGCTTCGCAGAAAAAATTCGCCAAACGAGTCGCGTGTCGCGTTGTTTTCGGCACGCGTCGCATCGTTTTTGACGCGTCGCGTCAAAAATGATGCGCAACTCGTTTTTTTGGCGAATTTTTCGGCCGCGAATTCGCCCCTGGCGAATAAATTCGCCCATCACTAGCGACCATCCGATTTCACCAAAAAATCGGACTAAAATCTGTTTTCACAAAAAAACATACAAATTCATCCGATTTAAAAAAAAAATGTACGAATCGTACAATTCGTACGATTTTTAAAAAAAATCAGATGATTTCTATTCGATGGGAAAAAAATTAGAAAAAGCCTATGGGAGCTTCGCATAGGCAAATATAGAAACTCAGTAGGTTTAATCTGGCAAAGTAGGCAATCAAAAACATTTTTAAAGGGAGCTTCATCAAGGCAGATGTTACTTCCAGGGATCCCTTTACATGATGCATCCACACATGCAACAGATTGCATATAATGATCTGCATGCCAAAGCTAGTTTTGGCAACCATAGAAATTATATTATTTTCACCTATATTGATGCAATAATAATCAATGATGAGAGTTGAGGCAGCACCACAGAGGTTTCCAGGGGTGGCAAAAAGCTACTCCCGGTACCTTTAAGAGCCAGATTTCTGGTTATTAAACTGGCAAGCCAGCAAGGGGTGTGGCATTTCAGTAGCTGCTGCAGGGGGCTCATTCTTCAGGATCTGGCCTGATAATAATGAAGACACAAACTGAAACCTCAAAAACAATAGTTGAGTTAAGGGGCAACAATATTTCCCAATTGCAGCAAATACATCTTATACTAGGCTATCTGGTTCTTCCATCTGGTTACTCTCCATGCATTATTAAGATTGTGCTATTATATTGTTTTCATAACTTGCCAAATAAGGGTTCAAGTTGCATATACCTGCCTGCAATTCTATAAATCTGTTGTTCATCATCATTCAATTGTAAACTGCCTACATGTTCTGTTTGTGTCCCACTTAAGCAGTACAACATATCACAAAATAAGAGAGAGCAATGCAAGTTTTTTGTATGTTTATTTACAATGGAGAGTTTTTTTGCTCATTCTAGTCCACTTTTGGTTGTCACAAGAGTAAAGGTCATATGCAGTTATTTTGTAAAACAATTCAGATATGCAACATATTATCCAAAATGCTTGATACCTTGGTTTTTTTTTTTGGATGAGGGTCTTTCCATAATTTTGATCTCTATACTTTAGGTCCGCTAAAAAAATATGTAAACACAAATTAAATTCAATCTAATTCTTTGTCACCAATAAGGATTAATTATATCTAAATTGGGATCAAGTACAAGTTACTGTTTTATTACTACAGAAAAAAAAATAGTTTTTAAAATTTTTAATTATTTAATTAAAATGGAGTTTATGGGAGATTAACTTCCTTTAGTTCAGAGCTGGATAATGGGTTTCCGGATAGGGGCTCCCATACCTTTAAACTTCTAAGAAACTAGATGGTAAAAACTAACCTAAACTGTATATATTAGGTTCCATATTTCAACTGAAGAACACATATACCTTCTGGACACCTGCATCTGAACATCTTGCTTCTGCTGTCACTAATATGAACAAAAATATTATGAAATGTTAAGTGGCATATTGTATAAAGTACCTAGATTCATAGATATAACAATACCGTTCAATAAAAGAAATACTGACATGGATTGATTGTATACTTTATTGTAAAATCCCTGTAGCTTTACATTTACAGAGTTTGCCCTGATACATGAAAACCTTTTGTTGCCTGGAATGTCCATCCAATTTGAGGGTCTTACACATGGGTTTTGAATTTTTGTCTGTTAAAATGCATATATTGTTTTTTGTGTGTTCTACATGCATGTTTCTGTTTTAATATAAGGTAACTTGATTGTGTGTCACATGCATATAATTTCAAAATGTGACAAATCATAAAAGAACATGTTATTAATATACTGCCTATCATCACATTCTATCTTTATTTTAGCCTTAAATCGAATGTTCTTTTTTAGATAATATGCAGAGTTCCTGTCAGCTATACAGCAGTGGTGTCACTTCTGTCATTACAGGTCCAGTAAGCACCATAATGACCTAGATTGTGCACCAGTGCTCATTATATATTTGTGCCATCATAAATCACGACAGCAGTCACCAACAGAAAGTATAACCTTTGGGAAAAGTGATATTCATTGCAGAACATCGTAAATGTGTGTGTGTTATTTGAAAACGACACCTCTGGAGTTTCTGCCGTATTTGTACAGGAAAATGTTTTAAAATTGAGAATTTAAAATGTTCTCAAGAGCATCATTCATGGCCCCATGTATTGCATTGTCTCAATGTAGGTTTTTCGACCTGATATTTGCATTATTTTGTATATATTTGTATTATATATTTTGTATTTTTTTAGCTTCTCCATTGTCTTAACTGAAACTTTTACCACCAAAGTAACATATAAATATCATCCAAAATTCCACGACTCAACAACCTTTGTAAGTTGATTCCAGGGTTGGAACTAGGGGTAGGCAGGTTGCAACCATTTTGAGAACAGCGAGTACTAATGCAGAAAATGCAGGTTTATTGCCAAAATCCAGTTAATTAACAGCTCTGTCTCTATTCACAAATTACTGTAATATTGGTTACCCATGCATTCTGGACAACAAATGTGGGTTCTATGCATACTTAGTAAGGGAGTAATGTAATAAATGGTCTTCAGTAGAGATTAGTGGAAAATATCGCCACAGTCAGTTTCGAGGCAAACTTCAATGGCACACATAAAAAAAATTTATACTAGTCAAAAAAAAACATTTTGTGAACTTTTCGCCATTTCACAAATATTCTAGCAGTTTTGCAAATTTTTCAGCAAAGCAAAAAATTCTCAAATTTGCTCATCAGTAGTCTTTGCTACTAGTTTACTAACCCATAACAACCAATTGGCAAGTATGAGTTATTGATCAGCTTTTTGAAAACAAACATCTGATTCTTCTTTTCTGTTCTTTTGTGTTACTAGAAGTGGACAAATTTAAAAATGTTTTGCTTACATTATCCCATTACTTGCATGCAATTTATAATCAGTAATTTCAGCCTGTGGACTTACAGCTACTTTAGAATGCCAGTATAAATGAGCATTTTGTCATGGCATTCTAGGATTTTTAGTACACAAATGGTGCCATGTTCAGCATTCCTAATTAAAATAATACCAGGATTACATTTTCAGGTACAGTTTACAATGCAATTAGCTTAGCTTGTCCAATAATTAAGGTTTTATTATGTTACGCAAATAATTTGTATCATACAAATTATTTGCGTAACATAAGTTTTTATTTTTCTATATTCTATATTAGCCTACATATTTCTATAATGCTTGATTTGCAGAAAATTATTCTGATTTCTCTAATGCATAGGGTGTGTAATGCCTCCAATACAGTTCCAGTACATAACCACAAAATTTACAAATTCATTTTGAAAGATTTCCCATTTTTGATTATGTGCTGACTAAACACTAATGGAAAGGGTGACATAATTTGCTGCTTTATGCAGTTTCTTTACTCACACTAATATTTTACTATATTAACTATAACTGGTTCTTCAAGCAAGTTTCCCAAGTGACATTAAATGGTCCGGAGGACATCGTGTATCATTTATTCTCATACTGAATGCCAAGAGAATTACTTCAAAGTGCTGCAATCAAACAGGGTATGAAGGTTACTATGATATATTTAGCAAGGAAGAAACAACTAGAAATGATGGAAGTATGGCTGAAAACCAATTAATTGAGATTCCTCACATTATAAACCTGATCCCAACTAAAAATGCAAATATGTATGTTCTTTCAACTTAAAATAAAATGTTCCCATTTTATTTATAATAAACAATAACTGCTATCACCATACGGAACTGTGGTTACATCATTTGATTAGAGATATGGGTATTTTTAACAATTTCAGTTAATTTAAAATTATTTTCTTTTGAGAAAGTGCAGTCATATATTAATCGGATTTCGATTTTTTCCACAAATCCCTAAAGTTTGTGGTTTTCTCATTACTGTATCTTAAAAAGGTCTAACAATTTGAGATTAATTAAGGGAAGAATTATCAAAGGTCAGGTTATGTTTTCCTGAAGTTTTTCGAGGGTAGCTTTCAGTCAAAACTCAAATTTTCAGGAAAAAAATAAAATTTCTTGACATTTATTATATATAGTGATGGGCGAAAGAACGCTGCATCTCGTTTTGTATGGATGCATCTGTTTTTTGGATCCAAAACGAGATGCCAGTGAATTTTGCCGCGAATTCGCTGAAGGCGAATAAATTCGCCCCTCACTAATGCTGGAAATAGCTCAAATCTGAAAATACTTCAGCCAAAGCCTGTCTCAATCATGTAGAAGTCAATGGCAGAGGTCCCTTGAACCATTTTAAGACATTTGTAGCCTTCATGATGTATGGGTTTTATTGGTGTGTTGTGCTCGAAAATTTTTATTTATTAGAGTATTCATGTTTTTTACCCTGAATTCACTGATTCAAGTTTCTTACATTCTATTTTTTTCATAAATTAGATAAATTAGAGTTGTGAGTTGATTCGAGGTATAAAAAACCTTACAAAGCTCACAAACCCGACCTTTAATAAATAACCCCTGTAAGCTTTTGGATCCACAACAGACACTTCACATTTTAAGGCAGGGGTGACCATTTCAGGATACAAAACAAATCCTAAAAGTAAATCTTGTCCACTGGGCTCTAACTTCACACATTGAGGGGTAAATTAATTATTGCGCGAAGCATCTAAAGCTAGCGCTAATTCGCTAGCGTGACGTCAATTCGTATCTTCGGAAATTCACTAACACCGGCTCTGGTGAATTAACGCTAGCGAAGTAAATAGACTTGCGCAACTTCGCACCCTTCCGCCAGGCGAAGTTGTGCACTGACAAAGGATCGTAAATTCGCAAATTCACTTAAATGAACATTTACCTGAACGTTAGCACTTACGTTAGACATTACTTCGCCTGGTCAGACCAGGCGAAGTTCAATACAATAGATAGGAGGTTGAAAAAAAATGGAAAAGTCCCAAAAAAACGATGGCGTATTTTAGCACAGGAGGGTGATATTCTGAAAAAAATTAATATTTTTTTGGTGGGGTTACCCCCCTAAAGGTTTCCTGGGCTTGTGTAGTGGAATGTAGTGGCTGCAACATATACTTCTATTATAACTTAAAGTTATATTTACTTAAATTAGGCTTTGCTAGCATAACAGTGCTCTGCCTAGTGAAGGAACACTAGCGCAACTATGCTACCGTTCGGCAACCTGAGCGTAAATTCGCACTTTAATGAATTTGCGAAGCGCTGTCAAAAATTCGCCTGGCAAAGTGTGGCGAACCCTAGTGAAGCAAACACTAGCGAATTTTTGAATCTTACTGAATTTGCCCAAAGAGTTCCCTTACTAAACTGGGCCCTTCGTGGATTGCCAGTAAGAAAACATTGGTATTGGGGCCACACCTGTACTCTTCTGGGGGGGGGATTGCTCCATCTCCTAGCTTTCAGACCATCTGTCACATGGTCTCATCTCTCTCTTTACCTTGCAATGTCAAATGGCACCCCCAGGACCTCTGGGAGTTCCTCACACAAGCAGATGTCCTTCCTGCTCCAAGAAAGCATCCTAACAGCCTCACTAGGACTAAATACCTTTCCACAGGACAGCTTTCCTGTTGAAGGTGAGCCCTAATCCATGAGCTGGACTTCTGGATCAGAGTACCTTGCTTGCCTATTCTCTCCAGAATACTTCCAGGACCTGGCCCCCAAATCCTTTAAACAGAGAACCTACTCTCTGTTTATGAACACCCTTCATGGTACCTACTTCTCCCACTAAGGAGAACTTAAAGGGAAAACACACATTTTCCCACATTGTTTTGGTCACTCTACTACACCCCCTTAATGTAAAAATGACGAAAGTTACTAATACAAAGCTTTGCCACGTAAAAGTCAATCAGAGCTAATCTTTTCCAAATCAGTTGAATTTTTAGAGGTTTTCAAAGTATTCAGATTTTTTAGCATAGAGTTTAACGTAATTTTCCATTCATGCTTTTTTTATTATGATTTTTTAATAACTATCAAAAAAATGGAAAAAATTTGAGTCTTAGTAAATAGCCTCTAAAGCTACCTTTTGTCATAAAAGGTAGCTTTAGGGGCTATTTACTAAGACTCAAATGTTTTCCATTTTTTATTAAAACAAAGTCAACCTAACTCCCATCCACAAATTCACCTAATTTCTAAAAAATCAGCTTGAAAATGTCACTGC
>CM044439.1:118526368-118539532 GCA_024363595.1 Xenopus borealis
TTCTACAATACAGATGGTGCTCTTTGAAGCATGACAATATCCCGTACCTGTATTTGTACCTATGCTGCCCCAGGCCTGGGTTTATTGTTGACACTTGTGCAATTCATTGATGTGAGATAAAATTCACAGAGTGAGCTACAGTATTTGCAGATAGATGGACAGATAATCTTTGTGGCCTTTCCATAAATACAAGACTATGGCTGTGTGCTTAGCAAAGTGTGATTTAGTATATCAAGCTAGACTAATCAAAAAATAAATAATTAAAAGTCCATTTATTACAAAGCAAATTTCCCGAAAAAAGCCAGCACCGCATGTGAATAGGCGCAGGCGATTATTCATTAAAGCCACTGGAAGGCAGAGGGAAGCGGTTCGGGGAGATTTGTCGCCCCAAAGAAGAGGCGATTAGTCACCAGGTGACAAATTTCCCCGAATCTTCCCATCTGGCCTTACCCTAAGGGTCACTATACTCGATTGCCATGAGCCATCCATGTTTATTAACTTTCCATTGTTGAACCACAGATCAGTAAATAAAGATCTTGTTTTCTAAGGAGTCGCCACACAATGAAATATTTTCATCGACATTGGCCAAATGCTGACTCTATGGGGCTAGTATAGTTAAAGGAACGTTATTGAGAAATATTATAATTATACTCCTATAATGTATTGCAGTGCAATACATAGTTGAATAAAAAAATCATTAATTCAACAATTAGAATTATTTAATTATGATAATTCTAAATCAATCAAATTAATTAATAAATCAAGAGAATCCAATTAAATAAATGAGTGAAAAATTGATTGAAGTACTAATTAGAAAATGGTTACACGATCAATTCATTATATAAAGATATAAATCAAATTAAAAAACCTCAACTTGATTCCCATTAATATTTTAAGACTAATGGTCTTATATAATATGTATCTAATCCATGAACCAAAGGGTGGTTCTACTAATATACTTGAAAATGTGTAATTAAAAAGGATTAATTAATAAATAAGTTAATATGATCAGATTATGTGCAGGTATCTGTGTATTTCAATAATTATGCATGTTTATTACATATAGGAACATCCATGACAGTTATTTTTAAAATTGGTGAATATTTGCATATAGCCAGAATTCTGTACATTTTCCTTACTTCTGAACCATTATAAAGCTGGGACAGTTGTATGAAGCAGATTGTGCCCCATGGCTGCTTGTATTCTAAAATAATTAATTAAACAGGTGTTAGTAGCCTGAAGTTGAGATAGATCAGAAGAAACTGCTGTCAATGCGAGCGGAAACCTGACTCTGGAATTATGGTTTAGGTGCCTCCAGGTGTATTGGAGCAAACTGTATGCAATAAACATGCACAGAATAATTAGACAAAAATGCTACATTGATATTTTTATTAAAATACATTTATCATTGAGGTGGTAAAAAGTATTTGCAAGCAATCATAAACTGAGATTTTATGCAGCCTTTGTAGCAGATATAAAAGGGAAATTTTGAAAGTTTCTAAGTTTACATATCAAAAAGGCAGAAATAGTGCTAGTTTAACATGGGTTTTAGTGATGGTCTCAGCAATGACCACTCATTGCTAGGCACCATGTTTTTTCTATAGTCTAAAATGGAGCCCATGAAGGTAGAATTCATGATGTGTGGCAGTTATATCCTTGCCCCCAGAGCTGCAGACTCATCGTTCTATGGCAAATAATTGGTTATTGGGGAACTGTTGTGACGTACTGTATACAAATTCTAATTCTGTAATGACCAAGAATGAATGGTTTAAGTGATTCTATAACGCATTTCTTGCAAATCACATTCCAAATCTCTTTCCCACGCCTTAATGAACAGTATAACAGAAATTTATACAGCTTTGAAATCGTGTGTTTGGGAGGGATTTTAGTGGAGTATAGGATTTCAAACTTCGTAAGGTCTCTCCCGAATTTCTCTTTACCCCACATCTGTATAAAAGTGTCTGATCTGGTAATAATGGAAATCAGTTAATGTGATATTTGGTCTTGCGGACCTCAACATTTCTAAGTCTGCTAGTTGTCCCTGAGCTGTCAGATAAATAAATTGTAAATGATCATCAACCAGCTACTCTTTGAGTGAGTTCTTTGTCAAGGCTGGAGGAAAGGCTGGATTATTCACAATAGGCATCAATGGGGATAGAAATTTGGTCAATTTATTGTCTCCTTTAAGCATATCCCATGCTTTTATGGTGTAACTCAGGGTTGGGGGAGTATTATGGATAATTCTTCTATGTATCTTATCTATCCATGGGAGATGTATCAAATATGTGCCTGAAGATTGCTGTTCTATCTCTATCCAATCTTTATCATCTAGATGATAAGTCCAATCAATAATTCTATTTAGAATTGCTGCTTTGTGATAACGAAGGCAGTCTGGTAGGCCTAGCCCTCCCTCGTTTTTAGCTCTATGTAAAGTTGAAATTTTGACCCGGGGGGCGATTATTCCAAATAAACTTGGATATGTGTGGTAATAGGTTTTAGCAAAGATGCTGGGAAGGGTAGGGGGATGCACTGAAATAAATATAGAAGTCTAGGCATTACATTCATTTTTATTGTATTCACTCTGCCCTGTCATGAAATATGTTGTCTGGTCCATCTTTGTATATCTGTTTTGGCTTGGTTTGGTTAGTAAAAAGTTTCCGTTATTAGAGGCCCAATCTTCATATTCTTTAGTGATTGTTATCCCCAGGTAAGTAAACTCTTTTTTTGATCATGTGTATGGAAAATTCTGTGCCAAGCTCATGATGGTGGGGGTATCTAGTGATACGTCTAGTGCTGTAGATTTGTTAAAGTTTATTTTAAAGTTGATAATTTTCTGAAAAGTGTCAAATAACCCATTTAGTTTGGGTTAGATGGTGGTTAGTGGGTTGGATAAAAAAAAAAAGACGGTTGTCTGCGTAGGCAACTATTTTGTATTGTCTGTGTTGATTCCTGATATCTCCAGTGATCTACATATCTGCTCCAGGAAAGGCTTGAGTGCTAGTACGAAAAGGAAAGGGGAGTGCAGGCACCACTGTCTCGTGCCATTCCTAATGTGTATGTATTCTGAGAGGGTGCCGTTAATCCTAACATGAGCCACTGGTTCTGGGTAAAGGGATTTTATCCAGGTGTAAATTCGTTCTCCCAAGCCAAATTTCGTGAGACAAACAAACATATATTCCTAGCTGACTCTGTCAAAAGCCTTTTTGGCATCAGTTGATAGTAACATAAGTGGTGTTTTTCTAGTACGGGCATAATGTAGGATATTAATCAGCTTATTTGTATTGCCCCTAGCTTCTCTTCTGGGAACAAATCTAACCTGGTCCATACAGATCAGTTGTCCTACATGTTTCTGTATTCTGGTTGCTATTACCTTGGCTAATGGTTTCATATTGAATTGATAAAGGAGATTGGCCTATAACTGCCTGGGTCCTTTGGGTTTTTGTAAGCTTTCAACAGCAGAGAGATGTGGGCCTCCTTAGACTGTGGAGTAAATTGTAAGCCTTGTTGTATCACGATAAAAGTTTTAACCATATGAGGGTTGAGTGTCTCTATGCATTCTTTATAGTATGAAATTGTAAACCCGTCAGGGCCTGTACTTTTGCCAGAAGGAGAAGATTGTATAGCCTGTATGATCTCTTCCTCCATAATCTCAGTTTCTAGAGAATGGATTTGGGCTGCAGTGAGTTTGGGGAGAGGGTTAGCATCCAGAAACTCCTGTATCCTCCGTGTGGTCCTATCTTGATCTATTGGTGACTGAGGTAGGAGTTGGTATAAGTTATAGCAATATTTATGGAACTCTGCTGCTATCTGTGTGTTATAGACTGTGTTATTTCCATCTGATTTTCTAATACTATGGGGCAAATTTACAAAATTCACGTGAATGGATCGAAGTTTGAGAGCGTAAGATCCTGGCTAATAATTTGCCACATTTTTCTCCGTTCCCATAAAAACGGTGTTTCATTCTTGATAAGACTTTTTCAACATACAGCCCTTGTTAGATCTGTTAGCTTTTGTGCATGATGGCTAATTGGGAAGTGACCTCTTGGATTTTATTTTGTTTGTGAGGGATTTCTAATAGTTGAATCTCCGCTAATACTTCCTTGAGCTGCGCTTGGTGAGCTCGCTTTTTATGTGCCCCTATTTGTATTAGTACTCCTCTGATTAAACACTTATGAGCTTCCCATAAAGTAATTGGGCTCATGTCTGTAGTTGTATTTTCTTTAAAATAAGTGGTTAAATCTTTCTTAAGGTCTGTTAGGAGACAAGGATCAGTTAACAGGGATTCGTTCAATTTCCACACATTGGGCCAGTGAGACCCATGTTTGAGTGCAAAGTTTAACATGATCGGGGAGTGGTCTGACCATGTTCTTGTCAGAATTTTTGCTTTTGCTTGTTGGATATTATCCAAGTAGTATTGTGACATAAATATGTAGTCAATTCTAGTGTACAGCGAGTGGGGAGAAGAATAGAAAGTGTAATCTTTTTCTTGTGGTTTTAGTAGCCGCCATACAATAATTGTAATTGTTGTGGCGATTTCCTAATCTGAAGTGTCACTTTTGTGGGGGTGTTGGACTTGCCAGATGAACAATCTAAGTAAGGTTCTAAGGGTACATTGAAACCCCCCCCCCCCCCAGTATCAGCACACCTTCAGAGAAAACTTTAAACTTTTCAGCTATTTGGTTAATTCAACTTCTTGACTGACGTGATTAGTTGATTGTCCAGGGTATCTTTCACAAAAACATATCTGTCATTCGGATCAGATTTAGTTGACATCATTTTAAAGTTAACATTTTTGCTAAACACAATGGATTCTCCCTTGGTTTTTTTTGGTTGAGGTCGGCTATGGTAAATTTCAGGATAGTATTTATTGGACCATCTCGGGACATTATTAATCTTGAAGTTCCTCTCTTGTATGAAGGCTACTTGGGCTTTGTGTCTTCTGAGTTCTGTAGATAATAGTATTCTCTTATAAGGGGAATTGAGGCCATTTACATTCAGGCTCAATATTTTAAGCGAGTCAGGTGTGTTACAGTGCTGGACTCTGTTTATGTTAGACATCTTAGCCGGTGAAGTAAAGGGGGTGACAGTGAAGGGGTAGAGAAAGTAAATGGAGGTTGTTGTGGAAATGAAAGGAAAGCACCGGAGGAGAGAATCTGGTTTATAGATTAACGCTACTACTGCCAAGGTTGGGTGGGTGTGGTGGTATTTTTAGCGTAAGTGTTGGGAGGCGTGGAATGGACCAAAGAAGAGCGAGTGTCACTCCAGTGCGCCAGGCCCTACGTACCAATTGTAATGCTTAACCTGAGTATACCTATATATACATATATAATGACTGGAAAGGGAGAAATAGTCCTCTATCATTGTATCTATTAACCTTTGTTTTGAGAAACAACACATTATCTGCCCCAAGTAAAACAGTTTATGTGCAATATTGCTATATATGCCATGCTTTTGTCCCTTAAGTTTAGTGCGTACAGTAAACTAGTAAACACAAACCACATTAAGAAATAGATCACACATCTTGAGAGACATTGAAAAACTGTTATTTGTGACTTTTTTACTTAGTTCCATTTTTCAGATGTTGCACAGAATGTTGTATTATATTCTGAGTGGTCTCCTTAGAGAAGAATCCGTATGACTCAATTGTCCCGGGGAAGTCTGTGCCAGGCTAACTGACAATAATGATTTGTCTTGTAGTGAAAATCCAATACCTGTCAGATTTCTTTCGATAATTAAATCTGTTATCGTGTTCCTTAAATTCACGTAATTTATGCAGATTGGTTTATTGGGTTTGGTATCTTACCATGTTTATCAGGTGGGTACAGTCTTGTGGCAGATTTTTATGCCTAATCCTATGTGACTTGGGTAGTATCATTAGTCACCTGTGTAATAGAATTGGTGGGCAGGTGTCATTTCTCAATGCTATAGTTTCACTATAAACCGCAAAAGATACAAAAAAAACAGTATCTGTGTAACTTACAAACTTGGGGGTATATTTATCAAAGAGTGAAGTTAAGAGTGAAGATCCCGGGAAATTCCGCCACTCTCCATTCATTTCTATGGGATTTTGAAAGGCCTAATTATCAATGGGTGAAGTGAAAGTTCAACCTTTGATAAATACGCCTTTAAAAATCCCATAGAAATGAATGGAGAGCGGCGGAATTTCACTCTAGTGGCAAAACTTCACTTTTTGATAAATTTATCCCTTGGTGTCGCAGCTTTGATTCGACCGATTTGCCTATCGGTGGTGTCCTCATTCAGCTGGTGGACTGTTTAATAAGTATTTGCTCCATTCTGAGAGGTCTGTTATTGGGATACTTACAGCCACACAGAACCTTTCTGCTTCTGCTGGTTCTCGTAGTGTGTGCCATTTGCCGTTAAGTCGGGCTGAGAGAGCAAATGGATGTGCCCACTTGTAGATAATCTTCCTTTGCTTCAAGGCCTCTGTGACTCCTCTAAGAAAGCATTGTTGTAGTATGGTGGAGTAAGCTAAATCTTGGAAAAGTTTTTTCTTCTGGGTTAGTGCTGTTAGCTCGGTCTGGAGTGAGGATACTTCTTGCTTTATTTGGCAACTTGGTAAAGTCTGTAAAACTGCTCCATTTGCAGTGTCCTCTGTTACTTCTCCTGTTGGGGCCTGTTGCATAGTTTTTTCGTCGGCCATTTTGGAAGGTTCCCTGATCTTGGAGTCTCCCTGATGTTTCTCAAAGAATTTGTCTATATCTTTGGTTCTTTTGGTTCCGGAGAGCTTTGGGGGTCGCACCGGAGGTGACTGCCTTATTTGTTTTCCCCATTTGCTAAGTATCTTGTTATAATATTTGAGCTAGAAGGCAATGGGACACCGGAGCTCAGGTTTTGTACGTCCTGCTTAGTCCATCATCAGGCCACGCCCCTCATGCATACTATTTAAGTTTATACAGCCTAACTCCCATCCATGAATTTGGCTAATGTACTCATAATTAAAATAAAAATATTGGATACATAAACGCAAATAGATTGAGTTTTATGAATACCTCAAGTTGAAAACCTTGAATTTACAGAGTTTTCAAGCAAAACCCAGAGTCAAACGTCTGAAAACACCAGAAAATAATGAAGTAAAAAAACATCTTCAAATGCTTAAAGGGACCTCTTCCATTGACTTGTACATGTATTTGACATCTTTTAGCTGGAGTATTTTCAGATTCTGATTTTATGCTGATTTGGAGCATAATAAATTTCAAAAAATGTGGGGCTTTCTTGTGAAAAA
The DNA here is from genome assembly GCA_024363595.1 of Xenopus borealis. Classification (NCBI taxonomy): domain Eukaryota; kingdom Metazoa; phylum Chordata; class Amphibia; order Anura; family Pipidae; genus Xenopus; species Xenopus borealis. The sequence goes on from CM044439.1 coordinate 118,533,612, forward strand.
AAACTCAACTTTTTAGTGAAAACTAAACTCAACCTTTATTAAATAGCCCTCTTTATGCCTATGGAAAACACTGTTGAATTTGAATACTTTCAAAACAAATGTACCTCACTAACTGGGGCTCATTGATAAAGACTGGGCAAATTTTCATCTGGACAGTAACCCATGGCAACCAAAGGTTTCTTATCATTGTTCAATCTGCAAGTGACTGAAAAAAGGTTTCTATGGGTTATTACCCAGGTGAAAATTTGCACAGTATTATATTTAGTAGAAATGGACCCCACTGTTTGTAACTCTGCTGCACTTGTTGTAGGGTGCTATATGCCTCTGATAGCTGATCCACTATGTGAAAGTTCAAATGCAATAGAAAAGAGGCAAGCAAACTGACATTTCAATAAGGAATTACAACCCTTCCAGTAAAATATTTAATTTTATGCTCACAATCGATCGAAAATCACAATAATGTTATTTTATATAGTCTTACTGGTACATACATCTTCATTTGTGGTTTCAAAAACCACAATACTACCAAAATGAGACAGCTGATAAATAGGCTTCCACATCTGGGATCCTAAGTATGCAACACAGTATCTCCAAAATACTGACCAATTTTGAACTGGGGTTAAATCAAGTAAGTTGATCTGTGATTAAATACCCTGGTCCTCTTCTTCCTTATTAACATTGCATTTTTCAAGGACATGATGAGTTACTATGCAGAGTCAGTTACAAATGTAAAATAAAATGGTGGTAGACAATAACACAGCGGAGATTGCCTTTAGCAGAGAGCATATTGGCTAATTTAAATAATCATCATTATTATAATTATTTCCTGCTGCTTCCATCACTTCACTTTTTAATCTCTAGTGTTACTTGAGGTGACTATGATCTATATGCAGCATCCATAATATGTAGTTGAAAGTCCTTACCTATGGGGCCTAGGTTAATAGCCCACTGCATGCCAAGTTTCCCTGGGGTGGGTACTGCCAACTAAGTAAAATGGAGACTAAATAAAAAATTTAATGCACAGCATGTACCCACACCCTGATCCACCCTGGGCATGGTCTTTTACACCTAAACACACCCCGACTGATACAAACCACACCAACTCATTACAATCTCCAGAAGCTGAAGCGAAAGCATTTAGGTTTGGTGAAGCGGGGAGCAGCAAGGGGAAGGTGTGAGTACCGGGCATTGGAAAGTGGACATATGTGGACATTTTCGTGCGTGGTGCAGAACACTCTCCCTTGCACCATCAAAGTGAAAGTATTATATATGGGTACCAGGGACTATGTGGATAATGGACTGGTACCATTGCTGGTGCTACAATGATGGCAAGGGGGAGGGAGAACATAAGGATGGAATATAAGGATGGTGTCAAGGAGCTGCTGAATTAGCACATGGGATTAGCGATATTGACTTTCAATGTATATGCTTCAATGGTGACATCAAATGATTTAAAACAGCAGTCTTTAGTCCTGCCAGCTACTGTGCAATGGACACTGAAGGAAGTGTGCCTTATAAGATATTTCTACTGCATCCCTGTGAGTGACATATAAGGGGCAGTCTGTCCATAATGTCTTTTTGACTTAAGCCTGCACCCTTTCATAGGACACTTTGGGAGAAAGCATTGAATGATACTAGTTTCATATAACTATGCAGCATGAACTAATACCCTTTTTAGTGAATAATATTTACATTATATTCAAGCATAGAATATATGGAATGTATTGAAAGATAAAATAATAAAAACTCTCAGGATCCCCATTAAGCAAGGTTGGAGGGCTCACTGTATGAACTATGTTGCCGTAGCCCACTGGGAACCAGGAATGCAATTTCCTTACAGGAAAAGGAAATTCTAAAATAGAATAAGGCTAAAAATGCAGTATTTTGTATACTAAACAAAAACATGAACTTACTGCACCACAAACCTAATCCTTTCAAAGTTGGGCAAAACATCTTTGCAAGATCAAGACTGTGCACATGCTGCTTAGGGACCATTAGAAATTATCAAAACTACTAAACTGCTGGGACTACATTCCATTATCCGTAATTGGTTGGTAGGCCTTAGGGAGCTATTTTTGGGAAGGAGTAGACCTACTATATGAAAGTTTTCTTCCCGTACTAAATCAGTAGCATACCTTTTTGAAAACGGTAATGATTAAGCTGCTGTCATTAAATGTTAAGGGTTTAAAGAGCATAAATAAAATATACTTGACACTCAAGGAACTGAATCTCTTAGGAGCAGACATAGCCTTCATACAGGAAACACACTTTGAAGCATCTAAACCCCACAAATTGAGCTCCAAACACTTTCTAATCGGCTACTATGCCTCTAGCAGGCAAAAAAAGCAGGAGTGGACATACTAATCCATAAAGACTGTCCTTTAACAGTGAACCAGGTCATTAGCGACCTTGAAGGTCATTACATACTATTATCAGCCACCTATACAGACATACAAGTTAGCTTACTAAATATATACTCCCCCAACAAAAGACAGCATGCCTTTCTACACAGCACCCTACTGAGACATTTGGATATTTTCCACCCATACCTAATAATTGGCGGTGATTTCAATATGACCTACTCACAAAATATGGACCGCTCACAACAAGCCTCAAATCAGTCATCCCATAATCTATCCAGGAAATTTAGACAATTAACAAGACAATTCTCTCTGTTCGACTCATGGCAAATCAATCACCCTAATGAAAAACAGTATACATTCTATTACAATCCCCACAAGCTCCATATACGCATAGATTATTTTTTTATCTCACATCCCTGTCTGAAACTTTGCCAATTCACAGATATTCTACCCATTACATGGGTACCATTCACCCATCATTTTACAACTACAAATCACCCATTGGAGATTAAATGAGACTATTCTTCATGATGCCGGCACAGTTAAACAAATTGAGGCAGCACAAAAGGAGTATTTACAACTAAAATCGAACTCAGTACAATCCCTGACAACCCTCTGGGAAGCCCATCATAAGGCCACAATTAGTGGCAAACTTATTGAACTAACAGCACAAAAATAGAAGCTATACAACAATTCCTACAAGGACTTACAAACCCAGCTCCGCACATTAGAAAACAATTACAATACCCACAGTTCCGATGCCCTACTGACACAAATCTTACAACTAAGGAGTAAACTAAAAAATAACAGATATAAAGAGATTGAGAAAGCAATGATATGGACTAAGCAAAAATTCTATGAGAAAGGAGACAAACAACACACATTGGCAAGAAAGTTAAGAGAGCAGAAAGCCTCCACAGCCATTAGGACTAGTGATGGGCGAATTTATTCGCCAGGGGCGAATTCGCGGCGAATTCCTGCGATTCGCCGCTGGCGAATAAATTCACGATACGCCAGCGAAAATTCGTCCGAAAAAACGAGTCGTCGTTTTTGATGCGACGCAATGAAAACGACGCGACACACGTCGAAAACGATGCAACGAAAATGACGCAACGCACTTCAAAAACGTCGCGACTCGTTTCGCGAATTTTTTCACCAATTCGCGAATTTCGCTGGAAATTCGCAAATTTTTCGACGAAGCAAAACTGGGTAGATTCGCCCATCACTAATTAGGACCCCATCAAGCCAGTTAACCCACAAGCCTGATCATATTGGACAGACCTTCCATGAGTTTTACCATAAATTACTGTATATAATTTGGATTTGAGTCTACCAGTCGATAAAGAATCAGAACCCAACCCACTCACAAATTTCCTCATGGAAGAAAATCTACCAAAATTCTTAGAGTCAGACCTCCAAATACTTAATAGACCCATTACCCCAGAGGAGCAGTGACACTGAAACCAATACCTAATGCCAAAACCCCAGGACCTGATGGGTTCCCATACATTTACTATAAAACGTTCCTCCATATCTTCTCGCCACACCTCACAAAACTCTTTAACAAATATATCCAGGGCACTTCCATCCCCCACACAAACCTGACTTCATACCTTGCTTTACTCCCAAAAGAGGTTAAGGACTCCACATTATGCACCAATTACAGACCAATAGCCCTATTGAATTCGGATCTAAAATTATTTTCCAAGATTCTTGCCAACCGCCTTGCCCCATCCTCCCACATCTCATACACAAAGATCAGGTGGGATTCATACAGGGCCGACAGGCTGGAGACAACACTAAAAGGACTATTGATCTTTTAGAACTTGCCCAAAAGCAGAAGCAACCAATGGAGCCTAGATGTGCAGAAGGCATTCGACCATTTAAGCTGGCCTTTCCTGTTCACCCTTCTCTGCCATCTGGAGATTTAACCACGTTAACCAGCCAATATAGCACCCCATCAATATATCTTAAGCTACCAGGGCAAGCACACAGCCCGATATCAATATCCAATGGTACAAGGCAAGGGTGCCCCCTCTCCCCTTTACTGTACACTCTCAGTATAGAACCTCTAGCAGCAGTGATCAGAAACAGCAAAGATATCAAAGGGGTACAGGTCAATCAAGAGCAATTTAAGCTGTCTCTTTTTTCTGATGATGTATTGCTAACTGTCACTAATCCCCTACTAACACTACCATCTCTACATAAAATACTGGAGGAATATGGTAGGCTGTCAGGACATAAAATCAACTTGAATAAAACGGAAGCTCTACAAATCCAGCTACCCCAAGCGACTCTAGAAACTCTACAATCCAAATTCAAATACAACTTGAAATCAAACTACATCACATACTTGGGTACAAAAATCACTCCTTTATATAACCAACTGTTTGGCCACAACTTTACACCACTCATCAACCAAACGAAGAACACTCTACAGCAGTGGAGTACTCATTCCTTTTCTTGGTTTGGAAGGATAGCTGCACTAAAGATGAACATTCTTCCCAAATTCCTGTACCTATTCGAGACGCTACCCATCCCAGTATCCCGTAAAACTTTCTAGATGTCCAGGCCCTGTTTCATAATTTCATCTGGGGAAACAAAAGCCACAGAATATCTAAGGCAACATTGACTGCCCCGACCAGAGCAGGAGGGCTAGGTTTCCCCTTGCTCCAGAAATACTATGAGGCCACTCACCTCAGACAATTACTGGCTTGGTCTCAATGGGAACCTAACACCATATGGGGCCACATAGAAAATGGACAGTCTGCAGAGAAACATCTCAACCATATGGTCCTCAGGCAAATAGCAGCCCTCAATGCCAGATCTCTTGAGATCCACACGACATACTTTGGGAATATGGAACAATCTCAAAATAAAATTCAATCTAAAATCAGTCCACAATATATTTAAAAAACCCAGACTTCCCTCCAGGCACTTTGCGAGGGTTCTACACTAGGTGGCAAACCACAAACCTCCACAGGATCAAAGACCTACTGACCACCTCCAACCTGCTTCTGTCATTTGAAGAACTACGACAAAAGGCCCCATTGACTCAACTACATTATTTTGAGTAGCTACAATTTGCGACATTTCCTGCAATCCTACATACAGCAAGAAAAATCGACAACCCCTCCACCATTTGAACTTCTAGCCAGGCTGGGCCTTCCACAAAATATCCAGGATTTACAAAATATTGATTGTCCCACCATCTAACAACTCCCTAAAGCACCCGTATATGGACAAATGGGAAATGGACCTAGCACAACAATTGAACACAGAAGAATGGGCCACAATATGGTCTAACACTCAGAGGATAGTCACATGCACCAGGCAAAAAGAAAATGCATATAAGGTGCTAATGAGATAGTACCACAAACCGGAAAAGATACACGCATTGTTCCCAGACCACCCAAATTGCTGTTGGAGGCAGTGCAGAGAAGTTGGTACACTACTACACACCTTTTGGACCTGCCTCAAGCTACAAACATTATGGAACGATATTGCGGACTTACTAATAAAACTAACAACGCATAACCTGCCAAAAGATCCTCTCAC
>CM044439.1:118540110-118554576 GCA_024363595.1 Xenopus borealis
CAAACTTTCTCCAACTCTGCAGAACCAGTGGCTGCAGCAAAGTATCCTCCAAATAGAATCCTAGTTTATCTGTATAAATCTGACTCCATGATCTTTGTCCCTGCAGCTGGAGTTGGAAACAGTAAAGGAGATGTAAAGGCAAAAATAAAATCCAAAACAAACCTCTAACTGCTCTACAGGGAAACAAAGCTGCTGGAGTTCTGAAAGACTGGAACGTAAGGCAGGGACTCTCCCTGCTGTTCATAAGTATGATTGTTTCCCTGCCCAGCAGTAAGGGACCATCTGACAATTTCTATCCATAGTAAATGAAGAGAGAATTTCACTGCATACAGCCAGGTTTCTTGTAAAAACGGTAAACATTTTTAAATTAAAGTATATTGGAGATAGGTTTCTTTTTCATTAAAGAAAGTAAAATGGGATTTTATTGTTTTGCCTTTCCTTGGCCTTTAATTTACTCTCAGTTGATTGAAATAGCCCCTCATAAATATCTCGTAAATATATGGTAGCATGGGAATCAGATTTAGGTGCTCCCATTCCACCTGAAACTTGGATGAAAATATGGGAGTCTATTAAATAATTCTCCCCAAATGTAGGGGTAAAAAAATCCAAGTTGTTCATCAACTTGCTTCAGAGGATGTGCAACAGGAGGAGACTATGTGCATTCCTGGTGGCACTACCCCATTGTTTCAACCCTTTGGACTGAAGATTATCAAATGGCCTCTCAGATTATAGGGGTGACAATTGAACCAACTATCAAAACAGCTTTATAATCCCTATGTTACCCTAAAATAGTGCCAAACTTGAGTAAATTATTTGCCCAAATACTGGCAGCTACCCTTTGGGTTATAGCCCGACACTTGCTAGCCCCCCTCTCATTGATAGGCTTAAATTTATTCAGTCTCTGCACTCTCTCTGCCATTTTTGATGATAAACCTGACCTCCATACAACCATTTGGTCATTATAGGATAACTTTCTGTACACTATTCCATAGAAATGGAAATATCCATTATAAGACTGTGATCTTGTGAACTTTGTTTTGTTTACCCTTTTTATTTTATACATGATTTTGTTTTTGTAATTATATAACTGCAATAAATAGTAATAAAAAAACATAACTGTTTTCAAATATAAGCCTTAAACAATCTGAAAGAGAAATTGAGAGTTATATGTTGTAATCTTTGGAAAACATATTTTAGATGTTTATAAACCCTCTTCATCTATGCATTTCTGTTCTCACCACCAGTTTTTATATACTTTATATCTCAGCTGCAAATGTTTTGGGACTCTCCACAGTAACCAGAAAATCAATGCCCCTTAAAAAGTGCAGTGAAGCAACAATGATCTTGCTGTGTCAGAATTTTAAAGATGAAACCATTTTATGAAAAAAAAAATACAGAATTCCAAGGCTATTACTTTGGTCAAACGCTGATGATCAGAATGGATTTAAAATCACAGTCTTAATTTGAAGGAAATAGATGCTGCCTGTTGGCCTGTTTATTTTCAAGTCCCTAATAAATACTTCAGGAAAGTGTGATAGAAACTTTTAACACCTAAGGGGTTATTTACTAAACCTCATTTCTTTCTGGTTGGGTTTTTTGGGCAAACAAATTCCTCTTTTTGAATTTTTTATTGATAAATAAGGTAAAATTGTGGATGGGAGTTTGGTCAAGTTTGGTTTAATAAAAATATGAGATAAATTCAAGTTATTTGTTAATTAACCCCCTTAATGTTGAAATTATGGAATCACAGAAAGAACCCTTATCTGGAAGACCCAGGTCCAAAACATTCTGTATGAAAGGTCCAATACCTGTATTATTACTTTATCAATTTACCTTATTTGATGTGAAGTACTCTTTATGGGGCAGGGTGAGAAAATTACTTTGGGATTATCTTTATAAAGTCATGCATTGTATGCCAAAAAGGTCAAATTAATTTTATGTTTAAAAAGTTGTGTTGTTGTTCTCATGAATAAATTAACACCACAGATCACAACCAGAAAATCAGAAAGGTGTGCTACAGTATGTGCAAAGATACAGTACTGTATTCGTTAGATTACTTCAGACTAAGGCACAAAAATTTGCCAGATTTGTATTGTGGGATCCCATAGGTCACGCAGTCCTAGTGCCCATCCACAGCCCCACCACGTGGTCCTAGCGCTCCACATCTCCCACAAGTGGAAAGCTGGAGCACTGGTGCTCCTCAGCAAGCGGACAGGCGACATGCTGCCCCTAAAAAATTGCCTAACTAGCCTGCAAAGACCTGGTGTAACCCAATAAATTTGATAAGACAAAATCAGGTGGCATGTACTTGAAAGCTTAACAATGTTTTAAATATTTTTACAAAACCATCTGTAGCTACATCATAATGTTAAACTCGGCAACACATTCACAAAGAATTAATAGACAGATTGCAAATTTTTCACATTGCAAATTGGCTGGGATTTTCACAGTGTACAATGAATAGATTTTTTCCCCAAAACCTTAGAAAAAAGCCACCTTAAACTAAATAGGGAAACACTGGAGAAGATACATTTTCCCAAAAATTTGCTTTGTGGTAAAAACTCAGATTTCCTTCAGATTTGTTCAGATTTCTTATCTTTCACCCAAAACCCCAGAAAACACAACACAACACGAAACCCAGTGCACATCAAAAAATTAGACTTCTCCCACTGACTTACTGTAAATACCTCAACAGCTGATCCGGAAAGAATGAAACCTCAACAGGACTGAGATACTGGATTTTAATATTCAGATTTTTTCATCCTTGAGGTTAAATACATTCCGAAAACTTTGTGTTTCTATTAAAAAAAATTGCACATTTTTCAAATTTTCAGAATTCGGAGTTTGATAAATAACCCCCTATTAGCTAAACATCAAGGGGAAAATTTACTATTATTCCCCAAAATTAGCTCAATCAAATTCGAAATTCGATAAGCATTTGACCATCGAATGCTTATCGAATTGTTTTAGGCTATGATTTTGTTCGCTATTCGATTTCTCTATGAATTCGTACGATTGGATACCGATTGTTCGATTTCACGAAAAAAACTTGAAATTTCCTTCAAGCCTCCGAAAAATTTGTATAATTCAAACAATAGAACACTTCGATCGCACAAATGGTATTCAAGCAGGACTTAGTCTCAGAAGCCTATGGGGGTTCCCATAGGCTTCTATTGCAATTTGGTAAATTCAATCTGGTGAAGTAGGCAGTCGAATAACTTTAAAATTTTTAATCCTTCGATCATCGAATTATCCAATTATCGAATATACGATCATTCGATCTATTCGATAATTTGGTATTCGATGACCGAAGAGGCCAAATTAGAATATCCGATTTCACGAAAAATTCGGACGATCATTATTCGATCGAATTCGATCGAACTTCGATCATTTCACGTGAATTTTATAAATCAACCCAAATGTAGTTTAGGTTTTTCACATTTTTCTGGACACAGATGAAGAATCCTTCAAGAGGTACCTAGCAGCACTTATACACTTTCTAAAGCACATGCTTCATTCATATGTTCTGTAAAATGATAAGAGATTGGTTAAAAGAAAATTAAAACACAGCAATGTATTTGCTAGATGTTTGCAAATACCAACTGTTCATGTACTCCATTCCCTTATTTTACCTTGCCCTGACTTGGATCTCTGGATATCTGCAGAGTATGGTTATGCAGTGTGTCATTTTTTATATATAGCTACTAGGGGTATGGGTAATTGTCCAACAAGTGTAATGCACCATGTAGTTAGCTGCATAGACCCAATAAGCGGTGAGTCAATCCACTTTCAATGCATATATCTTCCAACAGGTAAAACTTAATGTAAGGCTTTTTTGGGCTAGGCAGCACAAAATTAGTTAAAGTATCCAGCTAGAGTATGAGCATGGGTTACACTGCTACACTACACAGCAGGGCAGGGCATTCGCCAATTGGAAGCTTCCCCTTTAAGAGGTAGTTGAACTACAAATACACAGGCACTGTACCATTAAATAGATATTTGGACGCCAGGAGGTTCTTGGTGAAAACATGAACAAGTTTATTAGCATGGACCACAGGTTTTACTCACACAGGAAGATGTGCAGGTGTAGCATATCACAGAGGAGAGACAGATGAGGCAAATACATCATTAGGTGCTGGGTGACTTCCATGAGGCATAATAATCTGGGTTGCACCACTTCCTTGCATGGCACACCTGCCAGTGTGGCTGACCGGAAAATCAGTGTATGAACCGGTTGCTGCTGCTAAGGCCTCATACCTATCACAATGAAATCCCTGCACTAAAGGCATATGGGGAAGCCATATGGGAAATGCTACTCCCTACTACACTCCTCAATGGGGCAGTGTACACTTTAGAGAGTCTATACATAAATCTTACTGATATAGCTACTCTCGTTCACAGGATTACCTGGTTCCCAACTCAATCACTGAAGTACAGATCCTTCAGGGCATGTGGCTTACTGGGTCCTTGGTGATCCCAGGCTCAATGGGAACACCTAGCAGCACAGACACCAGGAGCCAAAGAGGCAGAGGTCCCTCCCTGTACACATTATAAAGCAGTGTGGTGGGGGAGTGGTCACTACACCCTTTGACCAATACCTAAAAGTGTTGAATAAGAACTGTTACAGGTGCTTACACCCAATAACAAAAGATATACTAACGGTAGGGGATTAACTCCATAGATGCTGTATAGAATCTATGGGTCCCTACATTATCATTTATTTAAAATGCATTAAAAACATGTGAACAATTCATATGCAGCATATCAGACTTATCTGTACAGAGTCCATCAAACAGTTCTCTGCCACAGCGTGTCAAGTATACAAATGTTCATTTCTCGAAACAGATTAAGGTTTGAAGGCAGAAGTGGCATCACCAGTTACCATGGAAACACATCTCAAAGTGAGGCATGGATACAAGGAAGTAGTCACGCTAGCTGGTATCCCAGTGATCAACAGGGATTACCCTAGCAACCGTTGCATAGATTACAAACTGGATCAAAACACTTAGAAGGTTATGTATATAACCAATAGACATTTCAGTTAAATAGTAAAAGCATAAAATTAACAGAAATAAATGCAGGTCAACGTCCCTATTTAACCCTTTAGGGGAAAGTGTTTTTAACCTATCTATCCACTGAACCTCAGTTTTCTTTCATTTTAAAATGCGATGTCCACCTCTTACCAGTGGGGGAATGTGCTGAATCACTCTAAATCTTAGATCATCTGAGGAATGCCCTGCATCTATACAGTGTCTAGATACAGGCAGAACTCTATTTTTAGTGTAAATGGTTGATCTATGTTGGGAAAACCTATCCCTCACCTTTTGGGTGGTTTCATCAACATAGATCAGCCCGCATGGACTTACAAGCATATAGATAGCAAAGCTTGTATCACAGGTATTATAGCCCCATATTATACATGTTCTTTTGTTTTTAGAATCACTGAACTCAGGGTCCGATAATACATATCTACATTGAGCACAACCTTTACATTTGTACATATCATCCCTTTTTGGACCTAAGAATGTTTCTTTTCTAGGGAATGGACGTATCTCTGCTCGTACGACCTTATTGCCCCTATGACAGTACATCATTGGCAATTGCTGAAAGTCACAAATAGATGTATATGCATCCCTTAAAATATGCCAATGTTTATATGAGATTGATTTACATCTACTGCTACATGCATTATATTGTGAAGCAAAGGGCACCCTTTGACTGTAGCTTTTACACTGACATGTTTTCAAGCCCCGGTCTCTATTTTGTATCATCTCCTGATTTTTTTGTACCACATGTTGTGGGTATCCCCTTGCTATTAATTTATTACTCATCATTACTAAATCCTCATCTCGAGCCTGTGGTTCACTTAACCTTAATTCTATTAACTCCTGTGAATTGACTAATGGTATTGCTTTTTTTACTCCTGGAGGGTGAAAACTAACATATGAAAGTAATTGATTACGGTCAGTGTGCTTTGTATATATGCGAGTATTAAAGGCAAAGTCTGAATGTGAGACCAATGCATCTAAAAATGCTATTTTTTGTATACTCTCAGTCATCAGGAATTTTACATTTGTATGGGCTTCATTAATTGAGTCACGGAACCCCGCCATTGGAGAAACATATCATCGGTATACCTTCACCAAACCACACAGTGATTGGTGATGAGTACATTCAGATAAACGTGCTCCTCTTCAAACCAACTCATAAAAGAGTTGGCATATGGTGGGGTGACCTTGGAGCCCATGGCCGTCCCCCGTATCTGCAAGTAATGTTTATCCCGGGATTTGAAATAGTTTCTGTTAAGTATGAATCTTAGCATCTCCACAAAAAAATGTATCTAATTTTCTCCATATTGGTCACTATTGTATAACAAATTCCTCACTGCCATCAAACCCTCAATGTGAGGTATTAATGTATATAGGCTAGCCACATCTAATGTGGCTAACCATAACTCTCCCTCAATATTATGTATTTTTGAGGGTTTTTCTAGAAAATCTCCAGTGTCACGAATATAGGATTTTGTTTGTTGTATCAAAGGACTAAGTATTTTATCCAGTACCTCTGCAGCTTTATTTGTGAAGGAGCCTATACCCGTCACTATTGGTCTCCCTGGCGGGTTAATAGGGTCCTTGTGAATCTTTGGTAACACATATATCAGAGGCACCACCGTATATTCAACTGTCATGTATGTTTGCGAGGACTCAGTAATGGCCTGACTTTGTGTAGCTTGTACTAATAGGGTTTCAAATTCATGTTTAAATGCATCAGTGGGATTACCCCTTAACAACATGTATACAGTATTATCAGACAGTTGGCGAAGAATTTTGTTTACATACATTTATAGCTACTCGCTTTATCGTTATGTTGGACATAGACTGTAATTCCGTCAAGGCATCCACCTCCACCTTACTCATATTATATCTCCCACATTTCTCTCTAGTCAAGAGACTTGTTTCTATTTCAGATTTAACTCTTTGTATATATATGTTTCTACTGTGGGATAGGTAGTGGGCGGAACAAATTTACTTTTTAGTTTAAGCCCCAGTTGTCCAGTGTCAAGGCCCAATTGGGCATCCATAGTCAAGTTTTCTTGTTGAGTGGAAAAATGTACTTTAAGGGGCAGATTTACGAAATTCATGTGAAATGATCGAAGTCCTATCGAATTCGATCGAATACCAATAGTATGAATTTTTCATGTATTCGGATATTCTAATTTGGCCTCTTCGATCATCGAATACCGAATGATCGTATAGATCGAATCGATTGAATGATCGGATATTGGATAATTCGATCATTTGATGATCGAAGGAATCCAAATTTTTTAATTGTTCGAATGCCTACTTTGCCAGATTGAACCTACCGAATTATAATAGAAGCCTATGGGAAACCCCCCATAGGCTTCTGAGACTAAGTCCTGCTCGAATACCATTCGTATGATCGAAACGTTCAATAGTTTGAATCGTACAAATTTTTTGGAGGCTTGAAGGAAATTTTACGATTTTTTCGTGAAATCGAACGATCGGTATCCGATCATACGAATTCATCGAGAAATCGAATATCGAGCAAAATGATAGCCTAAAACAATTCAATAAGTAGCGACGTGGCGCGCGACTCGTTTTTGTTGGCAAATTTTTCTGTGGCAAATTTTTGCTGCCGTTTCGCGAATTTATTCGCCAGCGGGAATTCGCCGCGAATTCGCCCCTGCCGAATAAATTCGCCCATCACTATCAATAAGCATTCGATGATCGTATGCTTATCGAATTTCGAGAAAGATCAAGCCAATTTTGATGAATAATAGTAAATTTGCCCCTTAGTATTAGTGTTCGGAAAAATCTGTATCTGTATAAATCCACCTGTAACTGGAACAAATCAATCTGTGAAGTTGAGCAAAAATTAAGGCCATAGGACAAGACCCTCATTTGTATTGGTGTCAGATCAACTGATGGCAAGTTGAATACTACTTGTTGCGAACTTCCCTCCATGGTTGCTGTTTCTGCTCCTTTAGTCCCTTTATGAAATGTATAATGAAGCAATCGAATTCTTAATGTATCAGATGAAATTTAGAGTAGGACTGGCCAGATATGGGATGACTTTGACGTAGTTGGGCAATTTAAATATATTTCAATATATGGCCAAGCAATCCCTGTTTTATTTAAAAGGTAAGGCACTTTTTAGTATCTGTATGCACAAAATGTCTCAATTTCTTAAATATATTGATAATGGCTTGAGTGCAGAGGACCTCTTGTATTTGTCTATATTTATTTTGTGATCACAGCCTCATTGTGCCCCTGCCTAATGGTTGTAAAAATTAGTGGTGTGCACAACTTTCACTTGTATATTTGTGAACAGCCGCACTTGAATCCGTATTTTTCAGTTGTGGGTGCTGGTTCAAAAATCCTTGATAAAGGCCCTGAGGAGGGCCGAAACTAACAAACTAAATTTGAGTAACAAACTAAAATTGACAAGACAACAAAGGTTGTGTTTCACGTTTGGCTCATTTTTTTCTATTTTCAAGCATAAAAGTGATTTTGACCTTTGGAAATTTCCAAGTTTCTTTTTACCTTCTTTGAAACTCTTGAAATAAGTATGAGTGCAAAGATATGCAAATCACTCAATTTAAATACTGCATTTAATTGTACATTTTTAAATGGCCCAAAATTTTAACAATAGGGACATTATCATTAAAAAATAAAGTTTGTATTTCTAACTGAAAATTGGTTTTGTTTAATAGGGTACTTCATTTACTAATACTTTGGGAAAGTCAAAGCCATTTTGTGCTTGCGTGGGTAGGTAAAGTCAAAGTTATTCTTAAATTTTCTCACAAAGCAACAGTTTTGTCATGTTGTAAACACCCAGCACATCTTCATGGTTTGCTTTGGTTTATTTTAGATTTTAGCTCTGCAAAAAGCTGCAATTTTAGTCTTTCTTAGGCAGGTAGGCTAAAAGCCTATTGGACACAATATACTGTAGATACGAGATACCATAGGTACTCACCTTTGTTACTTGGAAATTCAAGGGCACAATGGCCCTTTAAAGGAATAATATATCCTCAAACAATGTAGTTCTCTATAAAAATATATATCACATAAAACAGCTCCTAGGTTAACCATGCTTCATGTAAATAAACCATTTTCAGAAAATAATACTTTTTAATAGTATGTGCCATTGGGTAATCTTAAAATGTCAATTGCTATTTTAAGAACGAAGAGCCATACTGAGACCATCATATAATTCACAGTTCATACAAACAAAGTAAGGGCACACATACATGTTACATACATGTTAGGTCACATGAGCAACAAAGGTCTGTCTTTTACTCCCACATGTTTTCATGTTACAGTTAGAGCTGCAGTATTTCTGGTCAGGTGATCTCTGAGCGAGCACAAATATCACAAAATGGTGGCTCTAGGTAAAAGATGCAAAAGGGAAATAAATACTATCTATATTCTAATTTGTTAAGATCCTTAAATGGGGTACTTAATATAATGTAAACTATATTTTGGTTAAGTATTCATTCTGGGGTACAGTTTTTGTTTGATTTCTAGAACTCTAAGAATCTTTATAGCAAAATAAAAAAAATATAATAAAACAAAATATAGCTCTCTGTAGTTCAATCTGAAACCCATTGTTTATTTCAGTGAAAAATTCTGAGCTCTGAACAGGATTAATTAGCAAAGTAGTTGACACATGAAAGCATAGCAGGACAAATGAAAACAACTTTATCACACAAATACACAAAACGTAAATTTAGAAACACTGGCTTCTATAACAGAAAACTGGCCAGCACAACTTAGAGGTGCATTGAAAATAAAACAAATATTTTAAAATCTAAATACTATTACAATAATATTCCTTCTTGACCTGTTTGCAAGCAACTTTTTGCTGCAATCTCATTTTTGCTTTTCATTATCTGTCTGGTACTCAAGTGTACAGCTCTACAGTTCATCTATCTACTAATCTCCTACTTATAGAATAGCTCAGTGGTAAACCCTGTATAATGGCACAGGAAATACTTTTATCCAAAATGGATTGTTTTACATTGTCATATAATTCTGAAAGAATAACCTGAAGACAAGTTTGTTCTTTTTTTGTTATTTTGCCAATAAAAATATGTCACTAGAAAGAATGTGCAGGCTTAAACAAGTTTTCATAAAATATACAGTATAAGTATATATAATATATAATATAAGTATACAGAGATCTAAATATATGGGACTTATTTACAATTGTGCCAAATGCAACTCTGAATTAACTTTGAATTATCTGAAATTATGTACACATAGTGTGCTTTCCACAATGATTTTCACCACTGAGCATGCATGTGTAAGTTATACATATATGCAATATTTAATGAGCCTGAAGAGGCTGACTCTGTTCATATTTTTTTTATTTTATTTTCATTTTCTTTTGCTATTTAGCACTTAAAACATACTCTCCCTCGATTGGGTTTATTTTGCCTGCAGCATTAGTCATTCATCTCCATCAAAGACACAAATCCAAGTCAATGATAATTCCTTCCTCTCTACAACATATCATACATGCAGGGTTCTCTTTTCTTCTTTTACTGGCTAGAAGCCTTGGTTCCTGACTGAAAATCCTGCTACAAGTGGTTAATCCAATTGGTGAAAAATTAGCGAAACGAGTTGCATCACTTTTTTGACGCTTGTCGTGTCGGTTTTGACGCGCACCGCATTGTTTTCGTTGCGAGACGAGTTTTTTTAGACACGCGTCTTTTTTTTTTACCCCAGCTAATTTTTGCCAGGCAAATTTTCGCTGGCGTTTCGTGAATTTATGGTTCAAGGGACTTCTGCCATTGACTTCTATATGACCTTCAACAGGTTTTCGAATTCAAGCAATTTCCAGGGTAGGGGTATATTAAATCTCAAACGTTTTCTTTAAACCTGAAAAACGGATTTTTGACTCAAAAATATCCTCAAAAAAGCATTTTTTTTGTGGAAAACACAACTTGTACGTTAATAAATATCCTCCTAAGCAGCCCATTTACTAACAATCAAATAAAAAAAAATTCTACGCATCTCTAAAAATTCTTGGTTTTACTATTTTTAAAAAGCTCTAAAAATTTTAGATTAGGAATTGTCTGATAAAGCTCTAATTTTTAGAGGTATTTGTATTTTTTTAGCATACCATTCAGCACAACTTTCTTTATTCAGATCTTTTTATAAATGTCATAACATTTGTGGTTTTAGAGAAAGCGAGTTTGGCAGAAGTTTCAAAAAAGTCTAAAACCACTAAAATTGGACCTTCAATGTATAGGCCTCCACACCACTGTCCTTTTGGTATGGTGTAACCTGGTTAGGGTGAGATGGGCTAAAAGAAGCCAAAAAAGTCATTCACAAGAGCTCCTTTTAGCCCATATCACCCTTTTTTATGATTGTTTTGTGCACCAATGAATGTTTCCCCTTCCATTTGTATTATTATATTGTGTATTCAAGCCCAAGAGGTTCCTTTTTTTTACTATGAATGCAATTTGTTTGTACTGATAGTTCCTAGTTTATCATTAAGTTTGGAATCTTTTAAGAACACTGTTAGTATGGGATTCTTTTGGTGCACCAATTGATGCAGCCCAGTGCCCACTATGCGCTGTCCAAATTCAATAGATGCACTTGCTGAAGTGCAAGGAGTGTGATTGGATGCAATAACCTCTAATAAATGGTTTGTCCTAAAAAAAAAAGAGAAAATAACAATTAAAATAATATTTGAATCATTAATATATGTGATCAACTTTTACATTTAAACAATGTTTCATCCAAATTTTTCATTTTCACAGAATTCACAGACTTGTATTAGGTTTAGTTCTGATTAGGTCTTTAGGTCTTGAAACCCATATCAACACACCATCACTAATTTTCAAAATTCTAACATAGGGGGTGATTTTTACATGTACAGGGAATCCCTTCTTTTATGTAGGGTAAAAATGTTATATGATTATATGATTCACTCAACACTGCAATTTAAGAATTTATTTTCCATTGAAATTCCATGTCTGTCAAAGCTAAAATTTAGTTCTTAAGTCACTGCTGTTGTAGACTCCTGCCAGATGAGTGAAGTCACTTACTCAAACAATCCAGCAACCAGAATGGATTAGCTCACAACTCCTGCCACTTTCAGTGAAACAGCAAGTAGCAGACAGTTAATTTTACAAAAACTTAATGGAGCGCACGACTCTAGCTGTTTAATACAAGCACTGTCAGTGCATGTAAGCAAAAAGTCTCAGCTGTCACTACTGACAAGCTGCGCAGAATTATTTGTTACACTAGAACAGATAAAACGGTAAAATCATGCATTACCCCTTCCTTCGTAAGCCTATATAACACTACTTAAAGGAATTGTTCAGTATAAAAGTAAAACCTGTGTAAATACATAGGCTGTGCAAAATAAAAAATGTATTTAATATAGTTAGTTATGCAAAAATGTAATGTATAAATGCTGGAGTGACTGTAAGTCTAACATAACAGAACAGAACACTACTTCTTGCTTTTCAGCTCTCTTTTGTTTACACTGACTGGTTACCCTGGTTACCAGGCAGTAACCAATCAGTGACTTGAGGGAGGGCCACATGGGCCATAACTGTTGCTTTTGAATATGAGCTGAATGCTGAGGATCAATTTCAAACTCACTGAACAGTTATGTCCCATGTGGCCCCCCTTCAAGTCGCTGAAGAGAGCTGAAAAGCAGGAAGCTGGATTCTGGCTATTATATTAGGAATCCAGTCACTCCAGCCTTTATGCATTACATTTTTGGCTAACATACTATATTAGAAACATTTTTTATTTTGCACAGCCTACCTATTTACCCAGTTTTTATTTTTACCCTGAACTTTTCCTTTAAAGTAAAGTAGGCTATATATTATAAGGTCATGTTTCACTTGATATGAAGACCATACAAACAAAAAAGTCTGCATCATTTTAGTCTTCATCTCTAAAATGAACATTTTTTTGCAATCCAGCATCCAGGTTTTAGAGATATGGTTAGAGTATAATACAGTGTTTGTGACAGGTGCTAAACTATCTGCTATATGTAGATAGTGATGTTAATACCCCTATTGTAAAATATAGGGATATGTAAAATATGTCACCAAGGAGTTACAGTATAAGGACTCACCCTGATGGTCTAGTGGGTGGCGGAGTTGCCCACTGCGTTTCCAGTGGGGACACTCTCCTTGTGCTGCCTCTCTCCTCCTACACCAGTTTCATCTAGCATCCTTGGTGAGGCGATCGTGCCCCTTTGTTCGTCCAGAACCTTTAGCCTTGCTTCTCTCTTAATAAGACCTGGAGGAATCCAATTAGCTGAGGGCTCCTCCGAGGTGAAAGGTGACTGTTATAGGCGAAAGCAAGAGCCGAGACCAGGGAGCTTAGCTTAGGTTTTGGATTTAAGGTGCCATTCGTGACAGTACAACAGGCCCAGGAGAAAGAAGAAAATGGATGCCATAGGTCAAGCTGCTGCTATTCCGCAAACAACTGAGCTGCTTTACTCAACTCTTCTCCTGTGCCTAGATGAACAAGAGGGAAAACAGGACCATATAATTCAAGGTCTGTGATCTCTCTCTGAAAGGTTGGATGCAGTTCAACAATCCTCTATGTGATTCCTGAGGGGTTTGCTCCATCATCCATCAGGTTGTTGTTCCCATGATCCCAGAGTACATTTTTTGTATTTCAAAAGGCATGTAAGTTATACTTCAGTTTTTTCCCTAACAACTTCCCTACTGGTAAGGATGAAGTAAGGTTTGTTATGACCTTTCTGCAAGTTGACCCACAAGTCTGGGCAATAAAATTACCCCCCTCTGACCCTGCCCATCTCTCCCTAGAAGCATTTTTTGCTACTATGTCCATGCTATACGCTGACCTGGATCGTGCTAACTCTGCCAATTCTGTGATTCGTAAACTCTGCCAAGGGAAAAGCGTAATTGAAGACTACTGTACAGAATTCTGCCGCTGGTCAGTTGAGACGGGGTGGAATGATACAACTCTTCATAGTCAATTCCGGGTGGGGCTTTCTAGCTCTGTCAAAGACAGCCTGGTTAATTACCATCCTTCATCCACTTTGGATGACCTTATGAGGTTAGCCATCCAAATTGATAGGAGGCAAAGAGAAAGACAGGCTGAGGTGGATACTGATTTCCCTATTATATGTAATGACATATCACCAGCTCCCTCGTTTCCTATCCCTCAGGGGGAATTCATGCAGTTGGGGGCTAAACCCTTGTCCCCTGAGGAAAGGGCCAGAAGGCGATCCCTGGGTCTATGCATATATTGCGGGGATTGAGGCATTTCCTTAAAAATTGTCCCAAGAGGCCTGCAAAACTTCAAAACTTAAATGGAGAAGGGGAGTTCCATTTGAGTAGACAGATTTCCTTTCCCCAATTTGCCTCAATTTACCTGTTGTTTTGTCCTGGCCTGGTGGCTCAGTTCAAGTTTCAGCCTTAGTGGATTCTGGGGCTGGGGG
>CM044439.1:118558318-118581281 GCA_024363595.1 Xenopus borealis
GGTCTGCCTTCCTAAGTGGCATTCTTCCATTCAGTATCCTTGGTGAGACGATCGTACCCCTTTTCTCCTCCTGAAGGCCTCCAACAAGATGTACTTTATTTATTATAATACACAAGTTTTAGTGAGTCATGTGACAAAACTGACATCACTACTCTCTGTTTATAACTGATGACATCACTAGTCACTGTTTGTAAGGATATATATTACAAAATATTCATGGCTTTTATATTATATATTGTAATTTTATTTATTATATAGTAAATTACACTGCTTGACATCACTAACCACCATTTATAATTATATAATTTAGATGATATTCATGACTCTTGTGTATAATTATAATTAAATTCAGTTGTGTATGTGTGTGTAATATAGATATTATATGCCAAAATATTTCCCTTGAATGCTTATGTCAATAACCAAATATCTAAAGAGCAGAATTGCATAATGAGTCAGTACTCACTGTTATGCCCCTACTTTTTATGTACAGTATGCTTCAGCCATCATTTCACTCTACTCTGTTGTCAATGGCAGTACATTTATGCTCTGAGAGTAGTGTTATATTACTGCCCCAACAATGACAAGTGATATAAAAGGTATATTGAAGATTACAAGAACATTCCAGTTCCAATATATAACCTTAATTATTTATCCTGTCAGAAATGTGCATCCAGTTGCAACCTTTTGCCCCATGATTTTGGATTTATCCCCTTGATATAGCGGCTGAGAAAGCATATTTATATACAGGAAGCTAAAATCCACTAAAAGGGATTCTCATTCACCAGATTAACACACATGCACACATATGTGTAGATTTTATTTCTGATGAAGGTTTGAATATGTGTCCAAATATTGAAAGTAGTCTTGTTTCTTCATATTTTATTTTAAGATCTGTAAGTGCTGTCCAATCTACTGTTTATAGTCCTTTTGCATTAGCGCCCACCAGTTATGTAGGGTTTAGGGAGTACATTCTCTAAGCATATATACATACTGTATATATATATATATATATATCTATCTAGATCCTAACTCTCTCTCTCCCTCTCTCTATATATGCAAACGGTGCATCATGTGCATTTTAAATCTCAAATGTGTTTAATCAGAAACTTGCTCATACAATTTAATTACACTGTATTACACAAAATACCAAAAATTTTGTGTTATGATATTTTGCATAAATCTACTTGAAAATGTTATATGTGAATGTAGCAAATATAAAAGTTGATGATAAAGTATTTCCATATATGCACAAAAACTAAAATTAAATACATAATATAACAAAATAAGGTGCTATTAAATCTATCCAGTGAATTCTATATTTCCCTATAATTGAAATTTACCAGACAAGCCAGTTCATAATTCAACCCTACAATATGGGGAACAACCTTAGGGTTTATTCTTAAATGCCAAGTCTACTAACTGGCATCAATCAACATATATCCTTGCATTTTGCTTCATTATAAAAACCCTTAGGTATTGTACTACCCCACATTTAATGACTTCCCAGTCTCTTAGGGTAACCATCTATAGCTTGATATAGTGTGTGTTTGTTCATAAGGCATACTACTTATTATTTATTCTTATATCATTTTATGTATTACACATCTTTTTGTAACAAACAAAGTATGGAATCATTACATGATTTGCAAATCAAATGAAAGAAGAAGCTCTACAGTTATACACTATATAAAAGAACAACATTATAGAGACATCAAAGTGCATTAACATAAAATGTTTCATTTACAAAGTATTTTGTATTCTTCTTTTATTTTGTTATGCTGACATTATGGAAGGCACTAACTGAGATAGTTCATAGATGTGGTTTAGATGTAGTAATCTTTCAGAAAGGTGAAAAGGGTACCATTGAAGTTTCACTCTCTTGAGTTTTAAGCTAACAATCATGAATCAAGGGCAGTAGTGTTCCCGCCATAACAGTATGCTGTATATGCGTATTTTTGCTGGGTATGTACAGATACGTCACCCAATCCCATGTCATGAGGGACTTAATTATCCGGTCCTTTGTTTATAGACCAAAATTCCTCTTCACTCTAAATGATAACATGAAATAAGGTCTCAAAAGAGTCAGGAATCAACCATTATCTCTCTTGTGACATGAGGCTAGTTTAAGTCTTTGTATATAGCATGAAAAGAAATATAGACTATAGAGAAAACCTTGTCCACTGTGTGTAATAATAATATTGTACAAATATCCACAGGCCTCTGCATTCTGTTCCAGTTGACTTCTATAACCTGGAGGCTTTAAAAAAAATTTTGGTACATTTTTTCTGAGTCAAGAAAAAAAACATATCAGTGAATGATGCTAAGCCAATAGAGCAAGAGTAGGCAACAGAAGGACAGTGAGAGTATAGAGCAGTGATCCCTAAACAGTGGATTCCGAACAACATGTTGCTCCCAAACCCTTTGGATGTTGATCCCAGTGGCCTCAAAACAGGTGCTTATTTTTTAATTCATGCCTTGGAGCAAGTTTTGGTTGCATAAAACCAGATGCATTGCCAATCTGACCCTCCAGACCTTCTAGACTGCCAGTTCATATAAACACAGTGTCAGGGTAGGCCTAGTAGGCACCCTAGGGGAGTAGTAGGGACCAAGGAGGAAGCTTAGGGGTTAAAGGTCCAATAGCATAGCACCAGCAAGGATCAGGCAGAAACAGGTCAAAGTACAGGCAAAAGGTTGACCTTGATACAGGAAACATGATCAAAAATACACCCAGAAACAATAGCAATTGAATCTTATAATTGGGCGCCTTAATGGCGTCCAATAGCCCTTTAAATAATTGAATTTGGTGCCGAAAACGGGCGCCGTGACATCATCACGTCAGGTGCAACATGATGACATCACTACACTATGGGCGCCGCCATTGTGGATGCGACGCTGGGAAGGAGAGGACGTGTCGCCTGGAGCTGAAGGTAAGCTCTGGGCGGCGCGATCCTGACACACAGATAGCCAATCAAAGCCCTTATTTTGTATCCCCAGGAACTTTTTCATACTTGTGTTGCTTCCCAGTTGTTTTTACAATTGAATATGGTAAAAAAGGTTGAGAACCCAATGTATAGAGAATGGGGCATGGAACAGGCAAAGAAAAGCTAATATTTTAATACCTTTTTCCACTGTTGGATATTGACTTTAACCTGCATACAAGAAATGTGGGTGTTCTGTCTTGTTGCTAATGTGTCAAATACCCATGTAGAAAAAAAAAATTGTTTCCTAGAGACATTTTTTATTGTTTATCCTAGTATGATGGAACTACATCAAGTGACTACTGGGAACAACCACTTAGAAAATAATGTAATCTACAATAATGATGTTCAACAAAAGAGTTACTGAGATCTGAGAGCATCGTATGAATCATTTTATTTAGTTTTTTGTGTGTTTTTTTTAACTCAAAGCATTTTCTCAAAATGATTTTTTCTGCAGCTGAATGTCAAAGCATGTGCATTTAAATGATTGATTTGTAATCAATTAAAAAACTTTATACAGTATGCGCCCATTTTAAAGGTGATGGGCGAATCTCCCGCGTTTCGCTTCGCCGAAAAATTAGCGAATTTCCAGAGAAATTCGCGAATTGGCGAAAAAATCCGCGAAACGCATCGCTCGTCGTTCTTGACGCGCGTCGCGTCAAACGCGTCGCGTCACGTCGTTTCCGACACGCGTCGCGTCAATCGACGCGCGACTCATTTTTTTGGCGAATTTTTCGGCGGCTAATTTTTGCTGCCGTTTCGCTAATTTATTCGCATGGGGCGAATCGCGGGAATTCGCTGCGAATTCGCCCCTGGCGAATAAATTCGTCCATCACTAGTTATGAACATTGCACAACATACATTAAATTTGATGCATTGAAAATCAGCTTTGTAAAGTGGAGGGGTTTTAATAAAAAACATTTTCAGTGACAAACAGGCAAAGATTAACATCTTGTGAAAATGACAAATTGGCACCACACAGGTGCACAACTCTTCATATTTTTATCATACTGAATACTGTACAACTCAGTACCTTTGTTAAATTGTATGTGACAATATTGCGCAAGTTGCACACCTATGACAATTTATCTGTGTGCAAAAAATATGACTGGTTGCACATAGTTTTTTTACACTTTTAATCCTATTCTGTACATGACCGGCAGTCTGAATCAAAGTGAAGTAAGAGTCTGCATACAAGGCAAGTGCAATTTCAGATTGCTGTATTTTAAAGGAAATGTATCAGTGTAGTAGGCTACAGCTTACAGGTAAAACACATCCCTTTCGTTGGCAATATGCATCAGAGAAGGAGAGCTGTGAAACTTTTTCTCTAAGCTAGTGGTTCATAAACCACTCTTGTGACAGATTTATTTGCCCTTTGCAAAAGGGGCACATCTTCTGCTAGCAGGACTTCTACTAAGGAATCAAATGTCTGAACTTCATTTTCTTGTGTTTAAACAGACTTGATTGGAATTTCATTTACCATCTCTTGGGAAAAAAGATACTGCGGCTGCTACCACTATAAAGATTGATTGCCCACAGCAGGTGTAAAGTTATTCAAATATTCTTCATAGGTGTGTCTGCAGCCCATGGCTTCTGGACCAAGCAAGTTACCTGCAAGCTTCAGGTGCATGATGATTAGCAAGGGCTGGTGGGAATCCCATATTTCCAGGCAGTGGCGTAACTACTCGCTGGTGGGCCCTGGTGCAGGATTGGCACCCGGGCCCCCCTATTGGGCTCTCCCCATTGGAGTTCTCCTATACTCTCCGGCGGGCCCTGAGAGGGAGCGGGCCCTGGTGCAATTGCACCCCCTGCTCCCCTGGTAGTTACGCCACTATTTCCAGGTTTTCACTTCCTGCTGTTTTTCAGCCTTTAATATGGTGGATATATGCACAGGCCAGGTAAAATGCAAGTTGGTAGCTTATGTACCAGAGAACCTGTAGCCAATGGCTTAGACCCCACTCACTCCTGGAAACTCCTGGGATCAGTGGGAATTTGTGTCTGCAGTTACAGTACGTGGCTCCAGAGATTTCTGTATAATAGGTCCCATACCACAGCTGAGCCTCCCCATTTAGTCCATCTGCTGCCATGACTAATAGAAAATTCAAAAAACAAAACATTTTACTTTGACTCAAATAAAGCCATCATTTATATAAAAAAAAACCTTGAAATCATTTAGGGGTTATTTATCAAAGGTTGAGTTTTAGAGGGTTTTTTTTTTTACCTCAAATTAACTAGAATGACCTTGAAACTCGAATGGTATTTTATGTAAGAAAAAACATGAATGGCAAAAAACAGATTCTGTGGGTTCAAGTCTCGCAACCTGAAACTTGAACTGACCTGGAAAAAACCTCAAACTGATTGAATCAAATTCTCAATTCCAGTTTTTGGCCAAAAACCTCCGAAAAAACTCAATCATCAAACAGTTAACCTCTTCAAATGGTTCAAGGGACCTCTGCCATTGACTTCTACAGTACCTCGACAGGTTTTAGGTGGTGTATTATTGAGCTATTTCAAGGGTCGAGGTACAGATGCAGTCACTTGGATTTGTGTGTTAAATGCGTCATGACTTAACTCACCTATCCCATTTATCCCACTTAGCACAGAATATTGTGTCACAGCATCCCATCCAATTAAAGAGGTCACCATTGAAAACAATGGTGCTTTGGCATGCTAATGAAAAGGTTAAATGCATTAAACGAGTTAAGATAACTTTGGATAACACAGTTTCTTCAATTAGCTCTGAGTCACGATGCATTTAACTTACAAATCCAAGTGACTGCATTTGTATAATAAATCACAAATATTCAAGTTTTTTTTTTTTAATTTAAGTATTGTTTTAACCCAAAAATGTGAGTTTTGACCAAAAAAGCTTGAATATTCAAATTTGCTTAGAAAAAAACTAGTACCTTAATAAATCCGCCCCATAATTTCAGATACAGCTAAAAAATGTATTGTGTACTATAAAATACAGTGCTCTACATTCCCACTGCATTTGTTAAAACAACTCATAATAGTAAATGGATTGTAAGCAGGTTCTACTGCAAAGTAGCAATAGTTTTACACTCTGATATCTCTCACTTGCGTCCTATTGATCTTCCAACTCTAAACCTACCTTTTCAGACACAAAAACCTTGCAATTACAGCAGCCTGCTTTGGATACCTCTATTATATGATTATTTAAGAAAATGAATTGATGAAGCTGTGTAAAGGTCATTGCTGAACTCAATGAGATCCATATACAAAAAGAGCTGCAGTATTGTAGAAGAATAATAGCATTAAAAAGATTAAGAATGTGCAAAATGATACTGCCATTTTAATCTGAGTTTGAAGTACTACAATATGATCACAATACTTATAACAATAAAAAAAAAAAAAAAATAGTAATATTTATGATTCAGTTCTATCCTTCATTGTATCAAATTACAAGTGGCCATCCAAAATATGTTAAAGATGTACAGGACATGTTTATGTTTTTTCATGGGGTATATAGGATGTAAATGCTCAAGTCTTTCTTTGGAAAAAGGCAACTGATTCATTTTAAATAAATATTGCAAATGCACAGCATATTGGTGTTTCCTCTTCTACTGCACACGCTTTGTTCAGGGTCAAGCTTTGAATGACACAATAATAGCAATGCTTTAATATATTGTTGGTTTGTATCATTATACAATATTAGCCTTACACAGTAGTGGGCAAGCAGGGTTTTTTGCTGAGAATAGAATCACACTGTTGCACAGTTCTGAACAAACACCAAAATCCAAACACTTAAATAGAAACTAAACTGCTATTCATCTGAACAATATCTACACAGTTTATTAGTTTCTTTATACAAGTGGCCCTCTAAAAGGAACAAAATACCCACAGTCCACAGGTTACCAACCTGCTTTAGTCACAGACTCTTTAGAAAGTACACCCCTCAGCTCACAGGCGTGCTCCAGCTTCTTTCTGTATGCTGGCATCACCAGGTAAAACAATCCCTGGTAAAAGGACCTTAGTTTTTAAACATCCATTGTAAGTAGGCAAATGTTTACTAGTTTACTAATTTTCTATTTATATTGTTGCAACTTGTGTGGGGCATTGTGAAAATAGCCAGAGGCCTTTGTGCTCCATTTCAGAAGGCAGGGACCTGCAGACTGCTGTTAGTATCTAGTGTGGCTTGTATTTTGTATTCAAAAGTGGTGGGCTGGAGGCAGGTGCAAGGGAGGCATGTAGGCGACCACCTGGCGCCCCCTACCAACCCCTAACTTGAGCAGCATTGGCAAGCCAAAGTTAGGGAGTTTCCCTGTAGGGTAAGCAAAGAGAAAAAAACTGCTTTCAAGCATTATCCTAAGTGGAGGGGTATCTCTCTAGTCCCTAAACTCTTAGGGGGATATTTACTAAACTAGTTTTTTTGTAGTTGAGGTTTTTCGGGCAAAAACTTGAATTTTTAGAGGGAAAAAAAAACTAGATTTTTTTAGAGATTTATTAAACCCTGAAGCTGCAAAAAGTCAGAATCCGAAAATCCACCATCTCAAGCCTGTCAAGGTCAAGAATAAGTCAATGGGAGATGTCCTATTCCCTATTTAAAGATATCAGGGTCTGCTCTGGGTTTTGTATGATAATAAGAAACATTCAAGGTTTTTTGGTCGATCACTCAAAAAAAATGAGCTAGAGACAAATCCCAAAAAATTGTACAATTTGAGTTTCTGTTTGATTTTATTGAGCCTTTTCCAGAACCAAATTTTTAGAGTCATTTTATTAATAAATATGGTAAAATTGTGTATGGGAGTTTGGTTGCATTTGTTTTAATGAAATTATGAGAAAAATAATAACCCTCTTAGTCCCTACTTCTCTGTACTACACCGTAATCTAATCCCACTCCTTGATGGAGCCTGTGCTACTCAGCTAAATAGCTTAACCTATCTATTACTCATTTGTGATCTTTTAAAGTGAGTAGCCTGATCTGTCTAGGTCCCACTGCATGCTCCCTGCCTGCCATGTAAGGGATCTATCAAAATGGACCCTAAACGTGTGCTCATCTTATATAGTTTTACACTCTGCCATCTAGTGGCCAAATGACCCCCTTAGCTATCTAAATATTAATTAGGCCCAAATAGCTTGCAAACAGTATGGGACTATTCTTTTAAAGGAGAGGCTAATCTATGAGTCTTGATATTCAGGCACTGCACACAGACAAAATTAACATTTCAATACTTAATACTTCCCTGCTGTTTCCTTCCCACTATGGGAATTATAAGGTGTGATAAAGCTTTGAATTGTTTAATCTTTTCCTGTAAAACTTTACAATGCAATGTATATTTGTGTCTCAGAGTCATGGGTAGTATTTTCAGCAAAGAGAAAGAGACATAAGACTCCAGCACAAGATAAATGTTGTTTGAGGAAGAATGTATCACCACTTGGTGGGCTATACCCTGGTCAGCAGATCAAACAGCCCACCAACAAAGCGCTTTTCCTTTTTTCAGCAACAAAATGCAAAAAAACAGAATAACACAGACAGTTTGTGACAAAGCTGACACCCAGTCCTCTATAAGGAATGAAATGAATTGTGACATTTTTCATTTATTTGTAAATGACTCTTTGGCAGTACACTCACTCAAAACGACAATTGGCTCTTTCAGAATAAGGGAGGTGATGGTAAAATAGAGGAATCCTGACAGTTGTTTTAATGAGATTCTGCATTAGGGCCACTTTCTTACACTTTCCACCAATAAGGAGCATGCCCTTCACTTTCAATCTCATATTCCAGTAATTTAAAAAGCTTTAACCCTAAGAGAAACTAAACTAACCTCACTTTAATCTGCATGACTAGTCCATTCTTTTACTGGATCATGTAATTATATGTGAAATAAAGGAATCCTAAAGATTTTTTTGCACAGACATTAGCTTGGTGTAGAAAAAATAAAGAAGCATATTTTAGCATTTTGTTTCTAGTGTTTCTGATAAATAGTTTATTTGGTTATCCCAGTGGGAACTATGATTTTTCCTAGATGACTAAACAAGCTGTCCAGATCTATTCATTTACATCAGTCTGTAGCTCGTCTTTTTATGTGCACTTACTGCAAAGCTAAATGCTGTTATCTAAAGGAATCTGAGCAAATTACAACTCAAAACAATAAGGAACAATGGCACACCAGATACTTTCCTTATCACTGCTTACAGTGTTACACAAATCATTATAGTGCACTGTTCATATATAGTGATGGGCGAATTTATTCGCCAAGGGCGAATTCGCGGCGAATTCCCGCGATTCGCCGCTGGCGAATAAATTCGCGAAACAGCAGCAAAAATTTGGCGCCAAAAAATTTGCCAACAAAAACGAGTCGCGCGTCGTTTTTGACGCGACGCGCCGAAATGGCGCGACGCGACGTAAATGACGTGACGCGCGTCGGGAACATTTATGTACAGATGCAGTCACTTTGGATTGTAAGTTAAATGCGTCGTGACTTAACTCATCTATCTCATTTATCCCACTTAGCACAGAATATTGTGTCACAGCATCCCATCCAATTAAAGAGTTCACCATTGAAAACAATGGTGCTTTGGTATGCTAATGAAAAGGTTAAATGCATTAAATGAGTTAAGATAACTTTGGATAACACAGTTTCTTCAATTAGCCCTGTGTCACGACGCATTTAACTCACCAATCCAAGTGACTGCATCTGTATGGCATTTCAGCTATTAGGCACTGTTAGACATACGCTAAGGTGGGCAATTATTGCTTAGATGATTTAAAAAAATCTTAAAAATGTATAATTTAGGTTTACCTTTGGGGAAAAAGTGAACTCTTCGCAGGAAGCATTCAGCTGGGAATTTATGTTGGTTATGAGGGAATGAGAATCCAGGAATTTCAGATGAATTACCCCTATTCTATAACACCATATGACATGAGAAACAAATTCATTATAATGATGATAGGGGAACAGCAAATTGACATACTCACTGAACTGGAATTGTGAAGGACTTGCTTTATAAATTAATTTTCAACTGTCTCTTCATCATACACATATGATTTGTCATTTACTTTTATTTGATGTATGTATAATTCTTTGATTGATGTAATGATGTTTATACAAAAAAAAGTGGTGAATAGTGATGGGCGAATCTACCCAGTTTCGCATTGCTGCAAAATTCGCGATGTTTTTGACGCCCATTGCGTCAACTTCTACGCATTGCGTCGTTTCCGCGTTAATGCGAATTTTCGCTGTTGTTTTGCGAAATTATTCGCCAGCAGTGAATCGCGGGAATTCACCCATCACTAGTGGTGAATAATAAATGTTATTCTTTGTTTTTAAACAGCCCATGTTGTCATGTAAAGCAATGATGTAAAATCACTAAAGCTGTCAATGCTTACCTTTGTGTAAGATTTAAATGGTATCAGAGTTGAGATCAACTGACCCCTGCATTGTTCACACCTCAGATTCAGACTGTAAGATCCTAAATTGTTAACAACTGTTAAGACCCTGTATTGCTCACAGATGTTAGACCTTTTATTGCTATTCTGCCAGTGTAACATACTTTGCTTGAGTGTACCATACTCTGCCTGCCCTGGGTGATATCCCTGCACTGACCAACAACCATTTGGATTTTTGTTGTAGTCATGGTTTTAATGTGGACATGGTTTTAAAAGTTCTTGTGATAAAATTGACGTGGCTTCCTTCATTGGACCTCCAGTACGCAGGCCAGAAAAATTCCAGCACTTGGTACCACTGAAGTTGGACAGCACTGATATAAAGCCAGTATACAGTATATACATTCTTCAAAGGGGTTTATTCTGAACACGACATGTTTCGAGCTGTGCTCTTTTTCAAGTGGCACAGCTCGAAACATGTCGTGTTCAGAATAAAGCACTTGAAAGTTGCAGCGAAAAGATCTGCGTTTACCTTTCATTCTTATATACTTTACTTGCGGATTTACTCCATTGGACGGGAGTTGAATGTAAAGGTTAAAAGATTGCTGGAGTCCTGCCTCACTTTTCCATTCTTCAAAGGGGCTTTGTGCCTGTATAAATATAAAAGCATACATTTTTGAGATGGTATAACCATCTTTTGAGATGGTTTTATTTTTACATCTCTCTCTCTCTCTCTCTCTCTCTCTCTCTCTCTCTCTCTCTCTCTCTCTCTATATATATATATATATATAGTATTTAAAATACAGGCAAATAATAATTGTACAGTCTATTAAATTGGTTTGTTTTTGTTTGTATAGTGGTTCTTCTTCTTGCATAGCACAGGCATTGTCCATTATATCACTGGAGGTAAGAACTCTTCTTTCAGTTTACTCACTTATCTACACTAGATAAGTATACAACAGTATTGTGAATATTTTCTATAGTGCCAACTTATTTTGTAGCGCTGTTGTTCACATTTTAATGGGACTGTTGGATTCACAGCAATAAAAGGTTTCTATTTTTTTCCATTTCAGTGTTGTGAAATTATTATTTCAAGGAACTTAAATAAATAATATAGAATCTCAGTTTCCTTTTTGAAGACTATTAGAATGACCTTGTGATTTTAACCTTTCCATTTCTTGATCTTGACTGACCATGAAAAAAATAGAGCATCTTCATCTTCAAATTACAAGGAACAATCAGGCGTTAGGAGTAACCTTGCAAGGGGCAATGTTAAATTGGTCAGTTTTATTTCAGAGGTGACATTCCTATTAACTATAGGGTAGCTTTTCCAGTCTGTCTCCTGCTTGTGTTTGGCAGGGTATATAATTCTTTTTTTTGCCTTAGAACAATGTAAATGCAAGATCAATAAAAATAATAATAATAATAATGTCACAGGCCTTTTTTAACCATCAGGATTTGGATTTTAAGTGTTTGTGTGTGAGTATCTTTATGCATAAAACAAACACACACTGAGTCTGGTTCCAGTAAATAATAAAGAAGGACATTTATGGACAGTATATTTTATATTTTCTTTGCCATACATTTCAAACTGCTAACCCATGACACATTTACAAAATTAGGGAATTCTAGCAGCAAATAATATGATCTATACAGTATTGCATAGAAATATGAACTGCTCAAAGAAATTGACAGATTGAACAGTTAATGGGTTAATAGCATTAATGTTAATGCCATGTCAGTTTCCTGACTATTTCCTATGTTTATCTTTAGGGAGACATTAAGGGATGTAAAGTGACTCTTCCTTGCATTGCTGGTGCCCAGATATCGATTTCAGCCAGGGCATTATCTGCAAAGGCTTTTGGATATTCCCTCTGTGTTTGCATGGGTTTTCTTTCTTCCACACTACCAAACCATACAATCAGGTTAAAGAAAACTATAACTCCAAAATGAGCAACACTTGAGCAACAGATTATATCAAATTAAGTGGCATATTAAAGAATCTTACCAAACTGGAATATTTAAGTAAATATTGCCCTTTTACATCTCTTGCCTTGAACCACCATTTCGGGATGGTCTGTGTGCTGCCTCAGAGATCACCTGACCAGAAATGTTTCAACTCTAACTGTAACAGGAAGAAGTGTGGAAGCAAAAGACATAACTGTTAATTGACTCGTGTGACCTAACTTTATAGTTTGTTTGGTATGTTTGTGTGCACCGTTGTATCCTAGGATCCCAGGAGGCTGTCTGTATTTTTTAAAATGGCAATTTTCTATTTCTGATTACCCAATGGTGCATGCTACTAAAAAAGTATATTATTATGAAAAGGGTTTATTTAAATGTAGCAGGGTTTTACATACGAGTTGTTTATGCAATATCTTTTTATAGAGACCTGCCTTGTTTGGGGGGTATAGTTTTCCTTTAATTATCTCCTGATAAAATGGATTGATATTTCTGTGTGTGAATATCATAAGGACCTTCGAGTGTAGGCTCCACTGGGTATGGACTGATATAAGTAATGCATACTCTTTCTAAAACACTGGGTACATCTTTTAGTAATAGTTAATTATAATAAATAAGAGATAACTTGTTAGAGAATAGGAAGGGAAGGAGTTGCCACCATTTTGCTTGGCAAGTGTTAGAGCAAGAGTCCCCAAACTATTTTTACCTGCCACATTCAAATATAATAAGAGTTGGTGAGCCACACATGGAAAAACTTAATGGAGGGTGCCAAATAAAGGATATCATTGATTATTTGGTATCCCTTTGTTAATTGAGAGCATACAGGAGGCTCTGTTTGGTCACAAAGCCAGGATTTCCAAAATAAACACCTGCCACTTGGAGCAACATCCAAGGTGTTGGTGAGCAACACGTTACTCATAAGACACTGTTTGGGGACCGCTGTGCTAAAGTGAAGGATAGCTGAAAGAAAGTTAAGTAAAGATTCCATGCACTGTAGGACCAGAAAGAGCTACAAAGTCTTTTCCATACAGTAACTTGCCAGTAAGCAGTCCTTCTCTCTTCTAAAAAAGGTTATTCTGCAAATAACTTACATGCATAATATATACTGTGAGCTTGCTGCTGTTGCAATTTACTGTAGGTGTGCAGCATACGCTGGAACATTACTTGAAGATAGTTTTTTTTTTTGTTTTGTTTTTTTAAACTGTGTACAAATTTGCAGAAGAAAATAAGCCTTAGGCTATGCCCTATAATTATTCAAAAGCAATAGTATTTTTAAATTGGATTTTGCAAATCTGCTTTATTCTGTCATAACCAAATTATGTTGGAATTCAGCTAATCTTATGCTTTGTGCAACGGATTACAGGAAACAGACAATTTAACGTGCAATTAATTATTCAGTTTAATGATTTCTAAGTTCCACTATAAAAAGTGAAATAGCTACTGGAGAAAAGTGTATTTATTCAGTGGGCATTTCCTTTATAAAGTAAAGCCTATAAAAGATATGTGTTTGCATGAGTTTCATAGGTAAAGCACATTGATTTAGCAGTGCTATTTTTAGTCCTTTTTTTTCACTTGGAACATATTTTTCAGAGACGCTTTTTAGAGGCCTGCAAACTCATCTTTAGAATCATGATGGAATATTGTCCTACCATTAATGGAGCATTAGATTGCCATCTGGGATGCCGATATATATTCTTCTTTAAATATTTATGCAGTCTCACTTTGCCTTTGAAATATATGAAAGCTCCTTGTGGTTTTGCAAAAAGTTAGTA
This sequence comes from Xenopus borealis, assembly GCA_024363595.1. Taxonomy (NCBI): domain Eukaryota; kingdom Metazoa; phylum Chordata; class Amphibia; order Anura; family Pipidae; genus Xenopus; species Xenopus borealis. Next base: position 118,572,379 of record CM044439.1, read on the forward strand.
GGAGTTTCTAGTAGTAGCAACGTCTTGACCTGAATAAAGACACAGTGCTAATACAGTGTATACTAAACATTTTTAAACTCATCTTTGGTGACTTTAAAGACCTTATCTTACATAGTGGTGTTTGTATTGCTCATATGTGCCATAAATCTATAAGCCAACCTCAGGCATAGCTGTGACTTATTTTTAGGTTTGTAGTTGTAATTGTGTGTTGCAGTTATTTGTAGGTTTGCCAATTTCTGGTATTTTTACAGAAAAGGTGGTAATGCTCCTTATTAGTGATGAGTAAATGTTTTCGGCAGTCAGGTATTTGCAGCAAAAGTCCGATATCTGCTAAATTTTTCGACAAAAAAGTCACTGAGAAGAAAAAAAGCACAGAAAAAATATCCATTGACTTTTATATGGTGTATGTATCTGTGTCCTGCAACACAGGGGAAACAGATGCAAAATTGAATCGTGGGAAAATACACGATTCAAGTCAATCGCCATCATTTTGCAAATTCTGTAGTTTTTTTATGTTAACTTCTTACCAAAATTATTTTGTAAATGAACATTCCCAAGAAGCAGCATAAACAAAACAATCATAATACACATAGGTGGTTATTTATTATAGGCAGGAATAAAAAAAACTTGAAAAATTCAGGGATTTCTGGCAAAAATCCAAAAAAAATCTGAATTTTTGGGAAAAAGCCCCAAAAATGTAATTGATTTAGGAAAAAATCAGAAAATTTTTACTATGGCTGTACTGGAATTAGTTCAAAAATCTCTGGCAAAAATCCCGAAAATTCAGACTTTTTCGGAAAAGCCCAAAAAGTTTAATGATTCGGGGGGAAAGTTGGAAACAATCATATGATTAAAATTTTCACTCTATTTTATAGTGTTTTTACCAAACCCGTAAAAAGTGTGCTTTTTAAATAATAAATAAGGTTTCTAGTTTTTTTTAGACTTTTTTATTTTAAATACACAGAGAAATTTGGATTTTGATAGATAAAGCCTGCAATATAGCCTTAAACTGGGGAAATTATTAAAATCCCTTTCAGCAATTCAATGCCATTTACATACGGTATAACTATTGAAGAAAACAGTTATATCCTGTAAATGGCATTGATTTTCCTCTTTAAATTAATGGGATTTTTTCATAATTTTTATGATGTATTTTTTATTTCTAAATTACAATTTTTACACTGCAAATAATTCACTCTACCATATAAAATGTAATTCCTGAACCAAAAAGTGTATTTTTTTATTTGTAATATTATTGTATAGGCAGCCATCTCAGGTCATTTTGCTTTGCATGTGCTTTCAGAAAGAGCCAGTGCTGCACTTTGGAACTGCTTTCTGGCAGGCTGCTGTTTCTTCTACTCAATGTAACTGAAGAAGTGGCAGTGGGACTTGGACTTTTACTACTGAGTGCTGTATTTATATCTACCAGGGAGCTGCTATCTGGTTACCTTCCCATTGTTCTGTTGTTAGGCTGCTGGGGTTTCATCTGTGAAAGTTATTATATTGCTATCCCTTCAGGACCTAGATAAAAGACCACCAGCCTATCTACATGGCACTACCAAAGCCATTTTGAGGCAACAGGTTTTCTGCAGTATTCGAGAACCAGGCCACATGATACATATACTTATCAAAAAAGGCCAAGACAAGTGGCAGGAAAGTAGAGTTCCAGGTTAGGGCTAGTGGCTCACAGAGGTACATTAACTGATTAAACTGGCAAAGTTTAAATCCATAGCATAAATGAAGTAGCAAATGCTTTGGCAATACAAATACCATGATTGCTCTCATATAAAAGTAAGAACCCACTTCAGTCAAGAAAGCAAGCACACAAGCACACATTTGATGGAATCAAAGATAAAATATGAATTATTTATCTATTATCAATTTATTTATATAAGCCTGTACAATCAAGATATTTCTCATTAGTCATATTAAGCCTCTCACTAGTGGAGCTTATACTCAAAGTTCCCTTACATTCAAACAAATTAAAAACCAGTTAACTTTCACATAGTTTTCTTGGACTGGGGGAGAAAATTTGAATCCTCAGAGGGACCCCATGCAGACATCCACTAGGGATAGAAGGGATAAGTATACAAATTTCTTGTGGAATCAAGCCAAGACTTCAAGACTAACCACTGAGCCATCATGCTGATCATAAATTCAACAAATCCTATCTTTCTAAATATAAAATAAATATTTGTGGACCATATACAACCAAACACTCGATTTTTCCAATTCCAAATGAATCAGTTGCATTGATATGTAATCAGGCTGAGTTAGCATTTAATGACTAATTGTTATTTTATAATAAGCTAAATGTTATGAAAAACAAGGATCAATATATATACCACTCCTCTCACATTACATAACACATTAAAAAATTAATCTGTACAGTATGCCACAGAGTGTAATCATCTACATTTGTCAGCTATCCATGAGTCTTATTCCACATCTTCACTATCAATGATTGATTCTTATGTTAGATAATCACCTAATAATGAAGATGTAGAACAGAACAGCTGAGACACTGACAAACATTTAATTATTTTGCACAAGCTAGAGGTAGAGAAAGTGGATATACTTAACTGGTATGCCTGTAAATAATTTGGCATAGCTTGCACTGCATACATCAAAGAAATAGTTACTTCTCAGCAACAACTATCTTCAAGGGGAAACTTTAAGACATTCAGGGTTTACATTGGTAAATGAAACCACTTTAACTCTTAGGGGGACATTGACTAAAGCATGAAGAGTCTAATGCTAGCGCTAATTTGCCAGAGTGACGCAACTACGCTACCGTTCGCCGACCTTAGCATAACATTGCACTTGGGTGAATTTGTGTAGTGCTGGCGAAAATTCGCCTGGCGAAGTGCGGCGAACGTTAGCGAAGGCAACGCTAGTGAATTTCCCCTCCTAAGTATGATATTCTGAGATAATCTGCATTTGGTTTTCATTTTTTATTATTTGTGGTTTTTGCATTATTTAGATTTTTATTCAGGAGCTCTCCAGTATGCAATTTTAGCAATCTGGTTGCAAGGGTCCAAATTACCCTAGCAACCATGCATTACTTTGAATAACAGATTAGAATATGAATAGGAGTGGGCTTTACAGAGCATTTGTTTTTAGATGGGGTCAGTGAAAGCTGGTGTCAGAAGAAAAAGGCACATAATTTAACTAGAATTTAACTAGAAAAAAGAAATTTAAAGGAAATGGCTTTCCTACAAATACATTATTTAGCTTTTTATTTTGAAATAACTCAAGAGAAACTTAAAATACTATATGGTTGGTACAACAAATGATAATACCAGTCAGAAAACTGCTTATCTTTCTATTCAGCCCCTCTTCATTGTGCCTTTCAATATGAAAAATCAAAATTCCAATATTGACAGGAAAAATAAATCATCATAAAAAATGACTGACAATTTTTAAAAAATGACATTTTAATGCCCAACATTCTAGAAATGTATGGTATTAAGGTTGATTCCCTTGTTATGCTTTCAATACAGAGCATTGGCTACTAGTAACTTTGTCTTTCATTCAGAAATTTCTAAAATCACCAGATGCTGATCTGTATGCCTAACATGGTAACCCATAATTACATATGGAATTTACTTTGACAAAACATGTTGGTGTATGCTACAAACCACCTCGTATAAGTGATAATTATGAAGCCCAGCTACTTTTACAAATAGAAGCGGCTTCACAACTAGGTCAAGTTATTATTATGGGTGACTTCAATTATCCGAACATTGACTGGAGTAATGGGGTTGCCAAGAAAGATAAAGCTAGTAGGTTTGTAAATATGCTAAATGACAACTTTTTATCCCAGCTCCTTCAAGAACCTACTAGAAATAACTCTCTTTTGGATCTTGTAATAACTAATAATACTGAACTCATCTGTAGCATTTGTGTGGGTGAACATTTAGGAAATAGTGATCATAACATGGTCTCCTTTGAGATTCTGTTGCAGAGGCAATTCTATAAGGGAGTAACTAAAACATTGAATTTCAGGCATGCAAACTTTGACAGTATAAGAGCATCTCTGCAACATATAAAGTGGGAAATGCTTTTCACAGGGTTAAACACTGAACAAAAATGGGAAGTCTTTAAAATGCGGCTTGATAAATATATATGTCAGTATATTCCGCTTGTAAGCAAGGAATGTTTTTGGTTCAATAGAAGTGTTGGTGTTGAGGCGGGTAAGAAAAAACATGCTTTTAAGGCTTTCAAGTTAGCTGGGACAGCGGAATCATTTATAAGGTACTAGGAGGCCAATAAATCATGCAAAAAAGATCAGGCAAGCTAAAATCAAAAAGGAAAAGGAAATAGCAGTAAGCAGTAAAAATAATCCAAAATATTTTTTTAAATATATTTATTAGTAAAAAAATGAAACAGGAAGGGGTAGGACCTTTATTATCAGAGGGGGGGTCAGCTGGTTGATGAGAACAAGCAAAAAGCTCAGATTCTGAAAGCATACTTTTCATCTGTCTACACAAATGAGGAACCAGCTAATGAAGGTTTCCTTATTAATAGTCCCAATTCTAATAATACATCTAATGATGCATGGTTCACACATGGTGAAATTCAAAAGAGACTAGAACATGTTAAGATAAACAAAGGTCCAGGGCCAGATGGGATTCATCCCAGGGTAATTAACGAGCTTAGCTCTGTGATTGCCAAACCTCTCTACTTAATTTTTCAGGATTCATTGAGGTTTGGCATGGTGCCGAGAGACTGGAGAATTGCTAATGTGGTGCCGCTATTCAAAAAGGGATCCCATTCTCTGCCTCAAAACTATAGGCCAGTTAGTCTGACGTCAGTGATAGGAAAGCTTTTCGAAGGATTAATAAAGGATAGGATACTGGACTTTATAGCAAATAACAATACTATGAGTTTGTGCCAGCATGGTTTTATGCATAATAGATCTTGTCAGACTAACTTAATTTCTTTTTAAGAGAAGGTAAGCAGGGACCTCGATTCTGGATGGCTGTGGATGTGATTTACTTAGACTTCGCTAAAGCATTTGATACAGTGCCACACAGAAGGTTACTGGTTAAATTAAGGAATGTTAGCCTGGAACATAGTATTTGTAACTGGATAGAGAACTGGCTAAAGGAAAGAATACAAAGAGTGGTGGTAAATGGAACATTTTCTAATTGGACCAGTGTTGTTTGTGGGGTACCGCAGGGCTCTGTACTGGGTCCCTTGCTTTCAACTTGTTTATTAATTACCTTGATGTGGACATTGAAAGTACTGTTTCTATTTTTGCAGATGATACTAAATTGTGCAGAACTATTGGTTCCATGCAGGATGCTGCCACTTTGCAGAGTGATTTGTCTAAGCTGGGAAACTGGGCAGCAAACTGAGGTTCAATATTGATAAATGCAAGGTTATGCACTTTGGCAAAAATAATATAAATGCAAGTTATACACTAAATGGCAGTGTGTTTGGGAGTTTCCTTAAGTGAGAAAGATCTTGGGGTTTTGATAACAAGTTGTTTAATTCTGGGCAGTGTCATTCTGTAGCTACTAAAGCGAATAGGGTTCTGTCCTGCATAAAAAAGGGCATAAACTCAAAGGATGAAAACATAATTATGCCTCTTTATAGATCCCTAATAAGACCTCATCTGGAATATGCAGTGCAGTTTTGGATTCCAGTCCTTAGAAGGGATGTAAATGAGCTGGAGAGAATGCAAAGACATGCAACTAAACTGGTTAGAGGGATGGAAGACATAAATTATGAGGGTAGACTGTTGAGGTTGGGGACATGATTACACTTTACAAATACATTAGAGGATATTATAGACAAATGTCAGGCGACCTTTTTTACTCATAAAGAGGATCACTACACCAGAGGCCACTCCTTCAGACTAGAAGAAAAGGACTTTCATTTGAAGCAGCATAGGAGGTTCTTCACAGTGAGGACAGTGAGGTTGTGGAATGCACTGCTGGGTGATGTTGTGATGGCTGATGTTTTCAAATGGGGCTTGGATGATTTTTTGGACAGACACTATAGTTCATATAAACAATGGTACAGATGCAGTCACTTGGATTTGTGTGTTAAATGCGTCGTGACTTAACTCATCTATCCCATTTATCCCACTTAGCACAGAATATTGTGTCACAGCATCCCATCCAATTAAAGAGTTCACCATTGAAAACAATGGTGCTTTGGTATGCTAATGAAAAGGTTAAATGCATTAAATGAGTTAAGATAACTTTGGATAATACAGTTTCTTCAATTAGTCCTGAGTCACGACGCATTTAACTTACAAATCCAAGTGACTGCATCTGTAGCAATGGCGGAAATTAAAAAATGGTTATATGGCACAGGATAAGTAATGGATAACAGATAACATTATGTTCTACAGAGCTTATCTGTTAACTGCTGTGCAACTTGAGCCTTTTCTCCTTTGAATGGTTGCCCCCATGGCTACACAACAGCTTATTTATATAAACAATAGTAGTGCTTCTGAAGCAAACACTGCAGTTTTACCAGTGCAGGGCAGCACTGCATTATATTTTTATTACTTTAAAACAATTAAATTTTTTGATGTTACTGGTCCTTTAATGTGTGTAAAAACTTTTTTAAATTTGAATTTAACCACTCCACCCCTTCCCACTTTTTATTTCTACATATCCCTACTTTCTTTTTACTTCTGTTTAATTATGAGAAAAGTATTAGTTTTAATGAAAAAAAAATCTAAATGCACTTTAAATAAGTATTTATTTATTTTGCTCATTTATTTATAGATTATAGTGTCATTTATTTTGTATCTTCTTCTCCTGACTTCATTGCCCATTCCCTCATTGCTTCAATCACTCCATTTACAATTATGCTTCCTTTTACCCACCCTAATTGCCTATGTCACTGTTGATATACTAATGCTGCTGCTTTTACCACCTAATTTGTTTATACCTTTCCCCCTGTGCCTATTGTTGTTAAAATTATTTTCTGTTACTGCACAAAGAATTCCCAAAGAGTATCACTATATAAGCCACACACTGGATTTGCACAGCTATGAAATGTAGTGTATGTACTGCATGGGGGCATCACTACTGTATCTCTACAGCACTACCTGGGTAAAACCATAACAGCTTTTGTAATAAATTGATTTTACTATCAAAATGAGACTGGAAGCTCTAGTTTAGCTTTTCATCTTGAAAGTTATAATATTATTTTGCTATAGCTGCATTCTTCCTGGCTTGTGTTATGTTTGTTTTTATCCTCTCAATCCCAGCAGCCTTGTTTTATTTGCCTCTTAATTAAAAATGTGTTTTTTTAGCTCAGTATCAGCAAATATGATTTTTTATACACTTCACTATCCTTTTGGCTATCTGCATAAAATCTATTCTTGGAATCCCCATGCCCCATTTTGAATCTGTAATAAGGCAAAATGTGGTCATTTTAATTAGAATTTACAGTGTTTTTGTTGTGCTGTTTATTTATAGAAGTCTGAAAAAAATGAAAGAATGGTACAGCCAAAGAGAATCTTTGGTGACACAGCAATGGTTCATTTTCAACATATCCTAGATATTTTTATTAGATTTTGTTACAGGAACACATAACATTTTGCAGAATATCTGGATCTAATACATTAATTTCCATAAAAGCAAAATCTACCTTCCATTCACATTGCATCAGCTGAATTCTGTTCAAAAGGCTATTTGCCCTGCACAAAATGACATTAAGGAAAGACTCAAATGAGTAAATAACAGAGACTGTACTATAATTCTAATGCTCAGATTTTATAAGATACATTTATTCAGCTTGATGTGAACTATGAAATAATGTCAACTATTGTAAGGTTATTGCAACAATTTGTCTTGAATTTGCAAACAAGACTTAACTGAGACTGAACATAGTTCAAATATATCATATTTCTTTCTTGCCATGTAACAGTTATAGAATGCTACATATAAGAATCATGAGATATTTTAGATTAATATGTGGCTGGAAACATGCCTCCTGCCCAGCTCCATTTAGGTAGTCCTTGTGGCTCAGATATGTGAGTTTCAGGCAATTTGTGTCATGGGGCCTGCGGCTCCCACAGGGAGGTAGTCAGGATCAAAGGAGGAAGCCTTCCAGAGAGTCCAAGGCAAAGCACAATTCATGGAATATACAATAGAATGGTCAAAGTCCAGGCAATAATCAACAAGCAGGCAGCCCAGGATCAAGGTCTAGTTCAGGCAGGAATCACTTTACAGGAAATCAGGAGCAGGAAAAACACACCCAGGTTCACCAGCAAGAAGAACCTATACATGGGAGCCATTCTGGCATCCTGAGCGCCTTTAAATTTCAAATTTAGAACCTAAAAACCCGGCGCCATGATGTCATCGCGCCTGACACTGCGTGATGACGTGATCATCCAGCGCCGATACCCACGTGGCGGCTCGGGGCACCGCCATTGTGGGAGCGACGCCGGGAAAGCAACATGCACCGCCCGGAGCTCCTGGTACTGCTACAGGCGGCGTTCATGACAAATTGCAGCCACTTATTACAATGCATTGCAATAATACATAATGGATTTTTTTTTTAAAAAGACAAATGACATTTAGAGACCCATTTATTTTTTTATAGTCAAAGGTTTTAGGGAGGAAACTTATATTTTTTGTGGAAAAAACTTATAAAATGTAAAAGTCAATGGCAGATGTTCCTAAAGTCATTTCTAAATATTGCGATCTCTGCTGGATAATCCTTAAAAGTTGAGGTTTTCATTCAATAATCCAAAAAAGTTGAGCTTTTGTAGTGAAAATGTAATAAGGTCGAGTTTTCAGATTTTGTTGCAACATTCTGTCTCTTCAATTTTTTTTAAAATAATTATTGATAAATGAGTTCAATTCATGGAAAGGAGTTCAAATGTGTTTTCATAGAAAAAATAGATTAAATAGACTTTTAATAAAAAA
>CM044439.1:118582750-118592794 GCA_024363595.1 Xenopus borealis
CTCTCAAACAAAAAAAGGTTCATTTGTCTGGGTGCAAGATCAACGCATCATTTCCATCCATCCAAAAAAAGATCAGCACTTTATGAAAAATGTTTAATTAATGAAGCAGCTAAGGACTAACGTTTTGGTTACCCTATATATATATAATACAGCATGATAGTAATCTTTTTATACAGTAGACAATTACATTTTACAGTCGTTAATGGGATCAATGTGCATGGGATCAATTGTTTGCTTAAAAATATGTAGTCAAGTCTTCATTGCCTCACCCTCTGCCACATTTTGTTTATGTACATTTTGTTATTTTGCTCTCCTGTTTTACAGAATATATAACTGCCAACTAGATATGGGCTAACCAATTTGCTTCACCAGAACTGGAAAGCTGCAATTTGGGAAATAAAAAGCCTTTTATTCACCGTATCCTTCTGAGTCGTGGTGTGCGTGCCAAGTGGAAGTTTTGTTTTTTCACTTGACATTTTTGAAACCCTAACTTTTTTTTTATTATACTTAAGAGTCTATAGGTTTTTTTGTAGCAAAATACTAGGCTTCTTTTTCCATTCTTGGGGACTGTTTGCAAAAGTTTTTCTAAGCTCTGTATTAGAAAACCGCATGTTTATTTAATTTAGGCGCATTTATATTTCTGATTTTTTTACCAGCTTCTAGAACCACCCCCACCTCTAATTTGACCAATTGCAAACAGTGGTAGTCATTGGTACTCTACAACTAAACTTGGATTATTGGTGTATCACAAGCCACTTGGCTAATAGTAATATTTAATGGAGCAAAGTAGGTGAATCATTCATAGATAATGGCCTAGGAATTATTAGAGATTATATGGGGCAGATGTATCAAAGTGTGTAATTAGAGCTCACCACAGTAAAAATCTATAACTATTTATTCCTATGGGATTTTTAGATTTTGGGGTTTTTCAATTTCAATAAATGCACAGAATTTCTTGTTTTTTTTTAAAGTAAGTTATTTTAGTCTCCCATAGATGAATTGGCAGATGCATTACAATAAATAATTGCAAGTAAATAAAACAGAAAAATAGTATGTCATTGATCCAGGGATAGGAAGTTTTTGTTTTTCCCCTAAGGAGAATGGAAGAAAGTTTTAAATTAGAGTATCACTTTCTTCTATATGAACCATGCATTGAAACATATTACATTTGTTTTTAATTAAATAAATGTAGCTTAAAAACAAATGTTTGTATTACAAGGAAATAACTTGAAGGGTTGATTTGTAAATAAAATTAATGATTTTCTGTTCAGAACAATTATTAGTCAGTCAACAAATTACAGATTGATTTGTGATTCATTGTTTCACCAGGCATTTCTCGAAACAAAACACATTGAGCAATTCATTGCAATTCACAATGGATTCAATGGTAATTTACAGGAAATGAATCAATTGAGGGAAATGAATCAAAAATCAATTTGTAATTTATAAAAAATTGATTAATCAAAATGCATTATTTTACTCTTCTGCTGATAAAAAATCAGCTACGACTAATACCTTACTATCAAAAATAAATAGCTCTGGATAAAAAAACTTGGGACTGTTTCTGAACTTAGACATAGAACATACAAAACAAATTCATATTATTCCAGATAAATATGGCTCAGTGTATTTGATTGCAACAATTAGAAACAGATATATCAAAGTTTGAAATTAGAGTTCACCACTCTCACTTTTGAATTCTTGGCATTGAGTCACATTTTTGACGCATTGTGCACTACTAAACAATGTCTCCTGCTGGCTGCCAGTTTATATAGCCCTACCATATATATATATATATATATATATATATATATATATATATATATATATAATAGCCAGTCACAGCCCTAATTTCACAACCCCACTTTGAGCTTTTTTCAAACTTGTGTTGCTCCCCAACTCTTTTTAATTTGTTCATCAGTAAAAAAAAAAAAGCTTAAGTACCCTAATTCTATCTGATGATGGACCCCCATTTGTATTTCTGACATTCTGATTTTTTTCCACAGGAAATAGAAAAGGACAAAAAACATTCTTCAAACTGCCAGTATTCTTCCTATCAGACAAACAGCCATTTTTACAACCATGTGCATTTCCAGCTAGTGCACAATGTGATCTTTCCTCAACTTTCCATCAGATTGCACCAGAATATCTGAAGCTATTGTAAACTTTTCCCCAGATTGTTATCTAAGGTAGGCTTTGCTTAGGTTGGCTGTTGATCTTCTTATTCCAGCATGGCACCTTACCACAGCAAATTATTATTATATTTACATAGAGAGGATTTTAAATCACTTGTGCCCTAAATTATATTGGTGTTGGTTGACTGAGAAGGAGAAATTGCACAAATTGTTGTCTTATGCTGTAGTCAAAAGCGTGATTGGTAGTCTTCACCCTGATTAATCATAGACACATATAACTCTGCTAAAGAACTGGGAAAACTGTATCAATGCATCAGGCATTTCTTCTTCCATTTAATTTAAAATGCTGGAATAAAAACACTATTTATGATGAAAGTTATAACAGCACTTGTTCAATTGTACAAATATATCTGCTATATGATACATTTATCGAGGTAAAGAAGAAAAGCTTGGGGGCGTGACTGACTGCACATAGAATAGGGCGCAGTACTGTGTGCTGTGTCCTGTAATTAACCCGACATATTCACAGTACCGTCTATCTTGACCCCCTCTCGGAAGCAACAACCTGCGCTGCCCCTTCTGACCTGCAAATGGGGAAAAACAAAGATGGCGGACCCTCTCCCTCTACAGCAAGGGACAACATAAAGGAGGAACTGCGCAGCTCACAAAATAGCCAGGTGAGCACACACATTGAGTAAATTCGCAAAAAACAAGGGAACAAAATACTTCCCACATAGAAGGGACAGCCATTACAGGATACAAGGGAACAAAATACTTCCCACATAGAAGCCATGAACCCTAATAGGAATAATTCTTCTAGTGACTCTCCTCCTCCTCCTGCCCCCTATTCTTCAGCTTGCAACCCTGAACCAACACTGGGGAAATTAAACATCTCCTCAGTACTAATATTGCCACAGTCCTTAACAGGCTTGATGAACTCAAATTTGACTTCAATATTATGAAGCAAGATGTTCAAAATTTGAGAGATCACAGTCATGAAGCTGAAAGGCGCATCTCGGACCTAGAGGACAAAACACAGCCCTTGCAAAGCCCACTAGAGGACCATACTCATAAAATTGCAGTTTTACAAGAAAAAATGGATGACCTGGAAAACTGACTGCAGCAGAATAGTATTAGAGTTGTGGACATTCCTGAATATGCGGAAGGCAGGCAGGTTGAACTGTTTCTGGAGTACTGTCTTGTTCAAACATTTGAGAAAAAAACACATTTTGACAATCTTTCATAATTGAACATGCGCACAGCATTCCCAGCAAGGCCTTACCTCTGGGCTCACAATCACATCCCATAATAGCCTGCCTGCTTAAATATAGGGGACAGGTACAAGATCCCTCAGGAAGCCAGAACATTAGGATCCTTATATTTTGAAAATTGCCCGGTGTCAATCTTCCCAGATTTTCCCATGGAGTTTCCCAACCAACAACTCAAATCTACAATGGTAAACTCCAGAAATTGCAACTACTATACTCTATGTCTTTCCCAGTGCATCTGAGAATAGTTAAGGATGACAGAGCCCATTCTTAACTTCACCAGAAGAAACACTCAAATGGCTGCAGACATCGTGCTGCCTCTGCATTCACCAAGAGGACCCAGATCCCCTAATCCAGCGGTGCAGGAGACCTGAAAAGTAAAGGCTCCACATTCTCACTCTAAAAAGGTCCATGGAGGATAGTGCAAGTAGCTGTTGCACTATCCATTAACCTAAAAGTTTTTCAGGCCAAAGCCTTGGAATAAAGTATCTGAAACCATCACTCTTTGATCCCCCCCCCAGTTTAACTATGTTTAGTTGCTATGGGAAAAAACCTGCCTAAGTTGGGGAAGAGCAGGTGGCGTGGACTGGGTCACAGAATACCTACAGGAAATGTGTATATGCACTGCTGTTTTTTCTCCTCCTTCCCCTTAACAAGTTTTATTTATGCAGTATTCAGGACCATGAGTTCTGAATAGTGATGGGCGAATCTCGGGAGATTCGCTTTGCCGAAATTGGTGAAAAATTAGCGAAACGAGTCGCGGGACGCTTTTGACGCTTTCCTACGCGTGTTGCATTATTTTCGGTGTCGTGCGTTTCAACAACGACGCGCGACTCGTTTTTTCAGCGAAATTTGGCTGACGATTCGCGAATTTATTCGCCAGCGGCGAATCGCGGGAATTAGCCGCAAATTCGCCCCTGGCGAATAAATTCGTCCCTTCATTAAACTCATCAGCTTACCAGAGGAACATGGCTGAGGTAAAATTACTGTCTTGGAATGAACGATGTTTGGGTAGCCCCATACAGTGAGAGCCAGTATTTAAACTTTTATAAAGGGTAAAACCACATCTGATTCTACTCCATGAAACACACCTAGATAGAAACAAACTATGTACTCTACAAAACCCATGGCTGGGAGCATACTTTCATTCTACATACTCCACTTACGCCAGAGGAGTGTCTATCCTAGTCTCAAAGCAATGTGCGTTTACCCTTATTAAAATCATCAACGAGCCCAAAGGCAGATTTATGATACTGTTATGTTCTCTGCATGGTAAATCAATGGTTCCACTCACGCACCCTAGGCCCTCCAAACGACGATCACCTGGAAGGAAGGAGAACTCGGCATCCCCAGGTCAACAGCTCCAAAGCAAACTAACAATATACAGTACGAGCAAGGTTTTACCTGCTAGCTATTCCTGTGTGCCGGTGATTGGCTCTGCATGGTAAATGTTATATTATAGTAAATTTGTACCTACCCCCCCTTTACAGGGGCTCTGTTGCCACAGGTTATGGACAAAATTTTAACCCTTTGGGAGCCTTTAATGCTGTAATGTCGGAGCATAATGACAGGCTATATCCTAAAGCTAATTTCTCGACAGTACTCCATAACTGGGCCTCCACCTTTAACTTCCTTGACCTGTGGAGGGGGAAAAGCATCCAGGGGAAAAGAGATATACATGTTTCTCATCCTCCCACAACACAATATTATGCATACGTAGATCTAGCCTTGGGTTCCCCGGAAATACTTACTCAAACAACAAAAATAGAAATTCTTCCAGGAGGAATTTCTGACCACTCCCTTCTTTTATTAACAATAGAGGTAGGACCTAGGACTTCAGATAGGATCTGGAGTCTAAACTGTTTTTGGTTACACCAAGATAGTATAACCAAGGAGGTAGAAGAAGAGCTTAAATGTCATATAGACATAAACCAAAATTCTACTAATTCCCAAATTATGTGGCATTCATTGAAGGCTTATACTAGAGGTCTTTTCATTCATAAGAAATTATAATGTCAGGAATTGATGATTTTGATGTTTTGTTAGAGGAAGTTACAATTAAGACTTCTAAACAATACAGTGTAAAGTTGTCAAAATCATGAGCAAGGGATGACTTTTTGCATTGAGTGCTTTGAGTGCGTTTAAAAAATAAATATTGTACCATGATAAAAAAATTTATCCCAGATCACAAATAATTCATGTGTCATATTATTTATGCAATGTTATTTGTATCCTTTTTATATCTAAAGAGCAAATATATTTCTCAACACTGTACAGAGATTGTTCATCATTTGCAGTTTGTGCCTCAGTGCAGTTCAGTGGCGCATTCTCATACAACTTTACACATTAGGGTCAATGCCATCAGAGACCCATTAACCTAACTGTATGTTTCTGTATTGTGGGAGGAAACTGTATTTCTGATTTATTTGAGGTTATCTTAAAAACATGATCTCTTTTATTAATTGTTGAGATTGCAGTGGTAGGTTATTCAACACTGACAGATTATATCCTTTCTTTGTTGTTGGTCTTTTTGTAGAAACATAGCTCTAAAGTAAAAACATTAATATCTTAGCATTTATAAAAGCTTTGTGAGTTACATAGATTATGATTTCTTTTGTTAGAGAATGGCTGTATCATGTGATGGATAACTGAACCACCACCTTTGTTCTATTACAGCTATTCTACTGCATTTTAGTATCCATTTTTGTAAAAAAATCTTTGTTTCTATTTGTATTCTATTGCTCATTGCAATATCCTTTGTTAGCTGACTTAAAAGTAAAGCCACAAAGAGGTTATATAGTACATCATGTAGAAAATATAAATTACTTGGAGTTAAGAACACTATGTCCTGGAAGCTAAAATAACAAAAGATTACTAATAAGCAGAATGTTTGTACTTGGCACTGAAGCAGTTGCATCCCACTCTCTTCTAAAACAGCAAATGCATTTTAATAGATATACTGCATCTAAATAGCCATTTGCTCACAATTAGTATTAACTAGCTGTTTCATCCTTCTGTGTTAACACATCACAGTTCTCATCACAGCTATGCATAACTCATGGAAATTTATATGAATTCCCATATGGTTAAGCTGAAATGTCCACCCATTCAGAGAGTCGCTTACATGATAGAACAAAATAAGTATTTTAGCACTACATGTAAGGGATCTTTAATGTGGAAATACATTCTCCACAACGCTCTCAATTACAGAATATCCATCTCACATAAATTCCATTGTAATTAAATAATTAAAAAAAAAAAATATTTCCTTTTATTATGTAATAATAAACTAGTACCTTGTACTTGATACTAGGATATAATAATAATCAATATTGGAAGGAAATCCCATTTGGGATTTGAGATTTGGGAAATACTGCCAATAAAAATATATGCTACAGGTAGAACAGGCCCTGTGGCCCAATTATCAACGGTCGAATTTCGAATTCATGTGAATTTGCTTTAATTCGAATATACTCACAATTCGATTGGGAGGTTATTTAAGAAAAAATATGAATGTCTAATATTCAATTGAATGGTTCCAACCCAAAAATATGAATTGTATCTGATTCCTACAAATTGAGTTTTTCTTCCTAAAAATACCTTGAATGCCAGGAAGGCTATTAACTTCACAGGTTTTAGGTAGTGAATTAAGAATGTTTCCAGGGTTGAGGAAACATTATAAATCTCATGTTCAATTTTACATTAGAATAGGGGGATTAACATTCAAATGTGTGAATTTTGACACTGTCCCTAAATTAGTGTCCATATGCCCATATTTGACTGCTTCCTGGGTCCATGAAATATATTCTGAAATTGGTGCATAGCTTAGTTTAATAGACACAAATTTGTTGTGAGTTAATAGTTCTTCTACAACACTGCTTTGTGTGAGCAATACAGAAATTTCCAGAACACAATCAGCAATAAAAATACTCTGTATGCCTCAGAGAATGCCCCTCTTTTTGACTACTCCTTTCCTATTATAGAGGGGCTTCTCTTCCAATTCAAATACCAGTGTCACTGTCAGGGAACAGCAGACCTTAATTTAACATTCTGTAAAGGCAGAAAACTGAAGTTGAATGGCAATATAGATTGCTTTTTAGCTGCTAATTTTTCCTCTCAGCTAGCATATTTTTTCAGTTGATTACATATTTGTTTCTAGCTGATTTACTACAGTTTACTTTGCTTATAATCCAGGCCATTGCTGAAGTTTTGAGATAAGCAGGACATGTCAGTTGAAAGCTGCTGTATGACAAGTGACTAATGGGCCACTAGAAAAAGAGACACATTAAATAAGCAATGTGCATTTTATATATGAACATACATTTGCTATATGTGCATATTTCTGCATTATCTGAACAGACAGATGTAAATAGATAGATTTTATAATTTCTTGGGGGTAGAACAGCTTTAAACAAATCAAGAAATCCTTATAAGCACATTTATCATGCATTTGTACTGAGAGGTAGCTATGGTTTGATATGGATGCCTATTTATCTAAAGTTGAATTTTAGTAGTTTTAGAGGTTTTTGAAAAACACAACATTGATTAAAAGATCTAAAAAAAAGTATGAATGCATATTAATGATAAATAATTTAATAAAAAATATGAAAATGGTCCAATAGAATCAACATAGCTCTCATTGACTTCTACAAGACCTCAACAATCAAGGGCACTCAAGGGCGTGGGATTGCCTTCGGCACCCCTTGCATTTGTACCAGCACTGGTGTCAGCTTATCAGAATGTGTTTAACTACATCTGAACACTGAAGTGATAGTGCTTATTGATAGCTCTATGCATGACCAAATACTTACTCCTTATTCCTTTTTGCAGATTACATGTGGGACAACTAATATAGGGGTGGTTCACTTTAAGTTAACTTTTGGTATGTTATAGAATGGGCAAGTTTAAGCATCTTTTCAATTGATCATTAATTTTTTTTTTTTTTTATAAGGATTTGCCTTCTTCTTTGAAAGATTTCAAATGGGGGCCACTGACCCCATCAAAAAACAAGTGTTCAACAAGGTTATAAATATATTGTTATTGTAACTTTTTATCTTTCTATTCAGGTCATCTACTATTCATATTTCAGTCTCTTATTCAAATCAATGCATGACCGCTATGGTAATTTAAACCCTTGCAAATAGGTTGATGAATTTGCAAACTGCAGAGTTGCTGAATAAAAAGTAAAAAAATCACAAATAATAAACAATTGAAAACTTTGCAGATTCTCGCAGAATTCACTCTCTACATCATATCAAAAGTCGACTTAGAGGTGAACAACCCCTTTCATAAAAAGGTCAGCAAAGCATTAATTGGCATGTGTGAATTTATATTACTCAAAAATAGTTACTGAGCTGAAAACCATGTTTAATGGTGACTAGCAGTCACTCATCTGTTTGTCAAATAAAAAGTGTGCAAAACTATTGATGCAGATTTCTGATTGCATCAAATAGGTGCACAAAATGTGCCTTCTTCAAGGAAGCTGCTGAATTGCTGAACTTGAATGGATGTCAGGTGGTGCATATTTGCTGATAATGCCATGCCATCTCTCTGCTTCTCTCTCTCTCTCTCTCTATTTCTGCCAGATAATACAGCTTTCCACTAACAGTACTTAACATTTAAATAAAAGTAACTGTTCTTTTCCCAAAAGCTGACCATATCCTAGCAAGTGCCCGAGCACCTACTCTTCAAATGTGCTCCTGTTTCAAAATCAATTTTGCTGAATACACAGGAACTCAAATAATGTAATGCTATGAAATTTGTACTTTGTGCTAAAAATGTAATTCTGTTCCAAAGAAGTTTTCATAACAGGCACTATGGGGCAAATTCACTAAGCGGCAAAAAAACGCTAGCGTTGCCTTCGCTAACGTTTGCCTCACTTCGTCAGCCAAATTTTCACCAGCGCTATGCTAATTCACTAAAGTGCGAAGTTACGCTCTGTTCGGCAAACGGTAGCGTAGTTGCGCTAGCAAGCAGGCAAAGCACATTTACAGTAGCGATGCCTTATTTGCATACGGCGCAAATTTCAAAGTGTAATAGAAGTATATGTTACAGCCACTACATTACACTACACAAGCCCAGGAAACCTTTAATAAATAAAATAAAGTTGTCCTATTGCCCTAAACATGTGCCCACTGTATAGTTGAGTTGCCATATTTTAGGAAATGTAGGGGGGAAGGAGGGTAACCCTGTAAAAAAATTTTGTTCTTTTTCAGACTATCACCCTACAAAAGGTAAAACACGCCAGCGTTTTTTTTGGGACTTTACTATTTTTTTTTCAAACTCCTATCTATTGTATTGAACTTCACCAGGTCTGACCTGGCGAAGTAACATCTAGTGTAAGTTGTAACGTTTAGTAATATGGTCATCTTAGTGAATTTGCATAATTACGATCCTTCGTCAGTGCGCAACTTCTCCTGGCGTTAGGGTGAGAAGTTGCGTTAGTCTATCTACTTCGCTAGTGAAAATTTGCCAGAGTCGATGTTAGTGAATTTGCGAAATTACCAATTGACACCACATTGGCGAAGTAGCGCTTGCATTAGACGCTTCGCACTTTAGTGAATCTGCCCTCCATGTGTTTAAGTTACAGATGCAGTCACTTGGATTTGTAAGTTAAATGCGTCGTGACTTAACTCATCTAA
>CM044439.1:118595655-118614222 GCA_024363595.1 Xenopus borealis
TACTAAATTGTGCAGAACTATAGGTTCCATGCAGGATGCTGCCACTCTGCAGAGTCAAATGTTTGAATCAAAGTGTTATTATATTTCCATGTAGGAAACAATCATGAGTTGACAAAAACAAGAGGACCTAGCTTGGTTTAATTTCTGTTATCACTTGATTAAAAGCAAAGTTCATCAAACATAGCTAGAATATAAATACCTCACAAGCAACAGAGTTGCAGGGTAAGAAGCACTTTAATAATGAGTTGTAAGTATGCAAAATGTTAAATAGTTTATGTATAATTAGTTTCTCTTAAATAGTTGAAGTTTATTGCTGTGATTCCTTCATAACAGGTACACAGTGGCACCTTTTCTCCTCACCTCTCCCTAATAACAGCAATCTGTCCCTTCCAGAAAGGCCATCCTATTTCCTTTTCCTATTTTCTTGCATTCACTTTTCAGTACCAACAACTTGTACAGTTCAATTTAGGAAGCACTTTCACCTAGTGGCCAAATTATACAGGAACTATTTAACAATTCACATTTTGCTTCTAGAGTTCTAGCCTCAATCACCTTCATGTAACTCCTCTCAAAAAGTAAATATGTATTTAGGGCCATAGGCCTTAATTGATCCTAGGACACTGAAATTACCAACATAAAATACTACATTACATAAACTCAGTGGGATATTCATGAGTTTTTGTGTTCTTGAAATGTATTATTTAAATTCACAGTGAATTGGCAGTCTTATGATTATTTTTAATGTCTCTGCAGCATTTATCAACTCAGCTCTTTAATTAATGCCTCAAGCTCTAATTTCTCCCAAAAAATGAATAAAATAAGTTGAAAATACAGCAGTGGTAAACTAAAAAAGATAATTGTTTCCTATTAAATGTAAAAAAAAAAAACCTAAGGGGGGAAACATGACATTAATGTAAAATTTTGTAATCATATTTTGTACTTCTTAGCTATAACCTTTAATTGATTCCTAAATTATTTTTAAAACATGGATTTCTGAGACATTTATATCTGTTAAAATAAATCAGCTTTTTGAAATTAATAAATAAATATTTAACTAATATCATCTTGCTTAATATATTTGCTGTATAATGGAAAAGGAGTCTGACATTAAAATTATTAAGATTAGAAAGGATGACAGTATGTAAGACTAACAGTTTTTGGAACAGTTTGTTAGAAACAAATAAAGCTTGTAACCTCCAAAATAGCTGTCCAGATTTTACAACGTTTGGTTTTAGTGTAGATTCTAATAAATTGTTACTTACCCAGAGGACCCATTTCAGACACTTTTTCTGTATCCAAGGAAACCAAATCCATGAGCATCTCAAATATAGAAAGTATTCTTTGGCTTCCCGGAGGCATCAAAGCATGTTTGCTGCTGAATCTGGTCACTCTGGACCAAATAAGTCTCCAGGGATTGATGAGTTCATTATGTTACTACCTTTGAGAACTGAAGCCATACGTTATACTATAAGAAAGAGAATGATGCATTGTCAAGCAAAAAGGTACTTTATTTTTACTTAAAATAGGAAGGATATATAATAAGCTCAGGTAAGTGATTTCTGAAAGAACCATGAATGCAAGTGAAGTTGTTATTTATTAGTTTTAACTGCGCATTTGTGTTAAACCTCCAGAATAAAAACAAAGTTCAACTAAGTGGTTGTACATACATACACACCAGAGGCCGCCCTTTTAGACTTGAGAAACCAAACTTTTATTTGAAGTAGGGAAGGTGATGCTTCCTGGTGAGGACATATATATATATATATATATATATATTGTGGTGAGGTCACAACTAGGCTACCTGGGAAAGTCCAGTACGGAACTTATTTATGTCCCAGGTTCCTAACAGAGTGGTTCCGGGACTGCTAGTCCAGCCCAGGTGTCTTGGGTCTTCCTGAGACATCCCAGGTGGATAATTAAAAACGCAGCTCAAGCTAGAGTAGAGAGATTTAGTCTGGGAAAATACACTGGAAAGCTGCCTGTGTGAGCTCATGGAAAAACTTGAAATCACTACAAGGTTTAATTTGTTTGTGTTTGAATATTCTCTGTTTTGGGGAGACAGGCGGTAGAAGGTAGTTCACAATTATTATATTTTGACTTTGCATGGCTTATTGGTTAAAATATATTTACAGGCAAGAATAAATCTGCTCTGCAGCCTTACCATTGCATACATTGTGTATAATTACAAGGCTCAGAAGCAAAAGATTAAACGAAAAAAAAAACAATTTATTTCAAATCATATGTGAAGTTGTATGGATCAAAACGTATTTAGAGCAAACAACCTCTCATATCTGCATTTGTGTGTGACAACAAACCATTGATTGGATCACTAAGTAAGGTAATCAGCTCAAAAAGATCCAAAATGTAAATGCTGAGCATTGCACTGTGCAAAACAGGATTTTGTCAATATCTGATTTGAATATTCTGTAATAAAGAACAGGGAAAGTATTAATTTGTGACCAAGACAGTAAAGAAAACTGGTTATTGTGTAACCACAATATTATTCAGAAATTTACTGTACATTTTTTAGCAAAATTGTGCTTTCTACAGGGGAATCTCATACAGACATGTTTTGTAATTTATAGTACAAGTATGGGATCCATTATCTGGAAACCCATTATGCAGAAAGATCCAAATTACACAAGGACCATCTCCCATGGACTCCATTTTTTCCAAACAATTGAATTATTTAGTATTATTAATAAAAAAATATTTTCTTTTTGCTTGTAATTAGAAAACAGTACCTTGTAATTGATTTCAACAAAGATATAATAATCCTTACTAGAGGCAAACTAAGCCTATTTGGTTTATTACATGTTTAAAAATTGTTTTAGTAGACTTAAAGGGCAAGGAAAGTCTAAAATAGAATAAGGCTAGAAATGCTGTATTTTGTATAGTAAACATAAACATGAACTTACTGCATCTCAAGCTTAATCAAACAAATTATTTATGATTTCAAAGTTTGCCACAGGGGGCTGTTATCTTTGCAAGAGTAGACTACATACACATGCTCAGTGGTCTGGACTTCTTAGGGATCGTCATAAATGATTGAAAAACAAAGCTGCTTGAGTTCTGCATGGCTGGTAAGTAAGGCAGGGGCTCCCCCTGCTGTTCATAAGTATGATTGTTTCCCTGCCAGAAGTTAGGGAACGTCTGACAATTCCTATCCACAGCATTAAATGAAAGGAGAATCTCACTGCATACAGTCAGGTTTCTTATAAAAACGGGACACATTTTATAATTAAAGTATATTGGAGATAGATTTCTTTTTCATTAAAGAAAGTAAAAATGGGATTTTATTTCTTTGCCTTTCCTTGCCCTTTAAGGTATGAAGATCCAAACTACAGAAAGATCTGTTACTGGGAAAATTCCAGGTGCCCAGGTATTCTAGATCACAGGTCCCATTCCTGTACAATTATAGCATCTTTCAGTGCAAGAAAACATATTGAGTTGTTTCCACAAATGCTGAGAATGGAAAATGTCTGACGGGCCATGCTTTATTAAGTGATATCATGCCCGACTAGCCACCAAGGTATGGCACTGAAGGCTTGTCATCCTGGTAACCCTGGAGATAAGGTTGTTGCTTAGAATGATGGCAGGGTGCCATACTAGTGCTGGTGGATTTTAAAATTGCAAGTTATAAATAACTAATGCAAAAAAAATAAAAAATTTAAACTAAACTACAAGGATGAATTTAGGCAAAGCAAGTTTTCAAAAGGTTGTGTCATATAAAACAAGAGATGCTTAACCAAGTTAAAAAACTCTTTTCCTCCTTACATCCAGCTCCCAACATTGTCTATAGTGTGAGCACTTTTAAGACTTTTACTGCTGAACTACAGCTCCCAGCACTCTGCATAGTGCGAGCACACAAACCCAGAAACCCAGCTCCAAACCCTCCTGGTTGAGCTTACAGGCACTGGAGGAATCCTGCCCAGCCTGGGCAGGCTTCTCGCTATCCACTTCAGCCTACATGGTGCCGGTTGGTTTCACTTACTCCTCAGTGAAAATACAGTCAGCAGTGTAACACAGTCTGTGTGATAGAAGCAGTGAAATCAACAATTATTGTTTACCAAAAGATTACTATGAGTTTTCTCCTTTTTACTGGATTAATGTAGGGAAAGATAGTAATATAGCAAAGAGACACAGCATTTTTTATGTATTTATTGTACCACATCAGTAAAGCAAATATTAAACAGTAAGTGAAACACGGGACCCATGCATCCTGGCAAAAGGGTTCATGACAGGACAAAACCTATAGGCAGGGGATTAGTTGGGTTTAATAGATCAGCAGGTGGAGTTTTAAGGGATTTATAGGACTAACAGATAGGGAGGGCATCCATTTTGGAAAGAAAAACCTTTTGTGCTAATAGTCACAATTGTGGCCTGGGTTAGTGGGGCACAGGTTAAGTCGATGTAGAAT
Source organism: Xenopus borealis (assembly GCA_024363595.1). Taxonomy (NCBI): domain Eukaryota; kingdom Metazoa; phylum Chordata; class Amphibia; order Anura; family Pipidae; genus Xenopus; species Xenopus borealis. The sequence goes on from CM044439.1 coordinate 118,600,076, forward strand.
TGTGAGTATTGGGGCTTACTAACCGGGATGTGATGAAAGGGAATAGCCCATTGTCACAGCCTGTCTGTGGGTCCCTGGCAATGGGGAGAGTTAATTGAGAAGCTGGAGTTTCTTTATGAAATCCCAAGTGTATTAATGGGACTTTGTTGGTGGTGTTCCTCTCTAAGAGTATTGGTCTCTGGGACTGTATGTTATATTGGTGGTAGCATGCAATCCAGCATAGCCCACCATGCAGGAAGGCACAAGCGGCTGGTGGCTGGTACGATTGCATGAACCTAATTTGTTCCATTACAATGTTGTTAATATAAATTGTAATTTATACTGTATATGTTATTTATTGTTAAATTATGTTTGGTTCAATAAAGCTGTGGCCAAAAGATTCCAACAAAATAAGTGGATGGTGAGTGAGTTGGTTATTTCTAGGCCAGTTTGAGGAAAGTAGCAGGTATATATCTCTGCCCATGTCATGATATAACTGTGCTTTTTGCATGTAACAATGCAAATTCATTAGTGATGGGCGAATTTATTCGCCTAGGTTGAATTCGCGGCGAATTCCCGCGATTCGCCGCTGGCGAATAAATTCGCGAATCACCAGCGAAATTTCGCTTGGCGAAATTTCGCCGAAAAACGAGTCGCGCGTCAGTTGCGCGCCGTTTTTGCCGCGACGCGACGAAAACGACAGGACGCGCCAAAGTTGACGTGACGCGCGTCAAAGTTGACGCGACGCGCGACAAATTTGACGCGACGCGCGACAAAATCGTCCCGCGACTCGTTTCGCAAATTTTTCGCCGATTCGCGAATTTCTCTAGAAATTCGCGAATCTCTAGGCGAAGCGAATCGCGGGAGATTCGCCCATCGCTAAAATTCATGCTTGGCATTGAAGACTCATGCTAATGACCAGTGTTTGACCAGTGCATTGTCAAGGGAACCAGTCCTCCTTATCCAAATCCAGTGGTCTTAGATATAACAGAAAAATAGAACTTGACAATCCCCCATTTTCTCCAACCAAACACAACAGGGTGGTAGAGCTCCATTTACTCATACTAAGCCTATCCCTACTTATCTATGAGTGCATTGCTATTTATCCCTCCTTTGACTCCCCAGCCTGATCAAAGCTCCGCTAACTAACCCATTGGCATTCTGGGAGAACATTCCCATGTAAAATATTTGTAATTGCAAATATTGAAGCATACAAAAATGACAGCATTATCCAGGTTTTGTTAAAGCAATAATAGCATCCAGCTCTGACTCAAGATTTGAACACAAATATATTTTAGTGAATTAGAATAATCTCTTTTTTTTGCATATTCTCCTTCCTTATTTCAAAAAGGTGGAGGTTGTTGCATTAACAACAACAATATAGCTATTTCCATTTTTAGCTCTTCCATATATAAACTTTTTTAATTAATATATAACTAGTGATGGGCGAATTTATTCGCCAGGGGTGAATTAGCGGTGAATTCCCGCGATTCGCCGCTGGCAAATAAATTCGCGAAACGCCAGTGAAAATTTGCCCAAAAAAATGATTTGCATGTCATTTTTGAAAACGACACGTCGCGTCAAAAATGTATTACATTTGTTCGCCAATTCACGAATTTCGCTGGAAATTCGAAAATTTTCCGGCGAAGCGAAACTGGGTAGATTCGCCCATCACTATATATATAACATACTGTGCAGTGAATATCATCTAATCCTTGGAATGTCCCAGCTACTGTGTGCAGCAATATTTACTTGAAATCTGCCAAACATAAGACATTTGTTACATGGTGTTAAATTAAATCAGATGCAGTGAGTTTCCAGTGGACTTGAAACCCCTGATATCAAGTACAAAAGCATGCATCTTGTACATTGATTTTATGTCTTATGAAACAACTCGATAATATCTTATGTGATGCAGGGTCATTGGTGCATAGACTGTTTAATAGCATACATGCACCTTCTGAAATTTCTTACAAACTACTTTATAAAAATGTAATGCTGAATTTTGCTGGACTTGAGTTTGAGAGAACATTTGGTTTAAATGCACTGCAAAAATATTTATTTTAAATAAACAGCATATTAAAAGATTCCTTTAAGGTAATTTTGTTGAAGTTTGTACATTTTGTTTTTTTCTTCATGTTTACTATATAAGGTGTGGGGTAATCCAGAGCAAAGTACAATGGAAGTGCAAATGAAAGTAAACAAACAGAAAAAGGGGATATTTATGCACATTCCCTTGTCCTGTTTTATTAGTAATTTGATATCTGTGCATATATATATATATATATATATATATATATATATATATATATATATATATACTTAAAATAACATCTACTGTAGTTACAAAGTTATGATCAGAAAATTTCCACCATACCACCCCACATGGTGGTCCTAGATATTCATTGCCACAACCAAAACTTTCATATAGTTGCAGCTGTAGATATCAAGATAAATCCGACAGCAGCATCCCCACACTTGTCTCTTTAACAGTTGTCTTATGCCTTTAAAAAATGGGTGTTGTTATGGGTGATCTCTCTCTCCTATAAAAGCCATAAGCAGGACAGGGTTAAGCCTTTGAGATCAATATTTTTGTTGTGGCAACGCCTCTCCTGTAAAAGATGATGGTGGAGAAGGATAAAACCTCAGACTGAGACCTATGTCTTAATCAAGAGTCTTTTCCCAAGAAATGCAACCAAGGTGCCTGCCTACAAAAAATATTACCGGAAGAGATATGTAAATTTGTCTAATTTTCACTGAAAAATACGCAAAAGCATGGAAAAATATGTGTAAAAGCAAAAATTTGTGAAATGCATTTTAGTCAATGGGGAGTTTTTTGCAGTATTTTTTAAGCAAAATGCATTGATGTCAACATATGTTTTTTCAAAGCATATTTTTAGCATAATTCATTGATTTCAATCGGTGTCATTTTCTAGTTTTTTTTTCACAGCAAAAATTTTCATTGTGAACTCATGCCTACCCAAAAATTAAAATAAAAGTTAAAAGTTTTTAGTATGATATAAACAGTAATTTTCTTACAACCGTGACCATTTTCAATAGATTTTTTAGTTATTTCTCTTTTTAATCAACAGCTCTCCAGTTTGCAATTTCAGAAATCTGGTTGCAGATGGAATAGAAAGATGGGTAATAAAGAGTAGCAATACAAATAACTTTGTAGCCTTACAGAGCATTTGTTATTTAAATAAGGTCAGTGACCCCCATATGAAAGCTGGAAAGATTTAGAAAGAAGCAACACATTATTAATAAATAACAATAAAAAAAATAAAACAAAGACCAATGGAAATGTTGTTTGGTTTTGACTATTCTATAAAATACAAAAAAATCACCCCATTAATGACCACAGGTAATAGTTAGGACTGCCGTGTAGGCTTTACCATGACTACGTAATGATAATACATGGAATTGTAAAAATAATATAAGGATAATCTATTATACCATAGTTCATACTACTAAATAAATTATCTTATGGATTTGAATATGTTTAGTAAAATTACAGAAAGTTACAGAAAATAGTTACAAATACTACAAAAAGGAAATAAAACAGAACCCACAAACATTCTCATCATTAATGGCATAGTGCAGTACAAAAACGAATGTTTCATTTCACTTACCATACAGTATTTATTCCTAGTACTATCTGCCCTTATAAAGAAAATTCCATGATTACATTCTGTCCCAGTTTTGAAGCCTGATAAATGTTAAAGGGATACTGTCATTGTTCAAAATGCATCATTTAATAATGCTGTTCCAGCAGAATTATGCACTGAACTTTTCAAAAGAGCAAACAGATTTTTTTTTTTCAGTTTTGAAATCTGTCATCAAGGGGCAGATTTACTAAGAATAGAAAGTGAAAATTCCATTCGAATTTGAAGTCATTTTGGGCTACTTCGACTACTTCGATTATTATTGAATAGCCCAAAATTCGATTTGAATATAAAAAATTATAAAATATAAAATTCAAATTTTCAAAGTACTGTCTCTTTAAAATCCTTTGACCTCGACTATTCACCACCTTAAAGCTGCCGAATTGCCATTGTAGCCTTTGGGGGACCTCCTGGAACCTTTACTGAAAATTTGTAGGAAAAGTTCTAGGAATTCAAAGGATTTTGGACAAACTCGTTCAAATCCAAAGGATTTTGGACAAAAATCGCTCGAATCGGTCAAATCGAACGATGCATTTGAACGACTTGAATTGAAAACAGACCTATTTGATCAAAATAGGTCAATTTTTGATCCAATATTGCCTTTAAAATTTGATGGTGAATTTCAAAGTTTTTTAACTTCGAAATTTGACCCTAAGTAAATCTGCCACCTAGATATATTGTGAGTTTCCCAGCAGCCCCCGGTCATGTGACTTGTGCACTGATAAACTTCAGTCACACTTTAGTGCTGTACTGCAAGTTGGAGTGATATCACCCCACTCCCTCCCCCACCCCAGCAGTCTAACAAAAGAACAATGGGAAAGTAACCAGATAGCAGCTCCCTAACACATCAGTTGCCTGATAGATCTAAGAATAACACTCAATAGTGTCCAAGTTCCACTGAGACTGATTCAGTTACATTAAAGTAAGTAGTAGAAATAACAGCCTGCCAGAAAGTAGTTCCATCCTACACAAGTCACTGGGGGCACCTGTGAAACTGACATTATGTCTAGCCCCATGTCAGATTTCAAAGCTGAATATAAAAATATCTGTTTACTCTTTTGAGGATTGGATTTCAGTGAAATAAATGTCTCTGTTGCATCAATGGCTCTAATTAAACAGCATCCCTTAATTTAGTCAGTACATTTTAATATATGTAATTTACCGGCAATATAAAGGTAAACCTATAAATGTAAATTGTTAATCCAATGGTAACACTACAGGATTTATTTTATAAATTGGGTTGGCGATTTTTTTTCTCGATTCAATAAAAATAAAGAGAAAAAATATGGATGCAAATAAAGTATTTTTTTTAAACCTTGAATAGTCTGAATGAATTAAAAAAAAAAAAAAAAAAGGAAAAAGTCCCCAGAAAAAATTTGGCAGAATTGTATAGACTTCAGGGGAAATCATCTCTAACAACTTTATGGAGGTTATTTGTCAAAGGTCAAGTTTGTGAGGTTTTTTTAAACATTGAATAAACACAAACACAAATGTTTTCTAATTTATGATAAAACTTTAATGTAAAAAACTTGAATCAGTTAATTAGGGTCAAAAAACAGAACACTCAAATAAACAGAGTTTTTGCTGAAAAAACACTTGAATCGCTCGAATGAATCGAATTTTCTAGCTATACCCACCAAAAAAAACACCAAACACCAAGAAGCCTACTAACAGCTTCAAGGTTCAAGGGACCTTTTTTTAATTTAATTTTTAATTTAATTTTAATTTTCTGAGGGAATATTTTGTTAAATTTGTTCTTCAATAAGCTAGCTGTAAAAAAAAGTCAGACAAGGTAGCCTGTATTTTGTTTTCATTAACACAAATTTCAATAAACCTGCCCCAGTTTTATCTCATCAGAATACAGGTTTGATGCTGCTTTTATAAAACATGTTCGGTAACATTTATTTATTTATTCTACAACAGTGGGATAACACACAGCTGTACCTGAATATTGGGATTTGCAAGATCTGCCTGTCTTTAATGGGGTCTTTCATGTTTTGGTTGTGTGCAAAAATATGTTTTATCATATCTTGTTGCATACCAAATATAAAACAGGTTTATTGCATGAGATGAAGGTTCCAATGTTAGGTGGGGTGCATGAGTCAACTCTGAGTGACTGGTGATGGGAGCAAATTTCCACTTTTCATGCTTGGCAAACAAATTTGCAAAACGTCATCAAATAAATTGCATGCGAAAATATTTTAAATTGTCGTCTGCAACAATAATATTTTTATGCCGGCGACAATTTCAGAATTATTGCTGGAGATCAACATCTTTCCTTGTATTGCTTATATAATCTGTTTAAAAATCGGTGGCATGTATTTTATAATCACTACTTTTTTTCAACTTTACTTTAATATATACTTCTAAAAATGTTTATTTGTATGATTAATGATTAATATATTAAGAAACTTTTTGCAGTACCATTTTTTGTGTGTTAATATATATATATATATATATATATATATATACAAGTCCAGAGAAAGCGGCAGATCCATTAGTTGTGTAGCAAAATGAGTTTATTCACACATGGTGTATCAACGCGTTTCGGCTCACATGGAGCCGTCGTCAGGATAAACACAGGCAGTGAGGTCCAACATTAAATAGCAGTTGTGTCCAATCAAATGTGTGTTACAATCAATTAAAATGCAGAACACCTGGAAACATTTAGAGGAAACAATATATTCTTTTGAAAAAAGTAACCCCCAATACCAAATGAGAAACCATTCCCAAATAATGAAGGGAATATAGGCTATATATACTATAAAAGTGATGTGAGCCTCCCAGGGGTGAACACAACTAGCATAGTGTCAAAAATGCATGTGTAAGAGTGTTAACGGTGTTAAAAGTGTAGCCATAAAATTGTATCATATAGAAAGATTTAAAACATTAAAAACATTATTACGGAGACTGTATAGCAAAATAGTTACATAAATCAGCCAACCAGTTTGTAGCTCATTAAGGTTACTCACTAGACAATAAAGCAGGACTTGAACAAATTTAGCTTACATCATCCCATAGTAATGGAATGAACAACTAATAAGCATATCACAAATTATAGAAAACTAGCTAAAGAGTACATTTCATTAAGCCCTCTAGGTGCTACTGTATTCAAAATCCGCATCCACCTTGCTTCACATTGCAGTAGAAGTTTAGATCTATCACCACCCCATTTAAGAGGAGGGACATGGTCTATCAGCATAGCCCGCAAGGTAGGTAGTGGATGTTTGGATCCAAGAAAATGTCTAGCTAAAGGGGTGTCTGCTTTTCCCGTGGCAAGAGCAGCTCCTATCACAGAACGGTGGTTATTCATTCGCATTCGAAATGATGTGACACATTTTCCGACATAGTACAGGCCGCAGGGGCGAGCTATATAGTACACAACAAATTCTGAGGTACAAGTTAGTCTATGGCGGATGAAATAGCGTTTACCACTATGCGGATGTGAAAAGGTTTTGCCCGTCAGCAGACAACCACAGGTTTTACATCCTGTGCAACGGTAACAACCATTTTTATTGGTCCTCAACCGTGTACCCGTATTGCAGGCCCATAACAAGTGTGCAATATTTTATCATTAGGTCAAGTGACATATTTATGTCCGTGTACATTTAAGTTGCCTGAGTCTTGATATATGTTCTAATATACAATTTAATGTATTTGTTAAGCTGGCCTTGTATAAACCTCATTGTAGAATATATAGCTAGTGAAATCTACACTAAAGAAGTAAACTTTATATGTCATCAGTATCTAAGCTCTTATTTATGCTTTCAATCAATACAATATCTATTATTCACTACATTTTAATTAGAATACAGTACAAAGTTCTTTTTTTCTGTCTGCACTCTGACTTGATGTCAGCCTTAAACTAGATTCATTGTTACTTAGAGATTTGTGTAAGTAGGCATACAATCTAAAACTGAAGCTAGAGAAGAAGTAATATGTAGAACATTCCTAAGTCAAATTAGTCAGCTATATATTTCCTTTTAAATTCATAAAACCTGACTTTGAATTGATATAAAGTAAAGGAAAACATGATAGCATAAAGAATGCAATAACAATTTTTTGGGGGGATTGTTTATTTGTTTTCTGCTTTTTTTAAGCCAATTTTTTTTATATTTCATGTGGGAGACAAAAAGTATAAACATGTTAGATTCAAATGCATATGATAAAAATAACAACAGGTTCAGTGTTTCTAAATATGTGCTGTATTCACCTATTCATCTATTTTTGTGTTGTTATTAATTCAAAATGGCTAAATGAATATCAAAAATTCAGCTTCAAAATTGCTTTCTAAAGAAATTACTTCTAACACATACGTTTGTATTAATATGATTAAGAAACAATTCACTAAAATACAGTGCAATAATAAAAATACGGATACAGCAAACTTAGTGCCTATTCCAAAAGTCACTTCCCCCGAAGAACAAAATGTAAATCTCCTGCTTGATAAATGAAAGGGTTGTTGGTATTGTTAAAATGTAATAGCTTGGGGAGGTTAATTTTAGGAAAAGAAATAACAATGGAGAAAGTTTTAAGTTAAACTGGTGCATGCCACTGCTAGTGTGGACACCAGGGGGTATATTTTTCAAAGAGTGAAGTTAAGAGTGAAGTTCCGCCAAAAAAGTTAAATTCCGCCACTCCATTGATTTCTATGGGATTTTTAAAAGCGTTTTTATCAAAAGGTGAACTTTCACTTTCACCCATTGATAAATACGCCTTTCAAAATCCCATAGAAATGAACAGAGAGCTGCAGAATTTCATTTTAGTGGCAGAACTCCACTCTTTGATAAATTCACCAGCAGTTTTTTATGAGATGGTCTTCATGACGATAATACTAATTTCATAATTTTTATGTTATTTGCAAAAACCATTCTATCTTGACCATGCTGAGGGTAGGTAGAAACCCACAAAGTAATCAGGAAGTATCCAAGTAAAAATGAAGTGGAAGTACCTGTCTATTACAATTTGATACAGTAACCTATTGGCAGTGAAAATAACTTTGATAAATGTCAAGAAAATATATTTTACCATCATATAGAGAGACATTGTTTAAATCTTGTTTGTTTCTTTTTTTGGTGGTGAATAAACACACTGGATTCTTCCTCTTTCCATTCCAACTTCCAACTAGACAGTCTGCTACTAAAATAGCCCCAATTACAAAATACTGCACTAATGTAAGCATTGGATTTTAGATAGGAACTCAGGGTTTTTTTGTAACATGGGACAATTGCAGCCATAAAACATAACAGAACTGCCTCTTAGTAGTTATTGTGGGCCAGACAAAATTAAAGAAAGTAGATATTCAATATGTGTAATGTAGAGTTAAATTTTATAATATAATAAACAGTCTAATTAAAACTGCATTGCAACAATGATTTTTGTGCACTAGAATCTAAAATATTTTGTTTATATTTTCTTTATATAAGGCCCATATTTTCCTTTAAAATGTTAGTGTTGTCAGTGACACTATATACCAATCTGGTTTTAGGCTAGTAGTTTTAACTAGCATTTTCTATTATTATCATTTGTAAATTGACTTAGAATGTCACAGACTTAATTATGCTAAGTATTACTTTTAAGGTTAATAGTCACAGGGATCCCTGCAATCACATGAATATTTATGTGCATATAGATAAATATTCCACTGGGAGTTAAGGGAGTGCCTATGGAATGGGTGGATGGTGTAAAATGCTGTGGGAAGAAGTAATTGCTGCTTGGGTGGAAGTCATTAGACTTAGTGGAAAATCAATATGTCACACATTCTGGAAACTGAATGCTATTCATATACATATCTATTACAGATATCACCAGAGGAATCATGTAGAGACCATTCAATAAGGGTTACTCAATGCTCCAGGGACAGTGATTTGCTAGTACACTAGGCAATAAAATAGAAAATGTTTCAAATACCTCACTGTTCTAAACATATATCACTTGCCCCTCTTATAACATGTGAGTATAATGCCACCTTTCACATTGGGAGGAGTCCTTCTTTACTCGGATGCTGCCAGGTCTTATAGTGAGAGAACCAAAGCAAGGGTTCTGGGCAGGCAAGGGAACATGTGTCAGGAAGGCTAGGGAAAGAGTAAGCATAGTTGTGGAAGAGGCTGGGTTCAATACCAATGTATTGATGCAGTATGGAATCAGGAACCATAAGTGTAATCAAGGACACGGGCCGGGGTCAAACCAATCAGTAAATGCAGTACAAAGTCAGGATCCAGAATAATCAGGATCAAGCATAGGTAATTAGCAGAGGTCAGGGATAGGCAAGGTTCAAGAACCGGAAACAAGACAAGAAATGCACCAAGGAACTGTCTCATATTAGAATTATGTTGGGCAATGAAAAAAAAATGATCAAGGTGCCTTTAAGTGTTGTGAATTTTGCATCAAGCATGATGATGTCAGATGGGATGCACCAAATGATATACAGTATTATGCACCTCACATACAGTATATGAGCAAGCATCTTACATCCTATATGATATACTATAAATCTCACTCACACCACCAGACATCTAGTTCAAACCTGTCTTACAGCATTAGGCATGTAGATAAATAAATATATTATGTCTCTATACCAGTGTCACTTGGACTCTTTTTTGCCATATTATATGGTTGTTTATCCACTTGCTAAATTGTCGTACAGGGGATTAACATCCAGCAGGCAACAAATACTTTACATTACCAGGTTACATATAAGACAGTGGAAAAGTTGCTAGGCAACACATAATTCCAAGAGCCATGATAACAACTTTAAGAACAGGAATAATACAAAATCTCAGGTAACTATAAAAATATTTTTAAAAATTTTAATTTTAAAATTAGATTTTCAGTGCATAGTAAGATATTAAAGGCATTTAAAGTAAATTAGATTCTGCCATTAACCAGCAAGACATCCCACAACCTCACTGACCTCACCTTGAAGAACCACCTATGCTACTTTAAATGTAAATTCTGTTCCTCTAGTCTAAAGGGGTGGCCTGTGGTGTATTGATCTTTTCTTTGGTAAAAAAAAGAAATGGAGCTCGAAACTCCATAATTATGGTGCACTCCATATTCATGGTGAAGTCTTACCGGGGATCTGGAGAGGTAAAATTATATTTTCATCTCTTGAGTTAATGCCCTTCTTTATGCATTACAGAACTTTAGTAGCCAGTGAATGGCAACATCTAGAATTACACAGCTTGTTATCCAGAAAAATCCCCAGATCCTTCTCAGTTAAGGATACCCAAAACACTACTATTAGGTGCATAACAGTGTACTTTATACCAAAGTACATAACCTTGCACTTATCTGCATTGTGGGGCAGATTTACTAATGGTTTGAAATTTTATGAAAAAACGTCGAAATTCGAACATCTAATTTTTTTTAAAGGGCTTTTTCGATCTAATAGGTCAATTTTTGATCAAATAATAATCGTTTGAATAGTTCGATCGCAAAATTCCCAATTGAAACCCAGCATCCATACACACACCCCTCCATACCCTCATATAAATTATATATACCTATTAGTATCACAACAGTCTTTAATTTTATCTTTAATATAATGGAGCAGATTCACTATAGGGCGAATTGTCGTCAGTGCACACTTCGTGCCACTACTTTAATACACTAAAATTCAAAGTTGAGTCCTGGGTTCTCAATGCTTGCAACTTTTCACTAGCACTACTTCAGCAGTGCGAGCTTTTCAAAGCGGAATTACTCTAGCGATGGCTTCTAGTGAAACTTCGTTAGTCCTCTTAGGTCAATTTGAATAGGGCTGGTACATTAAAGTCATATGACTGTCGTTATTAGAGAAGTTGGTACAAATGCTTGAAGTGTACACTTTTCATTACAAATGTTCAAGGAACCTGAATAAAGACAAAAGAGATCCTACAGTATAATGCCCTACACACGAGCCCACCCTAAAATTAATGTTCCCTGCCCTTAAATGTCTGGGGAAAAAATGTTAACCCAAAAAAGTTCAATAGTAAGGACTTTTAAAGGCAATCCCGCTCATAAAAAGGACAAGAAAGAGAGCGTTTTTTCTACAACTTTAATGCATTTCCAGCAGACAGGATAAGATTGAGGAAGATCTACTGTAGCTTATTTTAGCAGTTGGGCTGGTCTGAGGTGGAAAAATCTAATCTGGCGAAAGAGGTTATGTTCAGTAAAATTCACACTTTACTGAATTTGTGGAGTAATAATGGTTTAACAGAGTGAAAAGTTGCTTGGCAATATGGTGCAAACTAATGCTAGTGATGGTCCAGTTCGTTAGTGAATTGTCGCCTACACTTGTTAGTAAGTTGACAATGTCCCTGGAGATGGGATTTCTGGCAAGAAATTGCTAGTATTAGTCACTTCACCCTTTAGTAAACCTGCCCCTTTGTCTGTCCAAGAAATCTTCCAAGCCACTCTTGAAGGCATTAATGGATTCAGCCATCACAACATCACCTGGCAGTACATTCCACAACCTCACTGTCATCATTGCGAAGAATCACCTACACTGCGTCAAATTAAAATTATTTTCCTCTAGTCTGTAGGGGTGGCCTCTGGTGCTGTTATCCTCTTCAAGGGTAAAAAGGTCCCTTGCTACTTGTCTATAATATACTTGTAAAGTGTAATCATATCCCCAGAGAAAACAACCACAACCTTGACAATCTACCCTCATAATTTAAAGGGATACTGTCATGGGTAGTGATGGGTGAATTTATTCACCAGGGACGAATTTGCGGCGAATTCCCGCTGGCAAATTCTCTGGCGAATAAATTCGCGGAACGCCAGCGGAAATTCGGCCAAAAAAATGTGCTGCGACTCGCTTTGCAAATTTTTTCGCCAATTCACGAATTTCGCAAATTTTTCAGCGAAGAGAAACTGGGTAGATTCGCCCATCACTAGTCATGGGATTCTTTTTCAAAATGCAGCATTTAATAGTGCTGCTCCAGCAGAATTCTGCACTGAAATCTTCTTATCAAAAGAACAAACATTTTTTATATTTAATTTTGAATTCTGACATGGGGCTAGACATATTGTCAGTTTCCCAGCTTCCCGAGTCATGTGACGTGCTCTGATAAACTTCAGTCACTCTTTACTGCTGTACTGCAAGTTGGAATAATATCAGCCCCTCGCAGCCAAACAGCAGAACAATGGGTAGGTAACAACATAGCAGCTCCCTAACACAAGATAACAGCTGCCTGGTAGATCTGAGAACTAGTGATGGTCGAATTATCGCCGGCATCTTGTTTTGGATGTGCATGTCCATTTTTGGCGCCCATTGCCGCCTTCCATTTTTTTTATGACGCCAGCTTCCAAAAACAGACGCGCAAGTCCAAAACAAGAAGCGGTGCTTGTAGTGATTCGTCCATCACTACAAAGAACAGCACTCAATAGTAATATCCAGGTCCCACTGCAACACATTCAGTTACATTGAGCAGGAGAATCAACAGCCTGCCAGTATGCAGTTCCACCCTGAAGTGCTGACTCTTTCTGAAAGCTTGTGATCAGGCAAAATGACCTGAGATGGCTGCTTCCACACCAATATTACAACTAAAAAATACACTTGCTGGTTCAGGAATTAAATTATATATTGTAAAGTGAATTATTTGTCTTGTAAACAGTGTAATAAAAACTACGTCATAAAAATCATGACAGAATCCCTTTAAGTCTTCCATCCCTCTAACCAGTTTAGCTGCATGTCTCTGCACTCTATCCAGCTCATTTGTATCCCTCTTAAGGACTGGAGTCCAAAACTGCACTGTATATTCATGGTGTGGCCTTACCAGTGACCTATAAAGAGACATAATTATGTTTTCATTCCTTGAGTTTATGCCCTTTTATGTAAGACAGTACTTTATTTGCTTTAGTGGCCATAGAATGACACTGCCCAAATCTTTCTGCAAAGAAAACATTCAATGCCCACCTCCGGGTCATCACTAAACAAGTTAAAATGCAAAGGTCCAAGGACAGATTCCTGCAGATTCCATCAACAGCACTGGTCCAATTAGAAAATGCAACCATACAACCCAGCTATTGTTATCTATTCTTCAGCTTTTTCACTTTACAAGTAAAGTCAGTAACATTCTGTTTGGTACTTAATGCTTTAGCAAAATCTAGGTAAATCTCCCCCACTGAGATCCCAGAGTCTAGGTTCCTGTTCGCCTCCTCATAGAAGGCAATAAAAGGCAACAACATCAATTATATATAAACCATGCTGGCACAAACTAATAGCATTGTGATGTGCAATGTATTCAAGGATCTTATCCCATATCCCAAAAGCTTTCCTACCACAAATGTCAAACTTACAGAGCTATAGTTTTCAGGCTGAGAACAGATGCTTTTTTAAATAGTGGCATCACTTTAGCAACTCACTAGTCTCTCAGCACCATGCCAGACCTCAATGAATCCTGAAAAATTCGGTAAAGAAAATTCGGTACAGAGCTAAGCTTGTTTATTACTCTGGGATGAAAATTATCTGGTCCTGGAACTTTGTTTAACCTTACATGTTCTAGTTTTTGTTTAACACTA
>CM044439.1:118625037-118670336 GCA_024363595.1 Xenopus borealis
GAAAACTTCAAATCAGGGTATGTAAGACTGAGTTTTCACTGTGTGCTTTTAATGCTATGTACATATGTTAAATATCGAGTTTTGTATAATTTGTTTATTTTCCCATTTTATCCTACCAATGCAAAGAAAGCCTTGCCTGCGTTTCAATGTTTACTTTATTTTAAAAAGCACTCTCATTTCATACCATGCCCAAGGGAATGCATCATTGGCATAATATTCTTCAATAAAACAATTGCCCCAGGCTAAATAGTGGAGGATGTCATGTTCAAAGTCTCTTTTTTTCCTGTCTTAATTTTAGACATATTATTGAAGCTGTAAATGGTCACTGGAGCACGTTTTTGTAATGATATGATGAGCCATTAAACTCAATGAAGTGAAAAAGTAAGCAAAATAATTGTAGATATGTAGATTTTCTATTACTGATACCAGTTATCACTTAATTATAAAAGAAAGATGGCTTAGTCTGTTCTGTAGCTATATGTGGCTCAAGAGAGAACTATCTGTCTGTAATTGTCTGCTCTTTATACAGTATACTTTGGAAGAAAACACTATCCAGAGAATGCAGTGCTTTCTAAGACAGCCTTATCTTTTAAAAGTTCACTATACTCTCATGTTGACTGTAAACCCAATCATTTGGGCACATTATGTTCTGCTTATTGATCTATTTTTTCTGAGTATTTGGGGAAATTGTTCCTATAAGTCAGAGATAAACTATTGTGGATTCCTTTCAACCTCTTGAAAAAAACTTTTATTTTTGGAAGTTCAGTTAACAGATATTTATCTAGTTTATATAAGCCCAACTGAATGATCTTATGTCAATAGGAGGGCATTTTTCCCTTTCATACACACTAAGTACTTTTACGTCTAGCATTTACATCAATTGCAGTGTTGGATAGTTATTTCCATAGCTGTCAAGATTCATATCATCTTAGATTATTCTCCTGATGCTTTCGGGATTATATATTACTGTATGTTTAACTCTTGTTTTACATTAGATTCTGTATTGTTATGGATTACCTGTACTGGAAAGTTAATGCACGCCAATCTTGATTCTTTACACATGTACTTTGACTTTGACCTAGACAATTTGCTGCTTGATTGGCTTCTGAAATTACTTACCATGACTTGAGTATCGTACATTGCTACTCTTAAACAGAATCTCTGCAATTACCGTACTTAAGGACTGAGAACAATTCACTTAGAATATTGAGTTAGAGCTAGATGTTGGTTTCCTGACTAATACATGCTCAAGCATGTAGAATTAAATTAAAGCACATAATGGTGTTCATACTCATAGTAGAGAGCTTTTTGCTTAATTTTCAACTGGGATGTTACCAAAGAAGAAATGTCATGCCAGTTTGAAAATCAGATTCCTAAGTGGCAAAAGCATCATCAAATCAATAACCTGCTTTGTGGCTACATCATAAAGGTTTGGATCCATATACTCATAAAACTAACTGTTCATATTACCCCACTCTACCATCCTAAGGGATGGCTTTCAGTAGTATCTTCTTATTATGTAAGCTTCAAACAAAATAGAAAGTATGGATTCATAAGGCTCTGTGCAATTTCATTACTATATATATTGTTGCACATAAACATGGCTATAGTGTTTGGATCTTGCAAAATATTAATCTCTTTAACGGAAGCATTTCTAATGGTTGCCGGTTATAACAATCTTGGCAACATGTTGGTCAACATGCAGACAGTCGCTCCTAACAACATTCAGATATTGACCATAAAAAAATGTAGGAAAAAGTAAGATCTGTTTAAAATATAGTTGATTAATTATTGTCTGTTAAATAAATAATGGCCTCTTACATACTGTATATTAAAGAGTACTTGAAGGAGGAACAAAAGTTTTGTAAATGCAGTAAGTGCAGTTTAAGTCCTCCCATAACACTTTTGCTAATTATTTTTTTAAGACACTTTTCTTTTCCTCTTCCTTCTCTTCTACTCATTTAAGGATTACTGCAAGCAGTAAATTCCATATGCGGAAGACCTTTCTAATTCTAAGCTTCCTCTGTTGGGAACCTTCCTTCCACCGCTGACAGTTTACTTCTCTGAGCCCTATAGGGATCATACCAAGTAGAGCTGCTATAAAACTCAGCACTCCATCAATGATCTGGAAAGAGACCTCCTGCATTATAAATTAACAGGAAATATATACATTTTAATTAGCAAAAATGCTTAAGTGATCCTTTCTGTACACATGCTGATAGTTCCTTTTTTTTGAACATTTTACTATTGTACAAATTTAATAATAAAAGCCTTGTATTTATAGAATCACTAAAGGAGACTATTATGTTTGTAGCTGTTAAAGTTTGTATACTGGATAAGCTACCTAACTGCTGGTTGATACAGAGGAAGGCAAAAAACCCAATTTGAAACCTCTCCAATTTGCCTTATAGGGGAAAAAATCATCCATGATGACAGGATGGTAATCAGAACTAGTGATGGGCGAATTTATTCGCCAGGGGCGAATTCGCGGCAAATTCCCACGATTCGCCGCTGGCGAATAAATTCGCGAAACGGGCAAAAAATTTCGCCAACAAAAATTCGCCGCACAAAAACGAGTCGCGCGTCGTTTTTGACGCGACGCGCCGAAATTCGCGAATTTTTCAGCGAAACGCGGCCGTTTCGCCCATCACTAATCAGAACAATCCCTGGATCAACTTATACTATGAGCTATCTTTTATAACCCTTTATTTCTTCATTTGCTAAAAAGTAATTTAACTCCTTCTTAAATATATCTAATGTATCAGCCAGTATGAGTGGTTGAGGGAGAGATTTCCACATCTTCACAGCTCTCACTGTAAAAAAACCCTTCCAAATATTTAGATGAAACCACATTTTTTTCAATCAGAATGGGTGCCCTCTTGTCACCTGGAAGGACCTACTGGCAATTAAAGCATTAGACAGGATATTGAACGATTCCCTTATATATTTATGCATAGTGATCATATCCACCTTAAGAGCCTCATCTACAATGTGAACATCCCCAGCTTGGTCAGTCTTTCCTCATAGCTAAGATTTTCCATATCTCTTACTAACTTAGTTGCCCTTCTCTGGACCCTCTTCAATTCAGTAATGTCCAATTTGAGCATTGGAGACCAAAACTGCATGGCATATCCGCCCCATGAATATATGTCCCTTTTAATAAGGCTCAATATTTTGCATTTGAAGCTGTTGTTTGGCATTGTTTGCTACAGCCAAATTTATCTACAAGGACTCCAATGTCCTTTTCCATCATGGATTTGCCTAGTGCAGTCCCATTAAGCGTAGTTTGAATATTTTTACATCCCAGTAGCATGAATTTAAATTTATCAACACTGAGGGGCAAATTTACTATTATTCCCCAAAATAAATTCGACCAAATTCGAAATTTGATAAGCATTCGACCATCGAATGCTTATTGAATTGTTTTAGGCTATCATTTTGCTCGATATCCAATTTCTCGATGAATTTGTACGATCAATCGAATGCTCTGATCGTACGAATGGTATTCGAGCAGGACTTAGCGTCAGAAGCCTATGGGGAGCTTCCCATAGGCTTCTATTACAATTGGGTAGGTTCAATCTGGCGACGTAGGCAGTCGAATAATTTAAAAACTTTAAATCCTTCGATCATTGAATGATCGAATTATCAAATATCCGATCATTCGATCTATTCGATGGTCGAAGAGGCCAAATTTGCATATCCAATTTCACGATATTACGTATGATCGGTATTCGATCGAATTCGATCAAACTTCGATCATTTCACGTGAATTTCGTAAATTGGTCCCTGAATCTTATCTATCACTTAACCTCCCACATTACCAGTTTGTCAAGATCCTGCTGCAAGGATGCCACATCCTGGATGGAATTAATTGGGCTGCATAGTTTGGTGTCATCTGCAAACACTGTTTACAATATACCCCCCAAACCAATAATAACCAAGTTAAATAAAAATGGACCAAATACAGAGCCAAGAGGGACCCCACTAAGAACCTTACTCCAAGTAGAGAATATATCATTAACAACTACCCTCTGTACCCGATCCTGTAGACGTTGTTTTTATCCATGTGCACATGTCTTCATTATGCAAAACAGCCGACAGTTTAGAGCACAGTCATTTGTGGGGCACAGTATCAAAAACTTAAATAAAAATGGACCCAATACCAAGCCCTGAGGGACCCCACTAAGAACCCTACTCCATGTACTATTAACACCCACCCTCTGCAATTGATCCCAATTTTCTATTCATGTGCAAATGTCTTCATTAACGAAACAACTCGTAGTTTAGAAATCAGTCGTTTTGTGGGGCACTGTATCAAACACTTTGCAAAATCCATATCGTGCTGATCTACTGCCCCTCCTCTGCCCAGCATCTTACTTTCATCATAAAAACACAATCACATTTGACAAATCCTGTCCTTCATAAAGCCATGCTAATAATTTTCCATAATGCTATCCACCAAGATCCCTTAACAAGCCTTCAAATAATATTCCTACCACGGATGTCAAATTCAATGGCTTGTAATTGCCAGGTTGAGATCATAATGCTTTTTTAAATACAGGATCTTTCCTAGAATTCATAGGTACCATACCAGATGAAAGTGAATCTGAGAAAATCAGAAATAGAGGCTGGTGTAAAAAAGAATTCTAGAAACCGTAGGTGTATTCCATCTGACCCTGGTGCCTTGTTAATAAAAAAAGAAGTTTTAGTTAAGTTTTTAGTAAAGCTTTTTGAACCATATCCTGAGTCAGCCACTCACTAGATTGAGCTATGCCAACAGTGCAACTATGAGGTGGGTCTAGGAACTCTGACTGGTATCATTATTTAAAGGAGCAACACTATCAACCCCAACTCTTTGTATCAAAATACTTTTTGAGTCTTAGCCTCTGCCACTCTTCATTTCCTATCTTTGTCTTCCGGATTGCTATTTAACAACATTTATTATAGTGTATATATATATTTTTTTAAATGTGGCTTCTGTCCCAACAGACTTGTAATTTTGAAATACTTTTCTCTTTATTCCTATTAACTCCTTTTCTTCTATTTTAAAGGGGAACTAAATGCTCTATTTTTCATACTAAACACAAACATGAACTTACTGCGCCAATAGCCTAATTAAACAAATGATTTATGTTTTCAAATTTTACCGCAGGGGGTCACCATCTTGTAACTATGCTAAACAACTTTGCAAGACTATGCACATGCTAAGTGTGGTCTGGGCTTCAGTTGGGAGGTTCAGCTTAGGGATCTTCATAAATTATCAAAACAGCACAAGTCAAATAATATCTGTCATATAAACAAATGCAGCAATTCTAAGAATCAGAATATGCAGATTGCATTGGGATTGTGGATACAAATCTCTACACGGTCACCAGCTGCTTTACAGGGAAATAAACAAAGTGGCTTGAAGTCGGGTAAGTAAGGGAGGCCCCCCCTGACATTTGAAAGTCTGATCAGTTAGGGACTGTCTGAAGTTTCACAGAATACATTTGTGAAACGCTAGGAAAATTTAGTCTGGCGAAAATTCACTGGCGTCTCGTTTTGGACGCAGACGTCCATTTTTGGATGCCAGCATCCATTTTTTCGATGCCGGCAATGTGCACCCGCGTCCAAAAACGGACGCCCGCACGCGGCAGTGTTTCACAAATTTTTTGCTGTTTCGCTAATTCCTCTAGAAATTCGCTAAAAATTTTGGCGAAACGCCCCATATTCGCCCATTATTATTTAAAACCTCTTTAAGCCACACAGGGTGTTTTTTGGTACTTCTATATTTACTTCTTAAGGGAATATTATAGGGCAAACCTTTTGAAATAAAAAATAAAGTGGTATAAAGGTGATCCCTTTATTGGCTAACTAATATAATCATAGCAAGCTTTCACACATTTTAGTTCCTTTTTGAAGCTGATTACAATGAAACTGTGGTGTTCTCTTGTATCTCTTATATTTATGCAACATTCAGCTCATAGGTCAAATGACCAACAAATAGGAATATCAATCTATGTGTAAGGTGTCAAAGTCATTTAGGAGGGGATCTGCAAGAGACAAGCAAATAATGTACAAGATAATATGGGTCAAATAGGCTGAGTATAAATTAGGGCTGAATTATTGGAGTGTAGAATCAAAGGAATTCCATATGAACTCTTAGTCCAGATATGTTGGTATTTCTAACCTGGTGAAGTCCTTCTTAGTCAACATAATTAGCCATAAATCCAAGTCCCAGGTTTAGTCCCTTCTCCATAACATTGAAAGTTTCCATTAATTTGTATTCCCACACTTTTCTATCATTTTCTGTTTTAAAATTGCCCTTAAGAACCGAAATTCTTAAATCCTTTATGTAGTGATGAGGGCCATTGAAATGATTTCCTATTGGTGTGTCCAATATGAAATCATTTCAATGGCCCTCATTGCTCCATACAAATTAGATTAAAGCTGGGCATACAAATTAGATTAGATAAAAGCTGGGCATACTCATAAAAATATGCTTGTTTGGTGAGGTGACCCAGTCATTGACTGGATCATGAAGAGGGTCTGTGCAGGCCTGTAGGAAAAGGACCACATCAATGTACCGAGATGAATGGGGAGGTAGTTAGGCAGTGCCTTACATGGGTAGATGATCTGCCAGTTTGGCTTGGGTTGTGAAACAGCATCTTAAATTTGCTAATGTACCTATGAAAACATTTACTTAGAAGCAGATTTATCAATATTTATGGTCTGGATCATGGGAAAAAAACTTGCAAAAAACCATGTCAGTCCAGATTCTCAAATGTTTTAATAAAATTGGAAAAACACAAGTTGGTTGAGACACTCCCATTGGCAATTGATATTTATATAAACTCACCAGATTTCGCTTGGCTTTTTTTATGCATTTTTTTCTTTAATACATCTCAATGATAAGAGATTCTAAAGGATATTCTCAAGGATATTCCTGTTTGTGCTAGTGGTTTCCCCTAATTGGCCCTTTAAGAGTAACTGAGAATTACTAATAGACATTCAAATGCAAAGCATATTTACTGTACTGGTATGTACTGGTAATGAACTGGTTTTCGGGGAGAACTTTGACAATACCTCTCACTGCGTGCATAAGGATTTCTCTTGGCCCTGACATTCTAAACAAGCATCAGCTACTGCCCAGGCTTAGTAATGAGTTTACAACAATGTATTCTGGAACAAGTATAGTTAGTATACTATAGAGCATAAATCATGTGATATGCAGCAAGGTGATACCAAAAGAAATTGCCTTTCGGGGCTGTTTAATTAATCTATGATCATAGAACATGACTACAATATTGAATTTTTATGAATTATGCAAAGACTGAGTTCTAGCTTAGCTTCTAGCACCCCATCTGTGCAGGTATAATTAATAAAGAAATTTGAGCTGTTAGATTTTAGTAATGTTTACCACTGATGGTGAAACTTCTTGGACTGGTGTATACAGCTTGTGTTCATTTACCATTTACAAAAAACACTTGCTTAGAAGTAGACATTGCTTCAATTTAAACTCTATTGCTATGGAGATCATCCTACATGTTATGGTACACTACATCAGACCGTATACCAAACACTTTAATAGCTAAAATCCCTTAGAGGAAAAACACATACCATGCCATTGCAATTCATGAAAATGGAGATTCTTGAAACTTAAGCGATGGGTTTCGTAAAAGTGAATATTTAGGTGGCAAAAGCACTGCAATGCTTATCATCCATGTGTTTCAGCAAAAATTCCAGTTTAAATGAGTTTCCTTGTCCAGGTGGGATACCAGTTATCCAAAATGTTTAAGACATGGGTTTTCTGGATAACGGATTTTTCAGTAATTTGGATATCCATATTTTATGGGGCCCATTTATAAAACCTCAGTTTTTTTCTTGCCGTGGTTTTTAGGGGGATAACTCAATTTTTTTTGTGGAAAAATAAAAACTCAAATTTTTAGAGATTTGTTATACCCCAAAGCTTCTAATAATCCAAATCTGAAAATATGCCATCTGAAGCCTGTGGAGGTAATGTACACATCAGAATTTGTGCTGGAAAATCCAAAAAAAAGTCAGGGTTTTCATCTGATAATCGGAAAAAGAAAAGTTTTTGCAGTGAAAACTCAATAAAATTAAGTTTTCAGAGATTTAATACCAATTGATGCACTTTTTTGCAATGCTTTGACGCTCTCAATTTTTCTAGAAAAATTATTTGTAAATGAGTTCAATTCATGGAGTTTGATTGACTCTGGTTTCATAAAAAACTGAGATTAACTTGAGTTTTAGTAAATAAGTCCCAAAATATACTAAATAAAAAAAGTATTACACTTTAAGGGCCTGATTTTCTAAAACTCAAATTAATCTTTAACCCTTAAACAAACTGAACTTTTCAATATTTTTCTTGAAAAAATCGGAGCAACACAACGATGTGACAAAATCAAGCCTCAATCCATATTGTATGACTGATGCTCCAAAAACTTGAATTTTCACTACAAGAACTTTTTCGGGAATATCAGATGAAAACCCACATTTTTCGGATTATCCAGCTCAGATCTCGATGTCAAGAAACAACTTCAGGGACATCTGTCATTGATTTCTACATGAACTCAGCAGGTTTGAGATGGCATATTTTTGGATTCAGATTTTTAGCAGCTTTTATAAATCTCTAAAAATTTGAGTTTTTATTTTTCTGAAAAAAAATATAGTTTTCCCCCTAAAAGCCTTGACCTCAATTCATAAAAATATTTGAATAGACATGAACAAAACAATGTGACACTCACAAGCAGGCAAATATTTATATGCAAAAAAAACTTGTACAGGAATATTTCTTATATATTATATAAGCTAGTGACGCTGCATACATTTTGTTGCATATTTTTGCGTACCCATATTGTCTGTTTTATTCACAGCAGGGTTTTTCACTTTTCTGCTTATACAATACAGAAAAATAAGGTAGAGTTCTTTTTTTTAACACTAAAGCAGATTTGACCATTATCAGGCTGAATACAGCAGAAACATGCATTGTGAAAATATATTGAAGTAAACTTAATCCAGGAATATTTAATCCAAATATTAACCTCAAAGTATTAGGCATTTTTAGAGGGTTTTCTACTTTTAATAAACTGAAATTTGTATCAAAATCAAAAGTTTGCTTATTTATTAAACAATATTAAAAAAAGAATACAAAAAATGTTTTTTAAAATTTTACTCTTTTGTGACCTTTCACATGAATGTTGTACTCTGGTCAGCTCGAATTTCTTTTGGGATACCATTTCAAATATATCTTTTTATTAAACCAAGCTTGACCAAATTCCCATCCATGATTTTATCCAATTGGTCAATAAAATAACTTGAAAAATTTGGTGTGGGAAAAGACTCGATAAAATCAAGCAAAACTCAGTCATACAAATTTTTCAGATTTGATGTCAGAACCGCTCAATTTTTTAGGGTTATTGCCCAAAAAACCCAATTTTTTTGGATTATTTTCAATTTGTAAAAAGGACAACTGCCATTGACTTCTACTAGTGATGGGCGCATTCCCGTGATTTGCTGCTGATTTGCTGATTCCCGTGATTTGCTGCTGGCAAATAAATTTGCGAAACACCAGCAAAAATTCGCATGGCAAAAATAATTTTTTTTCAACACTGTCAATGGGCTCCAGCCTCCAAAAACAGACGCCCATGTTCAAAACGATACGCTGCACCATTTCACAAGTCCGCCACAGCTTCACCCATCACTAACTTCTACATGACCTCCACAGATTTGAGATGGTGGATTTTCAGATTCGGACTCTTAGCAGCTTTGGGGTATATTAAATAAAAAAAATGAAGTTTTCTTTTCCACTAAAAATTCTAGCTGTTCCTCCAAAAACACAAAACCAGAAAAAAATCAAGGTTTAGTAAATAGCCCCCACAGTGTTTTTTTTTTAAAGTCCAAAATGTCTCCCTGACACATAGAAGTGTTTTCAGGTCTAGCACTGTAACGTCTGTATGGCTGAATAACTATTGCTCTCTCACCTCATACTGCATTGTTCGATGGAGTCAATTCAGACTTGTGGAAACAAAAGACAATCCACTAATTGATCAGAGCCAAGGATTTGTTTGTTCCTGGGCTCCCATGTGTCAACACAAATTCTGTCTGGGAAAATGTTTCTTCAAACAGGTTGAAATTGCATGGATAGACTTCCCTTTGGAACCTTTATGTATTCATATTGTGGCAGGCTGATCCACAACCTGGTTTGGGACTACAGTATCCGATACAGCCTTAAAGTGGACCAGTCACCCAGACACAAAAATCTGTATAATAAAAGTCCTTTTCAAATTAAACATGAAATCTAATTTCAAATTTTTATTAAAGCATTCATAGCTGTCAATCAAATATTGTCTGCCACTCCTCTATGTCTTAGGCATTGTCATGAGCGCTCGGCGCTCTTTACCTTCTGCCCTGCAGTCCCGGCGCGGCAGCACTGAATCCAAGATGGCGGCGCCCAGGACTCCACGTGGGCGCAAGGACGCCGATGCCGGCACGGTGATGTCATGTGCTGTGGCACCAAATTCAAAGTTAAAAGGACGCCGGAGACCCAGGTTCAATGCCCGAGTATAGCTCAATTTTGCTATTGTGTTCCTGAGTCTCTTAGCCTTGCCTGCTTCATCTGTTCTGATCATCTGCCTGTTCCTGACCTCGAACCTTGCTGCCTGCCTTATTGAACCTTTGCCTGGACCTGACCTTTCTATTGGACTCCCCTGAACTGTACCTTGCCTGGACTCGCTGGAAAGGGACTTCCTCCTTGATCCTGACATCACCCCCCCCCGTGGGTGCCGGAGGCCCCCGCTGACAGGCATAGAGGCGGGGCAGATAATTACTTTCACTTTCCATTTAGCACTTCCTAGATGCCACTGCTCCCCACACATTCCCCCAGTTCTCTTAACCTTTTAATTGTGTAGCCAGGACATGGGGATAGACATCAGGTCCTCAATTCTGGTGCACAAACAAGATTGTGAGATGATACAAGGCTTGCTTTAATAACAGTGTCCACAAAATGGCTCCTGCCTGCTTGCTATAATTATGAATTCCCAGACTGAAGAAAACAAGATTAAAATAATTTATATAGTGTAATTAATGTTCATTTTGCTTGACTAATGTGATAAAATAGGATTTTGAATATTTTTTTGGGGTGACGGGTCCACTTTAAAATAGAATAAGATTGAAACCCCCTCTCTCCCCCACCTTTTCCTCATTGTTTTTTCTTAAAAGGATTTGGGCTTGTAGTCTACCCCACCCTTTCCACCATCCACTTCTTTTTTATCTTAGATTTATTCATGTATAGTATTTTATATTGAAAAATGCATTTCTACAAGTATTTGTAAATGTTGTGTTGTATATTCTTTCTCTTACTGTAATTTCCCCCATCCACTTCTCTTTCAATCTGTAGATTTATTCATGTATAGTATTTTATATTGAAAAAGGCATTTCTACAAGTATTTGTAAATGTGTTATATATTATATAATAGTATGTATGTTTCTATAATAAAGTATATTTGATGTAGTTTTTATTTCTAAAATTACACTGTTTAAACTGCAAATAATTCACTCTACAATATAAAATTTCATTCCTGAACCAGCAAGTGTATTTTTTAAAGATTTTATTTATGCTTTTAATCTTACAAAGTTGTTAGAAACAACAAAGATGAACCATCACCTTCTACATTCACCAAGACTGCAGAAATTGTTCACATGGAGAATATAGTAGTACCAATTTTCCAACATAGCTCAGTGGGCACTTTTGTTAGATCAATTACAAATTTGGGGCCGATTTGTTTATCTGCTTAAGGATTTATTACCCCTGTAGTTGACTAATCGATTTGTGCCTCTGGATTCGCCTCCAGCCATTTTTCAAATTTCTGTGGGCATCCCCTTCCCTCATATGTAAGTTTGATCAATTGGAGTGTTTTATTGATTAGCTTTTGCCATGCCGGCACTGTGGGGGGTTGGGGCACCATCCATTTGATCAATCAATAGCTTCTTTGCGTAAAAGAGTATTATTATTATTAATAACATGTGTTTCTATAGTGACAACATATTGCGTAGCGCCCTGATTAACTATCTGGTTTTATTGAGAGGCAATAGCTCATTTACTAGCCCTAAAGGTCATTCTTCTGGGACTCAGGGGCCTTGGAAGGCCAATTCTTCAGACATATATTATACTATAGCTACCCAGTATTTACTGACTTGTGGTAAAAGCCAGGTCATATGGAAAAAATCTGCCTCACCCTCTCCGCATTTGGGACAAATAGCCCTGGGTTTCTTCCCATTTTTTCCAGTTTGCATGGGTTAGCATAGACTTGATGCAGGAATTTGAGCTGAAGGAGTCTGTATTTTAAAACTATCTGGTCAGAGTAGATGGAATCTGTTGCTTCTTCTTCTTCTGTTATAGTTGGTCTCCCAGGACTTTTATACATCTTGCCGGCCAGTAGTACAACTCTTGTAGAAGCTGCGTTAAGTTGCTATTCATCAAAAGCGAGAGGAATGGGGAGAGAGTTAGAGGGTAAGAACTCATTACCCTACATGCGTCTCTCCAAGCCCTGAAGGGGGTTGTTATTGTTGACGGTTGTCTGTCATAATCTCATAATCTTCTATATGTTAGGTTGAATTATGCCTGCCCATGGACCAGCCAGAACTGCAAAAAGAACCACTTCTGTGTCCTCTTCCTTCACATGGAACCAGGCATGGATGTGGTACAGCGGACTTGCTAGAAATTATAGATAGATATAGATGAGGTAGTGCCAGACCACCCTGGTCCACAGGCTCTTCCTTTACAAGCGGGGGGCTTTGTTGGTCCATAGTAAAAGAGAAAGTATGGAGGTGACCCTCACAAAGAACTTTTGAGGGATCCAAACATGAGAAGTATGTAGTCAATATAGGAACTTAGGTAAGTAAAACATTTTGTAGAGGTTCATTCTACCCCACAGGTTGATCAGCAAGAAAGTCCATATTGAGTGAGTGCTGATTTGAACTACTGTATGAGGGGTTCCAAGTCTTCTGCCACGTAGTGTGAGGTCTGGAGAGTGATCACAATACCTAGGAATTTTGCATGTTGCCAGAGAAGGGGCCAGTATCAGGTCAATTGGAAGTAAGACTGATTTGGTTTTGTTGATAGTGAGGCCCGAATATCAGCCAACCTGGTCCAATATTGCCAGTGCAGACTTAAGCGAGTCATACAGATCCGCCAGGAATAAAAGTAGATCATCCCCATAGAGAGCCAACTTGTAGTGATGGGCAAATTTATTCACCTTTGGTGAATTCCCCTGGTTCGCTGCGCCAAATAAATTTGCAAAATGCCAGAAAAAGTTCGCCTGGCAAAAATTTGCCAGCGTCCGTTTTTGGATACCGGCATCCGTTATTGGACGGCACCCATTGCTGGTGTCGACAAACCAGACACCGGCATCCAAAAATTGCCCCCGGCATCCAAAAACGGATGCCCACATCCAAAATGAGACGTGGTGGCATTTCACAAATTTTTTTGCAGTTTCGCGAATTGCTACTAGAAATTCGCGAAATTTCAGCAAATCGAAATGCCCCCGATTCGCCCATCACTACCAACTTGTCCTCTAGTAGTCCCCTGCGGCGTCCTGTCACTTGGTTGGATTGTCGCATGAGGACAGCTACTGGCTCAATAGCCAGAGCAAAGAGAAGGGGAAACAGGGGCAGCCCTGTCTCATTCCTCTGGATAAGGGAAAGGACTCTGATAATGCACCATTGGTCTTGATTCTGGCTGTAGGTTTTTTTATAGAGGAGTTTAGCCCAGCTGATAAAATTGGGGCCAATGCCAAATTTCTTCACGTTCTCCCAGAGGTACAGCCACTCCACGGAATCAAAGGCTTTCGTTGCATCAAGGGAGACCGGAGCTCTGAATCCTGGATTGTTGTGTGGAATTTGTAGGTGGGTGTGGACTCTCTGCAAGTTGGAAGAGGTTGACTTGCTAGGTATAAAGCCAGATTGATGTGGTTGGACTATCAAGTTGATCACTTTTGCCAATCTTGGGGCCAGGATCTTGGCAAATACTTTTACATCCGCATTAATCAGTGATATAGGCCGGTAGGACTCACAAAGTGTTGGATCTTTCCTTTCTTTGTGTATAAGTACTGTCACCACTTCATAAAAGTAGGATGGTAGAATCTCCTTGTCTATCGCATCTAGGAGAGTATGGTGAAGATGTTGAGGCAGGCTTTCACATTGGAGTTTATACCATGCAACTGGAAACCCATCCAGCCTTGTGTTTTACCTTGTGGGAGAGCAGCCACCGCTTCCCTAATCAGCTGCAGCGTGATTGGGGCATCTAAGGTATTAGAATATGCCTGTGACAGTTGGGGAAAGGCTATGTTTAGTGACGGGCGAATTTGCGGCGAATTCCCGTGATTCGCCGATGTCGAATAAATTCGTGAAACGCCAGCGAAAATTCGCCTGGCGAAAATTCACTTAAAAAACAAGTCGCGTGTCGTTGTTGACGCGACGAAAATGACGCGACGTGCGGCGAAAATGACGCGACGAAAATTACGCGACTCTCGTCGAAAACTTCGCAAATTTTTCGGCGAAGCGAAACTGGGTAGATTCGCCCATCACTAGCTATGTTGCCCAGGTAGTCTTCAAATTGTGAGTATAGTTTGCCTTGGATTCATAAAGTTTGGAATGATATTGCTTAAATACTTCTTGTATCCCTTGAGAAGTGGTTATAGTGTTTCCCACTTTATTCTTAATTTTGGGTATGCGTATTTGAGAGTCTCTGCTAACCATGCTAAGAGTTTTCTGGCTATGTCTCCCTGGTTGGTAAAGAGTAACGCTTTTCTATTCAGTTGAGTATGGGTGAGTTCTAGGTCCCTTTGGGCATTGGAGAGGGCAATATTGGTGACTGGTGTTGGACTGTCC
The DNA here is from genome assembly GCA_024363595.1 of Xenopus borealis. Classification (NCBI taxonomy): domain Eukaryota; kingdom Metazoa; phylum Chordata; class Amphibia; order Anura; family Pipidae; genus Xenopus; species Xenopus borealis. The sequence continues at coordinate 118,639,927 of CM044439.1, forward strand.
CTATGTGCCTCTTCTGCCTGGGCTAGGAGGTGTTCTGCCTCATTGATTTTGTCTTTGACTTCTCACCTGGCTGTTGTAATTGAGGCTATTAGGACTCAGCGGGCTACCACTTTGGACGCCTCCCAAAGCATACCTGGTGGTGCAGAGGCTTGTTTAGTTTCCCAGTAAGTAGTGTACTCTGCTTGGGCCATCTCTCTGACCTGGAGGACTGTGAGCCAAAGTGGGGATAGCCTCCAGGTTGTCTGTATGTTGCCAATATTGGGGTTAATTTTTATCAAGAGCTGGGAATGATCGGAGAAGGTCCTTGGCAGATATTTAGCTGTGTCCATAATTTGGCAGAATTCTGCTGAAGCTTGGGCCTAGTCTATCCAGGAAAGAGAATCATGAGTGACTGAGTGACTTGAGAACTGCTTAGTTTGTGTGTTCTTCCATCTCCAGACTTCTGTTAGCTCTAGGACTTCCACCCACTTGGATAAGGTTGGATTATGAGTTCCTTCCATGGTGAAGTCTGTCCAGGGTGGCATTAAAGTCACCTATAATGCACGTTGGTGCCATCGGGAGTAAGCTTACCATTCATCCCCATTTCACGGGGGCAGGCCCCGTTTCGGGAACTTGGCCCCCTTTAGAAATTGACCTGTTAAGCGTCCCCATCTGCAGCATTATATATAAAACAATTCCTGTGAAACAGCTCATCAGGACCCGCACTGCATAATTCCACAGGCAGGAGGCACAGGAGAGAGCAAGCAGGCAGCAGGCTGATGACATCATAAGCACAGCCATGAGGAGACTGTGAAGATGAAAGATGCACCTCTGTTGACAGGATCGTGTTCAGACAGTATCCAGTATGCTGCAGATTCCTCCTCTACCCCACCTCCTCCAAGACCATCAGTGCCAGGTAGTGCTGCAAGATTACCCCCTGTCCCCAGATTTCTTTCCAAAAGTCTGGTCACCTTAATGGGGAGGGACTTCAGGACCATGGTAATATGGTCGAGTAGTGTTATTGAAAAGGGGGGAGGAAGATAAATGTTGACCAGGGTGAGCAGGCTTCAACTCATTTTGGGAAGTTGCCCACTGAGCATCAATATATGTATTACCTTAAAGTACTTTTTGGCTTGTAAAACAATCAGTAAATTTACATGCTTAATATATAAGGAAGGAAAAGAGTTGGACAGAATAGAGAGTGAACAGAGAGTTAAAAGGTAGTGAAAACAGTGGTAGGAACAAGAGGTATACCCTTCAACCCCCAAAAAACAAAAATCCCTCCCTTGTACACCCTGGCTGGGGTGGACCTGGGCCCCAAACTTTAGTAACTTTAACTGAGGTGGAGTATCAGTGCTTGGTCTTTGAAAGGTTGCTTGCCCCTTTGTGGGCTCCACCAGTGACAGTAACTTTCCCATTCCAGTATGCGAGAATCAGCAGGGAAGGTTCTTAGTAGGGCCAGTTATTACTTCAGTATAAATTGGGATAGAGCTCTCAGTCCTGGCCTGAAGTTTTGGTAACATCACAGTCAATATTCAGGGGTGAGCCGGAGTATTCAGGGGCATATTCTAAACCATGGGCCCTTAATATATTATCTGGAGGGTAGCAAGTGTCCCCTTAGCATCAAGGATGACTGTAGGCATTCCCAAGAAAATTAAGTCCGCAGAGCGCAGGCCCAAGGAAGTCGGGGGCCCCCTGATTGGGCAGTCTGTTCAGGAACTTGCTTATGGGGCTAATACTCACAGGAGCAGTGGTCTATTGACATCTGTTGGGACTGTTGTGCTGTTCGGTCCACTGCTGCCTGCCGTTCATCCACTTCGGCTTCCTCCAGTGTTGCAAAGAATCTGGTCTGATTGTCCTCCAAAACTCGCAGTTTTGCTGGAACCAGGACTAAATAGGCCAAGCCTGCTGCTTTCAGATACCACTTGACTCCCATGAAGGATGAACGCTGTTTTTGAACCTGAGCAGAGTAGTCTGGTAACAGTGATATCGGCGCCCCGTGGTGTAGGATCTGGCCCTTCCGTCTGGCAGCCGCCAGCACCACTATCCCTGTCTCGATAATCTAGGATTGTGGGCTCGCTCCAGGAGGTAAAGGACGGGTTGGCACTCAGTGGGCATGTTCTATTACTAACGGGGGAGAAAGTATCTGCACCTAGAGTAGTTTTCAGCCATTCTTTGACAAACTGTTCACGGTTTCTTCCTTTGATGTATTCTCTACCCAATATGATTTCACACCCTCTTCAGTGACAGCCATGGTTATGTTTTTAGAAGTTGGCTTCAGACTTACATAAAGACAAACTCCACCACTCTTTGTAATCCCTCTGTGCCTCCTAAACAGGGTGTACCCATTTAATTCACAGGAGTTTGAATTCCAACATGAAATTTCCAGTATGCAGCAGTATTTACAAATGCTGAGACAAGTCACTGTACATGATGGTGAATACTGTCATTTCTTTTGGTCAATGTGTAAGTGAATGTTGTCCATTCTGTCACAACAGTCCAATACAATTTATCTTTAGCATACCTCTTACTTCATTTTTGGGATGTGGTTCAATTTTGCATCCTTTGGCAATATATTTGGATGTTGTGTGCCAACCCATTTTCTCTTTACTGGATACATGTCTGAGGGATACATTGGACTTCCTACAAAGAATGATGCAGGTGAAACTAACAGACAGGAAAGTAATACTGTGCTCATTAGATGTGTGTGATTTATACTCGACAATCCAACAGGTGGAGGGAATTGAATGCATATGCCAATATTTGAGTAAATTACAGTACAAAACACATTAAATAAATTTTGCTTGTGAAATATTGGATTTAGTACTTTAAAAAAATTATTTCATGTTTTTGGAACAATATTATGTTCAGCAGGTAGGGTGCGCTGTGGGAGCTAATCTAGCACCCATATAATAACTTTATGCATGATTTTGAAAATAGACATATTTTAAACAGTGAATGGAGTAATCAGATCTTATAATACTGGTGTTTTGTGGATAATGTCTTCCTGATATGGGATGGGACTATTGATCAATTTTAACATATGGTTGGAGAAATGAATAAGATACATGATACCATCAAGTTTACGTATGAAAATTAAAAAAAAAAACCTTGGATATTTAGATATAAAAGTAAGCAATGAGGAAGGTGCATCAATGCACTATTAGCCTACAGATTGTAATAATGTATTATTATCATCAAGTTGTCATCCACCAGGTGTATTTAAAGGCCTTCCATGGAGTCAGCTAAATAGAGTCAGACATAATACCTCAAAAGATACAACCTTTGAAGTAGAAGCAGATGATATGATTTCAAAATTTGTAAAGAGAGGATATGATAAGAACCAACTAATTCAAATACAAGAATTAAAAAGTCTGGAACGAAAGGAGGATAAGTCTAAATAAACAAGAATTCCTTTCGTTTCAACCTTTGGTCGATTAACACGATGTTGTAAAACGTATAATCCTAAAAAATTGGAAAATATTGAGAAATGACAGGGAAATAGGTAAATTATTTGTAAATCCTCCTTATAGAACAGGGAAAACATTGGGAGAAATGGTATCTAAAAAGGTTGTAAATAAAGATAAGAATATAGGATTATTGGCATCCTTACCTAAAAGGTACTTTTAGTTGCGGATATTGTGCGCACTGGAGACAATAGCACACCCTACAAATGGTTTTCCCATTAGGATTAATGGTCATTTTATATGTAATAGCAAGGAATTAATTTATATGACAAAATGTCCATGCAGATTAACTTACATTGGGCAAACAAGTAGATCCATCAAAACTTGTTTAAATGAACATAAAAGTAAAATGAGAAACTATACAGTTGAATTGGAAGAGATAAATAACCAAAAAAAAAGAAAGATAGATTTTCTGAATTATCAGTAGCTAAACATTTATTTCACCATAAACATTGTCAGTGTCCCAGATAATATGGGCAATATTGGAACATGTACAGTAAATACTGCTAGAGGAGGAAATATACAAAAACAGTTACTAAGAAAAGAGGCAGTGTGGATAAATTAGACACTCTGATGCCGATGGGATTGAATGAAAATTTTAGTTTACAATGTTTTTTATAAAAAAAAATTAGAAAATTTTGTATCGATTTGTATGATGTATTAACTGTTTTTTAAATGAGACAAATTTATTTATTTATTACAGGTTTTCGGCTATGCACCTAAAATGAATTGGGACTCCATGACTATGGAATAAGTACTTTTATGTGTTAGAATAGTAAAGGGTTAATGAAAATGGTGATTAGTCACATGATGTTAAAGGTATTTAATGTGTGAAGTTCACTAAGGGGCAGATTTACTATTGGTCGAATTTTGAATCGAGAAAAATTTGAAATTCGACCATGTGAATAGGTAGGGAAGTAAAATCAAATTCAAAGGATTTTACCGCAGTTCGATTAATGGAACAATCGAATCAAATTTTCTGTATTCGAATTGTGGTAAAATCCTTCGAATTCGATAGTCGAATTTTAAGGATTTTACTTCCCCACTATTCCCTTGGTGGAATTTCGATTTTTTTTTTATATTCGAAATTCGACCAATAGTAAATCTGCCCCATACCGTATGTAATCCCATCTACAACCCTTCTGTTGGAGTTACACTCCACATGTGGCTGTTGATGGCATAGGACAAACCAGAGCAAAATGAAATACACTGGCACTTCAAGGCTGGTGAATGGCAGGGATCCCCCTTGCCGTTTTATTAGTGCGAATGTGCCAGACAAACCAGAGCCACTCCACTGTGGTATTGGGAGAGACTAGATCCCTAGTACTTATTGGCACAGGGCCTCCCCCTAGTGGGAGCCGGGAATGCACGTGTGGTGGCCACACTAGGACACAGTGAAAACACTCACACAGTAAAGAATGAATAAGCCAAGAACTGGACTTGCCTTTGCCATAGAGATCCGGCGAAGTGCAATAGAGTACATAGGAATTTGTCAAAAAATCTTTAAAAATCCCAAAATATGCTAGCGTCTTTTAATTTTTACATGGTGATAGACTGCAAAAGATCATTTTGGGGTACCCTGCTTCCCTACTACATTTGCTAACATATGGAACATAAACTATACAGTGGGAACATGCGTAGGGCAATATAACAACTCTATTTCCTTCTATTAAGTTTTCCCGGGCTTGCGAAATGTAATGTATTTACCGCAACATATGCGTCCATTAAACATTAACTTCCCGTTGTTTGCAAATTTGGCAACGCTAGTGCAACTTCACTTTGCTTGATGAAGTAATGCTACCACAACTTTGCCAGCGTTAACGGCCATGGACGCAACTTTGCATTTTAGTGAATTAGCGTTGTCCTGGCGAATCTACCTACGCATGGCGAAGTGTTGCTATGTGAGTGAAGCAGACACTGGCAAAGTTGCAGCAATCGTACCGAGAAGCAGCGCACTCCTGGGTCCTCAATTATGGATCGCTCGACTCCAGTTTATGTTAAAATTAAAAACCTTTATTCAAGACATACAATTAATTAAAAGCAGCGTCCAAGGTCTGACGCATTTCGTGTTCACACACTTCCTCAAAGACTTCACTTCCTGTTACATTTCCCAAATTTAACTGGCGAAGTTGCACTCTTTATTGAATTTGCCCCACAGTCTCTGCAATCTTCGATCTAAATGACTGCTTTTGGTGGAGCTTTACAGCTCTCGGGTCTGTTGGCAACTGATTAAGACAGACACAGGCTCAGTGCCTGCTTCACTAAAAAGGACTGCTGCAAGAGGGTGGTAAATGCAGGGATCAAGCACTACTTTTCTACACATATAATCACCATCTCAGTTTTAATTCCAAGCCTGTACTTTGCACATTGAATACAATTATTCAAAGGAGGCTGACCCAAAATATTGAGATTTTCACTTACATTCTTGTACAAAACACAATCAGGTAACATCAGAAAACATTAACTTCTCTACTTATATATCCATATTTTCATGCCTTTGTTATAGTGCACTGCAATATCCCTTCTCATTGACTACATCCTTTGTGTTATATGCAAAATAATATATAAAAACACCTCTAAGGGCAGCAGCATAATGACACTGCAATGGGCCTCCCCCAAAAATATCTTCCAGAGGGATGTAGCGTACATGGCAGCTTACCTACCCAACTGCCTTCCCCGCTCATTCACATGCATGTCTGCCCACTTTGGATAGTTTGAAGATTTTGAGATTGTAAAGAGGTCATAGAGTAAGTAGACCCCGTGGCTGAGGTCTCCTGTCCCCAGGGCCCTCAGACCACTGCAGGATCTGCTTCTTCTAGATGTGAAATGGTCATTATCACCATCATCCCTCAGCATCACACATCTAGATTTTACAATTCAAGGTGACTTTTAACAAGGACTATATTGAATCCACAAGACTTCAATTAAGGGTCAATTAAAGATGTTTATTTAACCTTTTATTAAACCCTGTACTCCTGAAAAAAGGTGAAATGTAAGAACTACCCCAATTCATCATTTATATCTATTCCTGTTAAATCATTTGTATCTATTCATGTTAAATCAACTTATGAGTTGAAATATTGTTCTAAAGTTCCCTAAACCTTCAAATGATATCTGGGATTCTTAATAACACATAATCCAAAAACAATTTTCACAATTCAAGATTATATGCGGACAATGATGACCAAGTGTTTAATTTCTTCATGTGCCATCCTGAGTGTCTCTGGTTCGTACAGGTTCCACACTGCTTAAATAGAAGGTACAAATTGACACTATAACTCTTAAGTGGAAAAATGACAGAACATTGTTCAACACATTGGCTCTTTAATGAGCAAAATCATATCTTTTAGCATTGTATAATATCATTTAGCGAGATTATCTTTATTTTCACTCAGTGACCAGTAATCTAGCCAAGAAGTACAAAGTAGTTTCCATTAAGTAGTATACAATTTCCTTGTGTAATAATCTTCCATTCTTGAAAAAGAGTAATTGAAAAGAAAAGTTTCTGTTACTGCAGTTAGTTTGTCAGAGAAATGTATTTGCATTATTTTACAAACTATCAAAATTACAGTATTCTGAAAAAGTAATTAAAAAAAGAAAAAAGGAAAAAAAATAGGGGAGAACACATAAACTGCTGTCCAAGAGAAATATATTACAGGCAAGAGTGAAAGCATTTTATATGATGTGCTTACATCCAACTCTCTCTTTCCATATAAATGTACATCTGATACATATATAAACACACTGTAAAGACCACCATAAATAATCTTGCTGAAAAACAATAAGGGGGATAAAAATATTATTTTCTGGTAAATTTGTATAACATTTTTGACACACTGAAGACATGGATTTTTTTAAACCTCTAGTAGTTGGCGCAGTTAATTCTTTTGTATCCTTTGTATCTACATATACATATTGTGAACTATAATGAGGTAACATCCACGTAACAGAAATATTACAGTGATACGGGAATTGAAAAATTTATTTTTCTATATACCTTGCATAATTTTACACGTGGTATGGAAAGAAAAATAGTATTATTGGTAATAATGTTAATTTCTTTGTTTCCTCTGGATAGAGGGTGATTATAACATATAATAATGTTATTCGATTTCAACAATACTAAATAAACTGCAATTCAGATAACATTTAAAAATCTTAATAAAAAATTATGCTCTTACTTAGAATCTAATACATTTTAAAACTAATAATCATTTGGGACGGAAAAAGAAGTGCTTTTTACAATTTCTAACACTGCATATGTACTTTGTGTTTTTTTACATCTTAACATTGGATACTGTGAAATATTATTTTATTACTCCCCCACCCATTTAAAATCATAAAGTTGGCCAATTGATTGAGTAATCTTTTTATAAAACTTTAATGGGATGAGAACAATTTTAGTTGTGGCTTAATCAGCAGCACAGCCACCAAGCATACAATTTATCATGCACTTCGTGCTAAAACTATCCACTTTCCTTTATTCCCACAATTTATAGTGACAGCACTTCAGTGATAGTGGTGTACCTGCCAGGAGATAAACCCTATTTTATTGGCAAGTTATAAAATGGGGCCCCCATTAAGGCCTCAAAAGCATTGATTCTTTGTGTACTTTTATTATCTACTCAATAAAACTGTTCCAAATAAAAACCAATGAAAACTATCTAACATTCCATGAGTGAGTCTTTTGTGCATATAAATACAGTACATATAAAGTCTTTGTCCTCTCATTTTATAGCACATGCCAAACATCAATTTGTAACTTAAATTTTGGAAGAAAAAAAAATACAAAAAAATTAACAAGAATGGAAAAAAATTCTATCACTTAGAGCAATTACTTCAATTGCTGCTTTGTCCATTTTCATATTTACATTTTCTTCAAAATTTAAAATGTCTTTTTTTATACGTATGTTCATTAGCACTTTGTACTCCTTCACAGTTAAATAACAAGAGTCCCAAAAGCAATGTACTTCCCTTTAAGGTTGTCTACATTAAGACATCAAAAAATAAAGTTTTTCATCTAGTTTGGCTATACTCTGGTTGTAGAATGTGAGTGTGGATGTGGGTGTGGATGGGGATGGGGTAGAGTGTTATTCTGTCCAGCAGTAAAAGTATTGAAGGCGTGTATGGGTTGAATCCCAGGTATAGTGTTAGGAATCATTGTTATAGTATTGGGTGTCATTAAAGGGATATCATCTGGAGATCTTCTCATTGCAAGTGTGTAATCAGGAGGGCAGGCATTTCTCAGGACAACATCATGTGTATGTATAGATTCACATTCATGATCTAAGTCTGTGTGCTTCATTTGTAAAGACATTATTTCCTCTTCTTGTGCATGGGCTATATCATTTGCTGTAGTGCGTTGGGGGCTGCACCTCCGATGAACATCATGTCTCCTTTTATCCTTCTTGTAGTATAATGCTGCAAATGCCAGGATGTTAAGGAAAAGCAGAGATGCTCCAACTGCAATTGTAACACTGAGTTCAGTAGAATAGTCTCTTTCCAATGAAATTGAACTTGGCTTTTGTTTAAAATTATCTTCACTCACAGTAGGAAAGGCTGATGTTACTGGCACAGTGTTGCTCCCTGTAGGCCTAGATGTTATATCTGTAGAAGGTCCTTTAGTTGTGGTCAGGTCATTCATAACATGAAGGCGTGGTACAAGCTCTAACCAAAGATTCACTTTGGTTGCCCTATAGTGTTCTTTGACTCTAGGTTTCAAGCCAATGTGAAGATAAAGCTGGTCTTTTTGTGAATATCTAGTCCAAGCAACTTCTTCAAATCTGTTTGGTTTTGTATGTATGAATTTTGTATCCTGTGGAACAGGCTGGTTTGGATCACTGTAAAAGAAAACAAAATATTTTTTAACTTCATAAGAAGAAACAAAAAAAAACAAGCAGCTAGACATATCTGTTCTTAAGAAGCAGAATAAGTAATGGTGGCTGTAAATTGACAAAGTGGTTCTCAAATAGTTTTTGCTTGCCTCTAAATTTATTCTTGCATGCATGCATCTAGATATGCAGATCTATTTGTGTAATTCATGGGCTCTTTGTCTATGTTTAGAATATCTTTAGCAGAACTAGAACTATAAGATTGCAAGTAGAACTATAGGCTTGAAATTATTAGACTAGAAATACTGTATGTGGGTTTAAAGAGATATGTATCTACCCTAAGATAGTGGTATAGGTTGAATAATATTTTATATATTTAAATATAACTTAATGCAAAAATAGAGCACCAGTAAACATACTGACCATCACCCTTTAACCAAACTACACAGAAATGGCAGATTTACTAAGGGTCAAATTGGATTTTCGAATGCAAAAAATTTGATTCAAAGTAATATCGAATAGGCTGCTTCGACCATTTGAATGGTCGAATAGTAAAATCCTTTGACTTCAAAATTCGATTTTTTTTTTAACTTGGCCAAATAAAAGCTGCCAAATTGCTATGTTAGCCTATGGGGACCTTCCAGACTATTTTCTAAGTTTTATTTTATCGAAGAACAATCCTTCGATCGTATGCTTAAGTCCTTTGAATCGTTCAATTCGAAGGACTTTATTGTTCTATCGAACATGCCAATTTCAGTGAAAAATCCTTCGGACTGCGATATTCAAAGTCCAAGGATTTTAATCTGATTCAAATTTCAAAGTATTTTCTATTTCGAAATTCGACCCTTGATAAATCTGCCATAAAGTGTGTTGCAGGGATTCATTAACCATTGCTGATTTATCAAATGTACTTTATGGGGGTTATTTACTAAAACTCAAATGTATCTCATATTTTTATTAAACAACACTCCTCCAAACTCCCATCCACAATTTTATCTTATTTATCAATATAATAACTCAAAAATGTTGAGTATGATTTTTTTTGGATATTTGGGTTATCACCCAAAAACTCACAAGTTTTCAGATTATTGGACAAAACCCAGTGCAGATCACAATATCTTAAAATTGTAAAAGGGACATCTACCATTTACATCTACATGACCTCAACAGGTTTGAGATGGCAGATTTTTTGCACAAAAAAACTATACCATCAAAGTTTAGTAAATAACCCTCTATATATATTTCTGACTTCCAGATCATTGCTTATAGTAAGAAACATTGATTTTATTTTTTCCATTGGGACAAGATAAATTATCTATGATTATAGTAACCTGTGCAATTTGCTATACAGGTATGGGACCTATTATCCAGAATGCTGGGGACCTGGGGCTTTCTGGATCACGGTCCTTTCTGTAATTTGGATCTTTACACCTTAAAGGGGTTGTCCACCTTCAAACAACTAGTTAGATCACCAGAAATAACGACTTTTTCCAATTACTGTCTATTTTCTATTTGTAACTGTTTTCTAATAGTGAAGTGTAAAGTGTCATTTTTCATCTTCTAAGCAGCTCTGGGAGGGGGGTTGCCGACCCCCCAACTGTTCTAAACTGATACATTTGATGGAGCAGAATCTCTGGGTTTCATTACAGGCAGCTGTTAGAATTAATACAATAGTTGCTAATACTCCAGAGATGTTGCTGTGAAGTGTATCAATTAAATGTTGCAAAATTGTAACAGTTTAGAGTCTGCACCTGAATTACTGAGCTGTCAGACTCAAACACCACAGGCACCAACATTATACTTAGATTTTGGAAAAACAGTAAAAAATAAATAATGGAAAGCAATTGAAAAAAGTCTTTGTTTATGGAGAAAAATCTGAAAACCACTGAACAGAAAAAAGTGTTTGGAAGGTGAACAACCCCTTTAAGTCTACTAGAAAATCATGTAAACATTAAATAAACCCAACAAGCTAATTTAGCTGCCAATAAGGATTGATTATATCTTAGTTTGGATCAAGTACAAGGTACTGTTTGATAATTACAGAGAAAATGTATTTATTTTTAATTTGATTATTTGATTATAATGGAGTCTAATGGTGACTGCCTTTCCATAATTCAGAACTTTCTGGATAATGGGCTACCGGATAACGGATACCATAACACTTATGCTATATGAATACACTAGGGGGCATATTTAGGCTTTGGACACACATACAGATCTTTTTAGTGTTTTCGGCATGGTTCGCACCACGGTTTTTAATGAAAGCAGACTGTAGCATATATACTGCTAGTGGTTTAAGCTTAGGCACTGGCAAATTACACTAGCAAAATGTATCTGTCTGTTGTCAAGAGCTTAAAAATTGAGTCACACGGTTTTTATGAATTCAGATACTTAATCTTACTGGGGACTTGCTGTGTTGTTTTTTTTTTCGGTCAAGTGGGTTTTCACAAAAGTAAAAAGTTTGGAAGGTTTTAGGTGGCAAGCATTTTATTTTTGTGAGAAAACAAGTTAATTATTAAACACTATAGCTTATCTGGGTGCCACTGGATTGAGTGGTGTCAGCTAGCACCTTACTTCCTAACAACTGGGATAAAAGATTTAAATGTACCATATTAAAAAGGTACTACTAAATGAAGCTGAAAGGAAAACAATATAGTATGCTGCAACATTTTATTGGTTTTACTGATTATTTTTAGTGATGGGCAAATTTATTCGCCAAATTCGAATTTGCAGTGAATTCTCATGATTCACGAAACTTTAGCATGCTGTTGGTAAGTAGGAAATGATGGGTAGAATTATTATAGATCAAAATGGGAAATCCTGAATTTATAGCAGTGTTCTCTATTTTACCACTTAAAACTTGTCAGTTGTCAGAACAACTTTTAAAGCTGATACCTGTGTTAATTAATCAGTGCTTGACTGTTTTGAACAGTTGCATTCTGCACATGGGATAGCAGTGCTCAGTACTAAGAAACATCACCAAATTCAATCCTTGCTCCCAGGTGCAAATTGCATGCTGGGAAAATGGATTCAGACATTTACTTCTGTACTGATACAAACTGTTCCAGGGTGAAAAAATAATATTACTTTGTAAAGTGTCAAGGATGTTGTATTGAATGGTAGCTATTGTTACTGTGTTCAGTAAAATTTACTAGCATGATACTGTAACTACGAATTTTTAAAGAACTTTCATTCTGATGTAAGGGAAAATAAACTTTTCCTTTTCATTGCTTAAACCAGTGATACCCAACCAGTAGCTCGTGAGCAACATGTTGCTCTCCAATCCCTTGGATGTTGCTCTTAGTGTCCTCAAGGAAGGTCCTTATTTTTGAATTCCGGGCTTGGAGGCAAGTTTTAATTGCATAAAAACTAAGTACAGTGCCAAGTAAAGCTTAATGTAGGCTGCCAGTATACATGGGGGCTGCCAAATAACCAATCACAGCACTTATTTGGCACCCCCAATGGATTTTTCCATGCTTGTGTTGCTCCCCAACTCTTTTTATATTTGAATGTTGCTCACAGGTAAAAAAAGGTTAGGGGCCCCTGGCTTAAACAAAGCATGAAATACTACAGGGAGAAGTTTGGTTGAACTGGCTATTGGGTGAAGGAAATACATAAAAGTGGTTGCTGACTAGCATAAAGCCCCTCTAAGAATGGTTCCACCCAACAGTTCAATTTCAATAGTAGATTCTTGTGCTCTGAAAAGTTTTAAGGTTTAAAGAGACTTTTGTTTAATGGTGCAAGGAGGGTATTTGTGATGCCTTATATATAAATAATAGAATTCTGAATAATATTAGACAATTTGAAACACAATAAGGGGTATGTTTCTGTGTATAATGCTGGCTCAATAACAGAGAGCAGAAAAATATCATACATGTAATATATTTCTTTCGGGCTAAGTTATAAATGGGCAAGGACCAGTATTCATTATAATTTCCAATTATTACAAAACCTATTATTAATGGCTTTGAAGATGATCTAGATGTGTCCACATTGGCAGATGACACAAATGTTTAAATTGTGGAATAACTTTGAAAGATTATGTTATATGTGGATGAGCAGGAAGAGAATTACCTTATTAAATTCAGAATGGAGCTAAGCTAAGCTAAGGGCTTTTTGTAAAAACCTCAGCAGCGCTGGAAACAAGATGATAACTAGTTATATTTTTTCTATTCCTAGCCTAACACCTAAGAAAGGCATAGTGACAGTGGCATCTTAATTAAAAAAGAAACTTTGAATATTTGTCATTATGTAAAAAATATATAAGAAAATTCTCACCAACTGAGTTTTTGATGCACTTCTAGGGCTATATTACATTACTGCTACATACCCATTAAGCCCTTCTTAGAGCATATCAGTGTAGAACAAGGATGCCTTTTTAGCAAGAAATTATCTCAGATTAGCACCATTTTAAGATAATGAATTGTCATTTTGGGGGGGGCAGAAAGCAATATATTTCCTTTTTGCAGCAGCTCTGCTAAAGTTTTATTTTATTTTTTAAATCAAATGAAAGTTGAACTGGATAAGCATCAAAATGCCATCCCATTTACATATATTTTGATGCACTGTGTGCAACTGCAGATGTAACTCTGAGAAATTGCAATGAAATTATGGGTAAAATGCTGCATTGTGCATAAAAAACATTGCAATTTGCATCCAAATTGCATACACACTGCATTTGTATTCACATATGACCCCTTATATTTCTACCCTGAGAGATATATGGTAATCAAAATGTGCAACTGGTATAACAGTAGTTCTATTTTTTCCACCAGCTCATTTGATTAAGAATTACTGTTTAGATGAAAAAGGATTTCTTATTATCCTATTAAAGGGGCTGTTAACCTTTGAGATAACTTTTAGTATGATGTAGAGAGTGGTATTCTGAGGCAATCTGCATTTGGTTTTTTTTTTTTTATTAATTAAGGTTTTGAATTTTAGCTTTTTATTCTTCAGCTCTCCAGTTAGCTTTTTAAGCAATGTGGTAACTAGGGTCCAAGTTATCCTAGCAACCATGCAAGAAAGATGAGTAATAAAAAGTAGCAATAATAATACTTTTGTAGCCTTACAGAGCATTTGCTTTTTAGAAGGGATCAGTGACGCCCTTTTGAAAGCTGCAAAAGAAACTGCAAATAACTATAAAACTATAAAAAATAAATAATGAAAACCAATTGAAAGTTTGCTTACAATTATCCATTCTATAACATACTGTGCTAAAAGTTACAATAAAGGTGAACCACCCTTTAACTCATCTATTGCGTTAACATTTACCTTAGTTTAAAATTGAAATACAAAGTGAACTAAGGCAACTACTGTATCTGGCATACACAAATAAATAAAAAATAATATTACTTACCCAGTTTTGGCAAAGTTTGTCCAGTATGTCATCACTACAGCACTAAGCATGACATCATTTTTAGAGAAGTTACATGGAAATAATTCTGTAGGGCCTATCATAGGAATTCCAAACACATATGGAATTTCATCCCCATGGGATGCATCTGCCCAAGCAGGTACTTGGTCTGTTTGGCAATGATGATAAAAGGCATAAAAGTATGTGGGTGAACCAAAGTTTGAATGTAGATCTGCAGTTGCCACAGCTGGAGCAACCCATTGATGGTCTGTAAATAAAGCCAACAATGTTTTCCTTCTTGTTTCCGGATTATTACGATCTGCCCAATCTGTGTACATAAACTTTATTGTTTCCCTCAGTATATCTTTCCCTTCTGTATATCCATACAAATTATCCACAAAATTAGAAACCGCAAAGTCAAAATCGCTGCTAGAAACACCATCTTCATGATCCACGGTATTTTCTACAAATTTAAGGCCTTCTCCCTGGTTGACTCCTAACATGATATCATAGTTGAGGAATTCACCTTGTTCCATCAATACCTGTGGGTCATCAGGTATAACATCTCCATCAATAACTGGTCCAAATGCTATATGATACCGCACTGGTTGTATATCTTGGTCTACAAGTTCTCTGTAAGGCTTCTTCTGTAGACATTCCACAAGTTCCACTGTGTCTGACATGTTGCACCCAACTTTTGTGGCCAGAATCCGAGCATATTTGGCAGGCTGGAAGCTAACTGCCCAACTAGAAAGGGCTGTTCCACTTTGTGCAATTGCTCTTTGAAAAAGACCTGTGAAAAAATATAGTAAATGTATATAAGCCCAGACAGAAAACAGTACTCACAAAGAAAATGTGATCATTACACACTTGGACAAATAATAATTATGATTTATTATTTTTCTGCTAGGGACAGATTTGTTATGAATATGTCTTTGCTTAGAGGTAAATCATGTAAAAACACATGCTGAGGGGAAAAAAGCAACTAATGGAAAAACACAAATGAGATTAATATTTCTTTCTCTGATGCTTCGGCCCTTTCAATTTCATATTAGGTTCCATTCATACTAATAGTTTAGGTTGCATTGCATTACATCTAATAAGAATTTATATAAATGAGAGAATTGACTTAATTTTCCACAGTGAACAAGATTTAATTTAACCTATGGAACATTTATAAATCTTCTCTATATCCCATACAGATTAGAGTAAACTGTATCTCAATACGTGGTTTAGATGACTCACATTGTCCCACTGTGTCCAGTTAAACATACAGTTTATCATTCCTGTCCCCTGTGAAATTAATATTGAGAATTCTTTAGTCATTTACTAAGCGCAGTGAAGGGTGCAAAAGGCTAAAAACCATCATATTTTTCATACTTTGCTCTCTATCCTCCTATCTTGAGCCTTTAATTCTAAAATCTTGCAGAAGCTGCATAATTTGCATAAGGAAGATGCATCATCTGCACAAAAAGCAAAAGGACATTTTTTATTATTTATTTCTTCAAAATCACAAATGCCTTGTAATTTATTAAAATATCTAGATATAAAATCTACAAAAAAATATGAAAACATCTAAAAATTGGAGTTTCAGATAATTGCTACAAAAAAAACCTCAAAAGTCTGAATGGCTAAAAAAGTCCAATAGGATCAGCGCAGATGTCACTGTGTTCTGTAGGACCTTGTCTGCTTTTACTTTCCAAAGTTTTATATCAGAGTGTTTTTATAATTCTTGAATATTTAGGAGGTTATTTATCAGTGGTCGAATGTTAGAGTTTTTTAAAGCCCATGTAGTGATGGGCGAATCTACCCCGTTTCGCTTCGTCGGAAAATTTTAGAAATTCACAAATTGGAGAAAACATTTGCAAAACGAGTCGCGGCACGTTTTTGACGCGCATCGCGCCGTTTTCTACGCGTGACTCGTTTTTTTAGCTAATTTTCGCCAGGTGAATTTTCGCGGGAATTCACCCATCACTACTCATATGGTATCTTATTTAAGGAAAAATTTAAAAGAAAAAAGTTAAAGTTAAAAGATAATTGAAACCCAAAAACACAGATTAATCAAGTTAATCTAATTATTTAAGTTTTCTGTCAAAACCCTCCAAAAAAATGTGAATATCATGCAGGCTATAAACATCTTAAAATGGTTCAAGGGACCTCTGTCACTGACTCCTACAAAAATCCTTTTTACCTGAAAATTTAAGTTTTGACAAAAAAAACTTGAAAAGTCAGATTTTGATGGAAAACATAATTCGAACCTCAATAAATAACCCCCTTAAAACATGAATTTATAGATATTCGGTAGATATATATAGAAATTTGAATGTTAGTTAAGGTAATCACATTTTATACACAACTTTTAAGTTATAGATATGTGTTTCATTTATTAAAATGATCCCATTCAATAATTTTTGTTTATTAAACATTAAAACATCTTAAATAGGGATGAAATAGTCAAAAAGACTAATATTTATTTAAATTATATATATATATATATATATATAATTATATATATATAATTATATTATTATATTTTCATAATACAGAAAGGAAAAAATATGAGACCGAGAAATGAAATTTAAATTGGTGAACAATCACAAATGGATGTGCCATGCAAACACCAGAAAACTATTAAAATTGCATAATACCTTTGGTTGAATTGCTCCAGCGGTTACCTTCTGAATAATGGGACAGAGTCAAAAGATTGACGCAAGATGCACCAGCACCTGATCCAAACACTGTTATTCTTAATGGGTCACCTCCAAAGAAGCCAATATTTTCACTAGTCCATCGTAAGGCTTGAATAAGGTCTAAGAGACCATAATTTCCTTTTGCAGCTTGATCACCAGTGCTCAGAAAACCTACAAACAGAATACAAAAGAGATTTACATACATAACAATGTTTCTCAAAAAATGTCATTCTAAATAAACACAAAATAATGTTAAAAATCTGAGAAACATACTACAATATATGCATCCTGGCACTCCAGTTTTTACTGAAATAAAATGGTGTTCATTGTGTTACTTTAGACCCTGCGAGTAATATTTGCAGAAACTCTTGGCCTGGGATTTTATCATTAGAAATAAATGTTTAAAAAATGATTTACAAGATAAAAGTCACAGGTAAATATGGTAACATAATATTCATAACACTGGCAAGAATACCTAAGATTTATGATCGTGATTTATAAACATTTGACTTTTGACAAACTCTCTTACTTTAAGTGCAATAACTAAAAATTGGCATCCAAAAAAATCACACAATCTTTTTCTGAAATTCAAAATTTTTACATTGAGGGTCAAATTTACTAAACTCGGATTAAGGATTTTAATGCAAAAAATGTGATTTTCAAATTTATTTTTGGACTACTTTGACCAATGAATTTGCAAAATTAGATCAAATCGAATGATTCTAATAAATCATACGATTCGAATAAGAAAATCTTTCGACCATTCGACCATCAAAGTACTTGGCCTTCAAAATTTATTTGATTGCCTACTACGCCAGATTAAACCTACCAAGTTGCTATATTTGCCTATGGAATCACCCATAGGCTTTTTCTAAGTTTTTTTGATCGAATAGAAATCCAGATTTTTCTAAAAAAATCGTACAAATTTGTATGATTTTTTCGAGAAGTCGGATGTTTAGTACGATTTTTTCGAGAAATTGGATGATCGATATTTGATCGTTCAATAGGTCATATAGTGGTAAAATCCTACAAATTTGATATCCGATTTCGTCGGATTTAACTTCGTGAAAATTTCGAGGGTCGAATTCGAGGGTTTTTAACCCTCAAAATTCGACCTTGATAAATCTACCCCGAAGATTTTTGAGTTTCAAGTTGTTTCAAATTAGAAAAAACTCAATTATTTTACTTTATTTTTAAAAAGAAATTGGTCTCCTCATGTAGCAACAAATTAATTTACTATCATAGAAAAAAGAAGACAATTATATGCATCATAGTAAACCAATTGCATTACTAAAAACTGCTCCATCAGTATATTTAAAGGGAGTTATTTATACTGTTTGTGACTGCACTAATCATCTCTGCATGTCCACAGACTTTTTACTTTTTATTTTTTTTTAAATTGTTAATAAATAAATTTAATTTACAGAAATGAATCTATTTACCAACTGATTCAAAGTCGAAAGTTGAATTCAGCTAAATAATCTTTTTTTTAACTGAATACTCAATAAAATAAATGTGGAAATTGCTATTTACATGGAACAATAATTATTTCCACACCTAATGACAGGTGGTTGCAAAGATTACATTTATGACTGTGATTGTTTTATTGAGGAGAAGCAGAATTCATGGATATTTTGACCATTTGTGCTGAGCTCTAACCCTTGAAGCATATCAAATAGCAACAATTCATGGTCATCCTCATCACAAGGTACAAGATCGCATTTCATACATTTGTCATTTGAGCACATAAAGACAGAGCTACCTTCTAATATTTTCTCACTCACAAACAGGTTGTGTCCTGAGGTCAAGAATGAAGTAATCAGCACAGTGTGCAATGCAGAGGAACTGACAGTAAATCTAGCAGCCTCATATCTAATAGACTTTTATGACAGTACTCTTTTTCCCAGAGGATTCATCTTTAACCTTTATATTCACCTTTGTTTTCCATTATAATTAGAACCTCAAAAGGCATTTCATTATTGTTTATTTTTAATAAACTTTTAGTGGCATACCAAGTAAATAAAATGCATTTCCCAGGAATGTAAAGTTTTTGAATTACTGTACCATGTCTCACAATGTACAGAGGAAAAAAAAGCCTCTTCAGTGATACAGTGTACTAACTTGATATCATTCAGTTTGATATTATTGTCCTTTATTAAACCTATTGTGTGTGTGTGTGTATATGTACTGTATGTATGTATGTATATATATATATATATCGTGGATAATGTACCCCCTACTGTAATTTATATAGATATTATAAGTCACCGAGGAGTTATATGACCATATAAAAGCACGAGGCCAAGATAAGACAAGAAGCATGGCGGGGGGGTGTAAAATATGAGAGGGAGAGATTTTCAGGGATCTCCACTGCCAGGAGACAGGTCACATTCCTCAGCCATGCTTGGGAGCCAGAGCAGAAAGTATGCGGGTCCCGTGCTGATCACTGTCAGTGTCAGAGGCAGGGGCAGGTAGTGTGACCACACGGTGTCTAGCGATTAAACCCTCCCACCCATGAACTTTACCCAGAGATGTTTGTGCTGTTTCCCTACACACAAAGCTACTTATGCACTGTCCTTACTAAGTGAGCACAAACACACCTGGGATCATGTCTAGCCACGTCGAGGGGGAGAAGAGCAGACAGAATGCAGCAAACAGAACCCTGGTGCCTAGCTCCCTGACACTTCTAAGGCTCCGGTGCTACAACCAAGGCAGCTAAACGGAGACCTGCCATGGTGGGAGGGGGAGTGAGATCCTGTGAGGCATCATGGGAGGGCAGAGAGAAACAAGAGAGGAAGGGGCAGGGAGAGAGCCTTAGGGGCAGATAGCTGACAGGCAGAGGGACAGCAGCATCATTTGAAGTGAAAGAACTCCGTGCTTGAACATAAGATGGCAGGGGAGACACAGGGAGGGAGCTGCAGCGCAGATGCTGTCTCTGTGTTATAAACAGCGTGTTCTGATGCCAGAACACGCCATTTATTAGGATATCATTTACATTCTGGTTCCATAGGGCAATGACCAGACTGTAGATTATATAGTGAATAAAGTACCCCCTCTTGTAAAATATAAGGATATTATAAGTTACCGAGGAGTTTCATGATCATATAAAAACACGAGGCCGAAGGCCGAGTGTTTTTATACAGGTCATGGAACTCCGAGGTAACTTCTAATATCCTCATATTTTGCAACTGGGGGTACTTTATTTATTATAATACACAAGTTTCAGTGATTCATGTGACAGAAATGACATCATAATTTACAAGATATTTACGGCTTTTGTATATTATATATATATATATATATATATATGCACATATCTTGAATAATTTACCCCCTGGTGTAATATATATGAATATTATATAAGGATATTCGTACATCACCAAGGATTTCCATGATCATATAGAGGAAAGAAATTTAATGTGCACCAATTATAACTGATGACATAAATAAGCTCCATTTGTAAGGATGTAATTTACAGGATATTCATATATATATATATTTATTCCATTATATATGACAATAATAAGGCTGGTTAAAAATCTAGAAACCTTTTCTGGTGAACAGATATAATTAAAATGTTAAGCAAGTAATCACTTATGAGAAATTGTGTCAGTATTTCTGTCTCTTGAAAGTGTAATCTTTTAAATAAATAGTTCCAGGATAAAAAATCCCCTTGAAATTCACTGTTTTCTTATCTTTTAATACAAGAGATTAATCGCCCATGCAGCTACGTGTTCAGATCTTAATGTACTACTTGACACTGCATTTTTTTTGTCTAAGCCTTTGGTTAAAAGCAATATAATTATATTATCAAGTGTGTGTTTGTGTGTTTGACATGAAATGTGTTGAAATGCAAGTACTTAGTTTATAATTGTAATACAGTGATTCATTTTACAATAAGAATGGGGCACTGTAATACAATACTCACATTCTTCACCACTTATAATAAACCAGTGGAACTGATCAGACTTTTACTTTCAAACAATGGTAAAATATGAGGATATCATAAATCATCAAGGAGTTCCATGCCCATGTGGGTCATAGAACTCTCTGAGGTGATTTCTAATATCTTCAAATTTTTTAACAGGGGGTACCTTATTTATTGTACAAATTTCAGCAAGTGATGTGACAACACTAAGCACCAATTCAAACTGATGACAACACTAAGGAAGGCCATTAATTATATATATGTATATATATATATATATATATATATATATATATATATATATACATCCATCTTTAATTTATATAACCTATATCTGATTTTAATACATATCTCAGAATATTGCTATCTGGCAAAGAGGTTATGATTAACTTGTAAACGGAGGATAAAGCCAGAAAATAAACAGAAATCAAAACAATATCAATGTATAAAAAATAATGTTTAAATATCTATAACATATAATTGCTATAGAGATATTATCTTCTATCAATGCCAAAATATTCCTATGCAGACATTCATATAATTTATCAGGTAAAGAATTTGCCAAAATACCCAAAGCTGCACTGCTGGAACCTTCCACTACTTACAGATGGACATTTTATCTCTGTGTGCAGAATTAGCCTTCCACTTAATTTGCACTTCATCTGTGTATAAATTAATAAATATTTGTCACTGTACATGGGATCATTTAACTATAAGATGGAGTATGCGGATCATGAGTGATATTGTTTTAAAGAAGATGCTATTAAACTTGTCATGTACTTATTGTTACTATGACTTCTAATTTTTTCTGTGTTAATTATATTACACCACCAATGGTCTAATTGTAGCATACCTAGTAGTTATACAACTTTAGAGCATATACAGTCATTTGAAAAAGTTTGGGAACCCCTCTCAGCCTACAAAATAATTCACTCCACTTTCAACAAAAAAGATAGTGATATGTCTTTCATTTTCCAGGAACATCTTGAGTATTGGTATGTTTTCTGAACAAAGATTTGTGTATGAAATTAAATCAAATGTAAAAAACTGGCTGCACAAAAATGTGGATACCAATGTCATTTTTCTAATTTGAATGCATGTAACGGCTCAGTACTAATTATTGGTAACACCAAATTGGTTGGATCAGCTAAACCCTGAAGTTAAGGTGACCAATTGCAAGTTGGGCTTCTGTTTGACTCTTCTCTGAAGAGTTACAGCATGGGATCCTTGAAACTCTCAAAACATCTGAAAACAAAGATTGTTCATTATCATGGTATAGGGGAAGTTTAAGAAGTTTGAGAAGTTTAAGCTGTCACATAGAAGGCCACAGGCACAGTTGCTGTAAAACCCAGGTCTGGCAAGACAAGAAAAATACAGGAATGGAATATGTGGAGGATTGTGAGAATGGTTACAGACAACCACAAGATCCCTTCCAAAGACCTGAAAGAACATCCTGCTGCAGATGGTGTATCTGTGCATCATTCTACAATTCAGTGCAATTTGCACAAAGAATATCTGTATGACAGGGTGCTGAGAAAATAGCTTTTTGTATGCAAAAGCTCATTTAGACAAGCCACAGTCATTTTGGAAAAAAAGTGCTTTGGACTGAGGAGACAAAAATTGAGTTATTTGGTAGTAACAAAAAGCGCTTTGCATGGCAAAAGAAGAACACCGCATTCCAAGAAAAACACCTTCTACCTACTGTCAAATTTGGAGGAGGTTCCATCATGCTGTATCTATTTCAGGGACTCAGGTCCTTGTTAAAGTCAAGGGTCAGATGAATTCAACCCAATATCAACAAATTTTCTTCAGGATAATGTTCAAGCTTCTGTGACAAAGTTATGCAGGGGTTGGATATTCCAACAAGACATTGACCCTAAACACACTTTGAAATCTACAAAGGCATTTATGTAGAGGGAGAAGTACAATACTCTGGAATGACCACCACAGTCCCCCGACTTGAATATGATCGTTGATTTGAAGCAGGCTGTCCATGCTCGGCAGCCATCAAATTTAACTGAACCGGAGACATTTTGTAAGGACAAATGGTCAGAAATACAACCATCCAGAATCCAAAAAATCATCAAAGGTATAGGAGGCATCTAGAGGCTGTTGCATTTGCAAAAGGAGGCTCAATTAATTATTGATGTAATTTCTCTGTTGGGACACCCAAATTTATGCACCTGTCTAATCTTGTTATTTTGCATATTGCATATTTTCTGTTATTTCAATATTACTACTGTTTCCAGAAGGCATGTTATATATTAAAAGGAAGTTGCTACTTTGTTTTGCAGGCTTATATTAAAATTTTACATGGCCATCGTCCTTATTTATGAGAGAGTCCTCAAGTCCTTAAGCCTGTTTTACTAGTTACACCCATTGACTTATATTCAGATACACATAAGTTTTCCCCTTTAAAAACTGACCAGAAAAATTCAAGGTTTAATAATTGGGCCCCTAAATGTCTACTTGCATTTATCTGTAAATTCTCTGGGCTATTCTCCTGAAACAGGTAGCTTGAATATCATATTCTGAAAGCCTCTAAACGACATCATGCTATATGCATAAAGGTCAAAATTGGAAGGAAATTAAAAAAAGAACACACAAGCTTTCTACATTTTTAGTGAGCCTGTATTTGTGACCCTTAAATTCCTAGTTACTATGTAAAGAAATATGCGTAGGTTGTACAAGCAATAGTCTCTTTTAAATAGAAAAGAAAAGGATTTCCATCTCATACAAGTAAACTGAGATTGGAATCCTTTCAACTACATCTGTGGTAATTTCACATTGGTGCACTTCAATTAAGGAATAATAAAGAAGTAAAGTAATTTATACTCATAGATTAGATGTCGTCTGTGAAAAATTACTGATTAACTCCAACTCTCTGGCGTATTGCAAAGCTACTTAATGGTGGTCTCAATTCTCACCAACCATAATATCCATTTATAAACATTGCAGACTTTTGTTTCCAGAACTCATATCTTAATATAACAAACTTTAATATATATTTGGGTTTATATGTAGTTATACACAATGAAGTTAAACCATAAAACACAGTAAATATTTAATTGCAGCATTTCTCCCACTAGGTACAGCGCTATTTCTGTCCTTTTTATTCTAAAGGCTGATGAATATTATTTTGATTTATGATTTTCAATCAGAAGACTTTGCACATTTTTCTATTTTTTTTCTATAGTGCAGGCCAGTTTTGACATTTATGACCAATCTTCCTCCTAGAGACAGCTTGCCAACCATGGCCTCAGGCTCCCTCAGAAAGAGCAGCCCAAGCACACTTAGCAATCTCCAAATTAAAAATCAAGAATATGTTTGGCCCTGTCCTTGGTGACCTTCCTATGAATGGGGTGAGTACTGTCTGTTTTTACCAGTAGGAACAGTAACTATTAATAAATATGTATGTATATATATATATATATATATATATACAGTATATTTCTTATATTCTATTCCAATATTAATGTATCTAGCCTATGTCAACAATATTCTTTAGATGTAAAGCCAAAAGTAATAAAGTTATAAAGGGAAGCCAAAAAATATCTAACTTTTGATAGTATCAGTGCACTGCACCAAACATTTTTTTACGAGTGCAGTAAAAAATACATGAACAATAGGCACTACATATAGTCACAAAAAGTGCAAATGCTTTGACAAGGAAAGGGAGATAACCCTGACCCACTATGTGCCGAAACACGGTACTTAAATATGATTAATGTGTAAATGTTTGTTTTAGAACACATATACATATTGCACAGGTGCTCCTGTAAACAGAACTGCAAGGGGGACCGGAGTAGACTTGGGGGCAGATTCACTAAAGGGTAAAGTGGCCATTGCTAGCGAAAATTTGCCAGAAATCCAATCCACAGAGACATCACCAATTCACTAACAGGCGTAGATGACAATTCACTAGCGAAAGACACAGTAGCTAGCATTCATTAGCACTCTATCGCCAGGCGACCTTGTTGCCGAATTGCTGATTTTACTCTTTCACCAGAGTTTCCTTTGCCACCCAGGCTAACTGCTGAAACTAAGCTAAATCTTTCTCAATTGGATGTCAGTGACATCATATTCTGCACCCCAGAAAGTCATAAAAAGTGTTAAGTGCCATAAAAAGGATTGCCTTAGAAAGTCCAATATATTAAAGATTTTTGTGTGAACATTTTTTTAAACACATTTCATGGGCCTGCCACATATATTTTAGGGGAGGCTCATGCCTCGGGCATTAGAGGAGCGTGTATGTCATTATTAAGCTCCCTTGGACATTTGTGATAAAAAGTGGCCACTTCAATCATTTACACAAACATCTATAAAAAAGACGTGTAAACAACTTTCATGCACCTCCCCTATTCAGAAGTGCAAGATTACTGGCAAATTTTCGCTAGGCACAAACGAACGCTACTGAATCTTCGCTATTAAGTGCTCGCACTGAAGAAGTATCCCTAGAGAAAAGTCACCAGCGATTGGCGCCCAGGACGCAACTTTGCTTTTTAGTGAATTACTGTAGCGGTAACAAGTTTGCATCTGGCGAAGTGGTGCGAAGTGTGCTAAAAGGTTGCTGGCAACAATTCACCCTCTAGTAAATATGTCCCTTGTAGTACAAAGCTGAGCTGTACTGAGCTCCACAGGTATGACAAAAGGTTGTTCTTTAACTTGAAGCTAAGGTAAGGGTTATCAAAATGTGAGGTTTTAGTTTCCACAGAAAAAACTGAATTGTGATTTGAAGTTTTTTTTAAAAAGACAGTACTGTACTTCGAAAATTAGAATTTTCTAATTTTTTTCAATTTGAATCGCATTTTGGGCTATTCAATAGCTGAAGTAGCCAAAAATATCTTCACTAAACACTTAGTAAATGTGCCCTTAAGGGTTGAAGTGAAAATTCTAATTTAAAAAATTAGAATTTCGAAGTAATTTTTGACTACTTTGACTATAGAATACGCCCAAATTCTATTTGAATTAAAAAAATTCAAATTAAATTTTAAAATTCGACTATTCAGATATCGAAGTACTGTCTCTTTAAAAAAATTGAATTCAGCACTTCGCCAGTTAAACCTGTCGAATTGCTATTTTAGCCTATGGGGGACCTCCTGGAACCTTTAAGAAGTGTTTTTGGATTTTTTTGGAATTAAAATTTTTTGAATCTTTAGATGTGAACAATGCATTTGAACGGTTTTTAATTTATCGAAAACGGACCTATTCAAACGAAAAAGGTAAATTTTCTAGCGAAAAACGGGTGCAGGCGTTGCTTGGCACTCAGATGCTAGGGAAATTTTTGCTTTGGCGAATGGATGAAACTCTGCAAATTCACTAAGAAGTGGATTTTACTGAACATAACATCTAAACTATACTATCTTCTAAGTCGAAAAAATGCTGGCGTCTTTTCATTTTTTCAAGGTATTAGGCTGCAAAAGGCATTAAAAAATTTTTCTTGTACCCGGTTTCTCCCATACTTTTTCTATGATATGGCGCATTTTTGACAGTGGACTTATGTTTAGGGCATTAAAACAACTGTATTGACTTAAGGTTCCCTTGCCATGTCTAGTTTCCAGTGTAAATGTAATGTATTAGATGCATCATGTAACATAAATAGCTCCATTCCACTTCAAATTCCCTGCCGTATGCAAATCAACCTGAGTGCAAGACCTCAAGCAAAGTTGCGCTAGGCAGAATGCTAGCACATCTTTGCATCTTCGCTTTGATTTGCAACACTAGCAAAAATTCACCAGTGTTCGTCGCCCAGGATGTAACTTCAACACTTAGTAAATTAGTGTTGTTTAAGCAAATTTTTGCCTGGCAAAGTGCGAGGGCTGCAAAGCCATCACTGGCAAATTTACATTCGAGTAAATTTGCCCCTTGGAACGATGCAATCAGTATACTGTTAGATACAATGGAGGGTTTATTTAAATACGGATTTGCATGCTAAAGATATTGATTTTAATAGTTACTGAAAATGGAGTTATTCCAAATGACAAAAAATGATGAAGACTTAGCAAATGATATTCATAATAAAGACAGGGAGCATATTTTCAACTTCCCTTGTTTCATTTTTATATTATAGTGTATTAATAAAATGAGAGGAGAAAAACATTTGCCTAACATTTGTTTTCTTGCCTCCAGCATTTTTGCTTATGTATTACAACAGAATTCTTACAGTGTTTGATGGCTGTATATCATTAAGTTATACTTGCTCTGTGCAGTGCATCATGATTACTAAGAGTCAGATAAATTAAGTTTTCATTCGTAGCCAGATTACTTTTTATGAAGTTTGTAATGATAACAATTTTGCATGTTCTACAATTATAGCATCAGAAACCATTTGAAAAGAAGGTATGAACATCCTGAATTGCCAACATTTAAAAAAATGTAATCAGTTTTAAAATGTACAGAATTAAATAAATAAAATATCCTTTAACTCTGGTGACTGGAAAGCACTGCACGACACAATGTGTTTATGCCATTAAAGCAGCATATTACTTTTATTACCTGTATTTTCATATTGCCAATAAATTTTTTCAAATGCATTTTATTTGAGGAATGGCAAGAAGTTTCCAAAATGTCAGTACTGCACCTGCATTCTTTGGGCCTTATTTTGAAAGTGCAGTGTAGGTTGCACGGTGTAAAAACTGGCATAAGCCACCATATTTATTTTTGCATGTTTTGTACCCTGTCTTGTACTTTGCACAACTACACGGGTCACCACAAGGAATCATATAACCCTATTGCCAGCATTTGGCAATGTTGTATGTATAAGGGACAGGCTGGGGCGATACATAAATTGTGCTCTGCATCTAGAACAAAGTACTTAGCTATTAATGCCCTACAAGTGCTGAATATTTAAACATATAAAAGGGTAGATTTTCAATCCCTTAGTGCTCTAGCACTTGCATCTGGAGTATCGATAAATTAACACCTCCATCTCTGTAGACAGACAACAGTTTATAGGTTTCATTTTAGGCACAACTGGTAATGGTTAATCCACATACTTTTTCTTCATTTGCTGTTCTCTTAGATTACTTTACAGCAAGCTTGTTATTAGAAAAAATATATATTTTTCACCACTCTGATCTAAACTTGGTCTATAATGCCCTCTTCAAAATCTCTAACAATTTACAATACCTGCTCTATAGCTGTTCATGATAATCTAGCATTAAATCATAATACATTTGTGCTCATAAATACATATTGTTACCCTGGCATGCAAATTTCAACTTATCCTTAGGGTTAGGGCAATGGTTTGGCAAAACTGGTACAACCACCCAGCAATACAGGTGTTGTTTTCCACAGGTTCCTTTCACATAGAATAATGCTTTTTCATGCTCAGTGAAGTGTCTGGTTGTGGTTTTAATCTGCTCTAGGTAGAAATATACAGAGGTTCTAATAAAACAATGGGGCTCATTTATAAAAAAAACAAAAACTTTGCACCTGGGCAGTAACACATAGCAATTAAGTGAAGAAAATCCAAAGGCTCTGCAGTTCACTCCCTCTGCCGGTCCTAATAATCGGTTATCCTTCAGATAAATCACATACAGGGGCAAATTTACTATTATTCCCCATAATTAGCTCGACCAAATTCGCAATTCGATAAGAATTTGACTCGAATACTTATCAAATTGTTTTAGGCTATCATTTTGCTCAATGTCTGATTTCTCGATGAATTTGTACGCTCGGATACCGATCATTCGATTTCATGAAAAAATCGTGAAATTTTATTTGACCGTCCGAAAAATTTGTACGATTCGAACGATCGAACGCTCCGATCGTACGAATGGTATTCGGGCAGGACTTAGGGGCAAATATACTATTATTCCCAAAATTAGTTCGACCAAATTCGATTAGCATTCGATCGTCAAATGCTAAACGAATAGTTTTAGGCTACCTTTTATTCGATATTCGATGATTCGACGATCGAATAAAAATTTATTCGATCAGTCGAATAAATCATTCGATCATTCAAATGATTCGTACAATTCGAACGATTGAAGACTTCAATCGTACGAATCCTATTCGATCAGGACTTAGCCTCAGAAGCCTATGGGAGTGCTGACAAATAGTATTCATGCTTATATTGATTTGAGTAATAGACAGGGACTCATCATTACATGATCCAGTGCAAGACAAGCAATTTTAAAAGTGTGGTCTGCATACTTTTGCCCTACTCTTTAATGTTATATCAATTCAAGAAGAAGGTACCAATGTACTACGAATTTCTGACAGCCCAGTGCAGTCACACAGATAATACAAGGCTGATTGTAGAACTACTGTATTGCAATTACATTAGAGTCATGTTGACAATGATGTTCCAAGAAAATGTACTACGGGTCTTCATAATTTTTTATGGGTTTTTAAATTATTTAACATTTTTTAGCTTCTCCACAGTTTGGAATTTCAGTAGCTTTTGGTTGCTGGGATCTCATTTATCATAACAATCAGGCAATGAATGGATTTGATAAGTTATAAAAAGTATCAATAACAATAAAATTGGCAGTCACTAAAGCAATTGAAAACAGGAAAGAGGCAGAAGTAAGAGTAAGTACAGAAACAAATGACACTTTACTTTAACCTTAAATTACCTATTCCACATTCCACATTTTCAGAAGTTTTTAATTTTTTATGTCTGAACATGAAGGCAGCAAAATGTGTTATAAGAGGTAAGATCATGTCAAACTTTTTCTATGAAACCAAGATTATGCATTTTTTTAATTGCTAGAAGTACCCAGTCCAGACAGGGGTTTCAATGGTATAAAAAGGATAAACTTTACAGAACAGATTATGGGGCCCATTTACTAAATTCCCGTGAAATGATCGAAGTTCGATCGAACAATGATCATGCAAATTTTTCGTGAAATCGTAAAGTGAATTTTGGCCTATTCGAATATTGAATAGATTGAATGATCGGATATTCGATAAAATTTTAAAGTTATTCGACTGCCTACTTCGCCAGATTTAACCTACCGAATTGCAATAGAAGCCTATGGGAAGCTCCCCATAGACTTCAGAGACTAAGTTCTGCCCGAATACCATTCGTACGATCAGATCATTCGATCGTTCGAATTGTAGAAATTTTTTGGCCGCTTGAAGGAAATTTTACGATAAAAATTGCAAATTTACAATAATTAAATTCATAATTTCAATCACTAAATGAAGTCTACT
>CM044439.1:118684515-118697334 GCA_024363595.1 Xenopus borealis
CCCACAAATGGCAATTGGAGTTTGAGTGCAGGCACTATGTTGTGTCATTAACAAATACTTTTACATAGTATGTGCTATAATTAATATAGATAATTTAGGTAATCTGAGGGGCAGATTTATCAAGGGTAGAATTTCAAAGTGAAAAAACTTCCAAAATCGACCATCAAATTTTTTTGAAGTTTTTCTTTGATCTAAAACGGACTGTTTGCGATCAAATCAGTCTGTTTTCGATCTAATTAAAATCGTTCAAATAATTCGATTGAATCGTTCAATTTTTTTCAAAACAGCAATTTGGCAGGTTTAAGGTGGCAGAGGATCGAATTTGAATTTTTTAAAGAGACAATACTTTGAATTTCTAATGGTCAAATTTTTTAATTCCAATGAATTTTTTTTCAATTCGAATAAAATTTTGACATATTAGATAGTTGAAGTACACAAAAATTACTTGGAAATTCGAATTTTCATTTTGACCCTTGATAAATCTACCCTTAAGAATATTACTGAAAATGGCATTATAGCAAGAAGAACTAAAATATATGATTCAAAGCTTATCAGTTCCAAAGAGGTGAATCACAATGAAATATGCTGGACATCTCAAATTTTCGCATATGTACCAATCACAGTGCAAAATATAAGGATGTATATATATATATATGTATACAGTATATACTAAAGATCGCATAGCAGTGACATTCTCCTCTAGCGATCTGTGGTGAACTGGCTGCACACATTGAATTCATCCAAGAAGCTGGAAAGGTTTCTTTAGACTTTGCGACATATAAAGAGGTATATGTATGAAACTTTGCTTGTCTGGGTTCAGGCAGGTGATTGCTGAAGCTGCAAGGGAGTTCCTGATCTTATTCTAAATTTCATTGCTTCGGCTTGCCTCTAACAAGGGAAAAAAATATGTTTTCCATATAAGCCAGTTTTTGGTAAAAATTGAAATCTGTCCAGGTTTTAGGTGGCATCATTTTTGTTTCTGTCAAAAACCCACTTGTAAAAACAAAAACCCTTCCAGACGGAATAAAAATGAATCTAACTTCAGCACTTCAGGATTGACAGCCTCAAACCACTATAACAAAGATGGAATACAGTCATCCAGAGGAGGTTTTCACTAAGAGCAGCCATTTCAGCTGAGGCAAAGAGGAATGAAGAGAAGCAAATGATACATAGAACCCCTCAGTGGATCAAATACTAAGTGGTTATGTACTGGCAAGTCACATTTAATGGACTACAGTATTGACTAGCAAAAATTATAAATGTATCAAGGTACTTGAAAAATATAGCACTTTACTTTTATATTTTTAGTAACTACTGAATTTAGATCTGGGTTATGTGTGTGAGTGTTTGTATTGAAAAAGGGTTGAACTTAATGTCATAAAATACTTTTTGATGCCAAAACAGACTACTTTGTTTTTTTCTTTGAAACAGAGATTAACTTAATGATTATTTGAATCCTGATAAACTGAGCAGGGTATTATGATATCAGACTTTATATTTATTAGATGAACCACACAGCTTTTATAAGCTTATGATGATTTTGTTGTTGTGTTGCTGGTGCATCATAGTCAACTAATTGGTGAACATTGTGTTTATTTAAGAGAATTAGATTTGAATGCTCACTTCTCTGACTCTGGGGCAGATTCATTAAAGCGTGAAGCGTCTAACGCTAGCGCTAATTCGCCAGCATGACGTCAAATCGCAAAACTTCGCAAATTCACTAACACCGGCTCTGGCGAATTTTCGCTAGTGAAGTAGATAGACTTGTGGAACTTCGCACCCTTACGCCAGGCAAAGTTGCGCACTGATGAAGGATCGTAACTTCGCACATTCACTAAGATGAACATTTTGCTAACGTTAGCACTGTTAGTTCAATACAATAGATAGGAGGTTGAAAAAAAAAAAGGAACATTTTTCCTAAGTCCCAAAAAAAACGCCGGCGTATTTTAGCATAGGAGGGTGATAGTCTGAAAAAGATTGATAATTTTTTTGGGGGGTTACCCTCCTTCACCCCTACATTTTCTAACATATAGCAACTCAACTATACAGGGGGCACATGTAGGGCAATAGGACAACTTTATATAATTTATTAAAGGTTTCCTGTGCTTGTGTAGTGGAATGTGGCTGTAACATATACTTCTATTATAAGTTAAAGTTCACGCCGTATGCAAATTAGGCTTCGCTAGCGTAACAGTGCTCTGCCTAGCAAAGTAACACTAGTGCAACTACGCTACCATTCGCTGACCTGAGCGTAAATTCACACTTTAGTGGATTTGCGTAGCGCTGGTGAAAATTCGCCTGGCGAAGTGCGGCGAATGCTAGCGAAGCCTATGCTGGCGAATTTTCGGATCTTAGTGAATCTGCCCCTCTGACTCTGGGTGCACTACAATATATGTAAAGACTTTTTGTGCAAATTGTTGTTAAAGTTTACAGAAGCATCAGGGATTTTATTTACATTCCAACATTTTATGACTAAGTTGGACATCCACAAAAATGTCATTTTGTATTAAATGCTACCTTTGCCCAGTGATTACTGACATCAGTTAGCAGGACCTCCTGTATTAAAGAAAACAAAAGCTATTTAATCAACATACTAAGCAATGTCATACAAAACCATATCATAGCTGTTTGTTTCAAGGCACCCCAGAATGAGTGACTATTAGGCAACATTCTCTATACAGCCAGCCCATAAAATATAGTTAGACACTCTTTAAAGTTGCATTTCCATTAGTAAAATTTAAAAATAAGTTGTTCCTGCTCTTTACAAACCTGTAAAGTAAAAAAGTCTGACCAAACATGATTGGACCTTATTTGTTATTAAAAAGGACAACTTTTTTGGATTGGGTAAAAACTCGATAAAATCTAGTAAAAATCTGAATCGTACACAATCGTTCCCATAAAGTCTGAATTTGCCTGAAAAGCCCAAAATAGAAATATTTTTGGCCTAATTCCAGCGCAAACCACAGAAACTTCCAAATAGGATAGGGATCTTTCCCATTGACTTATATACAACCTTGGCAGGTCTAAGATGGAGTATTTTTGGATTCTGACGTTTGCAGTCTCGGGGGAAAAATAAATTGAAAAAAAAATTTGGATTATTGTAAATGTATGTAAAAAAAAGTCATTTGTTTTTAGTTTTTATACACCCCCTAAGTGTATACAAATGGCACATGCAATGACCTACTTGGTCATTGTCTGGCTGCTTAGCCAATCTTCTCTAATTAAGGATAAGATATCCTGGCATCCTTGGCATCGTGAGAGTTCATGTAGAAATCATCAGGGTTGTCATAAGTAAAATGTAAGTGATTTTTTTGCAATTTTTGCAATTTGCAATTTGTAAGCTCATTAGAAATACAATCAAAAATTGTTATTGATATAAAGTAACTCAACTTTTCCTACTTGCGACTGTGGAATTCAAACTTACCAAACTCCCACTCTGTTCACTGGTTCCTGGCCACTCCAACTAGACAACAGCATCACAATACATACGAATTACTTGTAGCCATGGATCAACCACGATGGCGATTAAAAGCATTCTATTTTTAATTTCATCTGTTCAAGACCATTGCATATACGGCAAAAAGTGTGAAAAAATCTGTTTGCTCTTTTGAGAAATGGATTTCAATGCAGAATTCTTCTGGAACAGCACTATTAACTGATGCATTTTGAACGTTTTACTCACATTTTCATTGCTATACACACTTTTTCAATATTATTCACTAGTTTACTTTAAAAACAACAAAATTTATTTAAAACATTTTTAAATATAGAATAGTAAAATGTGTTTCTTTGTCTCTTATTACTCTATTTCTCTAAAATGCCTAAATCCTCTATATATAGATCCTCTATGTACTTATAATATATATTTATATCTTTAGGAGGATAATGGCACATACGTATATAAGTAAAATTAGGAATCTAAATAGTATTTGATTTCCCAATCCTTTTTCAGTTCTTTCGGCTGTTCTGTGTCTCAGGTAAACATCCACCAAACCCCTCTCGTGTTTAATAATTTCTCACAAAATCCTTTTCTTTTTCCTAGTTTCACATGTTCTATGCCTTGAAAAGAAATACATTTCTCATTCCCATTATGTGCACTCAAAACGTGGTCTGCTATCGATGAGGAAATATCTTTTCTCCAAATGCATGCTATATGTCCTAAAACTCTATATCTCATTTTCCTTGATGTTTTCTCCCACATATTGGCGACCACATACACATGAAGCCAAATATATGATATTAGCTGTTTTACAATTTACATATGTTTTACACACATATTCTTTCCCCATAGTCGTGCTCTTAAAGGTCTTGGGTACATTAATAAAATTACAAGCTTTGCTTATTCCGGCTCTACGACTATATGTTCCACAGTATTTGAGCCAATTCGATGGTATTCCTTTATCTGGAAGCATACTCTGAGATACGTAATTAGCTTTAGTTCTACTTCTCCTGTAAGAGAACCACAATTTCCACACATTTAAAATAGGGTCCAAATATATTAACTTCTAATGTTTTAATATCATTTTTCTATATTTTTAGCCTCACTACTGTAATCAGTCACAAAGTATATATCTGATTTGTCTTTCTTTCAGACTATTCTCACATTCTCCATCTTTTTTACCTTTATTATCTCTATTTTTTTTATCTCTTTTCTCTTTTTTCATCCTGTCTCAATAGATCTTTATGTTCACTACTAACTGCTCTTTCATATGCTTTCTTAATACTTTACAGTGTTTCTGAAGCAAACACAGCAGTTTTTCTGAGAAAAAACTGGAATCAAGTGTTTTAAGTTCGAATGGATTTGGGAATTTTTAAAATTCATTATGAATGGTCAAATTTCAAATTTATGGGAGGTTAGGGGAGGTTTTAAAAACTCACATGAATTTGAAATTCAACCTTTGATAAATGCACCTGTTAGTGATGTTTGACTGATAAACATAAAGAGCTGATTTGGATGTGTGTTAATACTGTATATGCATTTTAATATAGTCATATGAAAACGTTTGGGGACCCCTCTCAGTCTGCTTAATAATTTACTTCACTTTCAACAAAAAATATAAAAGTAGTATGTCTTTCATTTCCCAGGAACATCTGAGTATGGCGTGTTTTCTGAACAAAGATTTTTATTGAAGCAGTATTCAGTTGTATGTAATTGAAATCAAATGTAAAATCTGGCTGTGCAAAAATTTGGGTACCATTGCAATTTTGGTAATTAGAATGCATGTAACTGCTCCATGCTGATTACTGGCAACACTAAATTGGTTGGATTAGCTCCATGAACCTTGAACTTCATAGGCACGTGTGTCCAATCATGAGAACATGTGTTAAAGGTGGCCAATTGCATGTTGTGCTTATTTTGACTCTCTTCTGAAGAGTACTCAAAACAACCCTCAAAAGATCTGAAAACAAAGATTGTTCAATATCACTCTGCAGAGAGATTTGTTAAGAAAGTGGGCAGCAAACTGGAAAATTAGGTTTAATGTTGATAAATGCAAGGTTATGCACTTTGGCAAAAATAATATAAATGCAAGTTATACACTAAATGGCAGTACATTGGGAGTTTCCTTAAATGAGAATGATCTTGGGGGTTTTATAGATAACAAGTTGTCTAATTCTGGGCAGTGTCATTCTGTAGCTCCTAAAGCAAATAAAGTTCTGTTTTGCATAGAAAAAGGCATAAACTGAAGGAATGAAAACATAATTATACCTCTTTATAGATCCCTAGTAATACCTCATCCGGAGTATGCAGTGCAGTTTTGAACTCCAGTCCTTAAGAGGGATATAAATAAGCTTCAGAGAGTGCAGAAACTGGTTAGGGGGATGGAAGTGTTAAATTGTCCAAGTTGGGGTTGTTTTCTCTGGAAAAAAAAGGTGCTTGCGAGGGGACATGATTGCACTTACATTAGAGGACATAATAGACAAATATCAGGGGACCTTTTTACCCATAAAGAGGATCACCAGAGGCCACCCCTTCAGACTAGAAGAAAAGGACTTTCATGTGAAGCAGCGTAGGTGGTTCTTCAAAGTGAGGACAGTGAGGTTGTCAAATACACTGCCGGGTGATGTTGTGATGGCTGATTCTGTTGATGCTTTTAATAGGGGCTTGGATAATTTTTTGGACAGGCATGATATCAAAGGCTACTGTGATATTAAACTCTACAGTTAGGGGCAGATTTACTAAGGAGCCGAATTTTCGAAGTAAAAAAACTTCAAAATTTGACCCTCTTAGTTTTTTTAAAGGGCTTTTTTGATCGAAAATTGACCTATTTTGAGCTAATATGTCCATCTGTGATTGATTAAAAATCATTCAAATTGTTCGATTACATTGTTCCAATTGCTCGATTGCATAGAATCAAACGATTCGAGCGCTTTTGCCCAAAATCCTTTGAATTCTTGGAACTTAGAAAATTTATCAGGACAGGTTCTATGAGGTCCCCTATAGGCTAAAATGGCAATTTAGCAGCTTTAAGGTGGTGAAGTGGAAGGATTTTAAAGGGCCAGTACTTTCGACTCGTCAAATATATTAATTTTTGCTATTCAAATCAAATTTTGGGCTATTCGATAATCAAAGTAGTAGTATTTGAAATTTTTTTTTATTTGAATATTCACTTCGCCCCTTAGTAAATCTGCTCCTTAGTATAGCTATGGGCATGTATGGTTTGTGTGAATGTGTGGAGGATGTGTGTGTGGATGCCGGGTTTTAATTTGGAAGGGTTGAACTTGATGGACTGTTTTTTTCAATCCAATTTAACTATGTAACTATGGTTATGGGGAACGTTACATGAAGCTAACAACATATGTTACCTACTATCAAACTTGGTAGAGGTTCCATCATGCTATTTAGCTAGTTCAGGGATTGGGGCCCTTTTTAAAGATGAGGGTCAAATGAGTTCGACCCAATATCAACAAATTCTTCAGGATAATGTTCAAGCTTCAGTCACAAAGTTGAAGCTACAAAGGGGTTGGATATTCCAACAATTGAATGACCCTAAACACAATTCGAAATTTACAAAGGCATTTATGCAGAGGGAGCAGTACAATATTCTGGAATAGCTGTCACAGTCTCCTGACTTAAATATCATAAAAAATCTATGGGATGATTTAAAGCAGGCTGTCCATGCTTGGCAGCCATAACATTTAACTGAACTGGAGATATTTTATATAGACAAATGGTCAAAAATACCGCCATCCAGAATACAGACTCTCATCAAAAGCTATAGAAGGTGTCTAAAGGCTATTACATTTGCAAAAGGAGGCTCAACTACAGTAAGGATTGATGCAAAATCTTTGTTGGCGTGCCCACATTTATGCACCTGTCTAATTTTGTTATGATGCATATTGCATATTTTCCGTAAATCCAATAAACTTTGTCACTGCTGGAATACTACTGTTTTCATAATTAACAGGGGTTCCCAAATGTTTTCACATGACCGTAGAAGAAGAATTGGTTACAATGGTTGTACAGATGCAGCCACTTGAATTTGTGTGTTAAGTGCATTGTGACTCAGGGTTAATTGAAGAAACTGTGTTATCTAAAGTCATCTTAACTCATTTAATGCATTTAAACTTTTCATTAGTATACCAAAGCACCATTGTTTTCAATGGTGAACTCTTTAATTAGATGGGATGCTGTGACACAATATTCTGTGTTAAGTGGGATAAATGGGAAATCTGAGTTAGGTTATTCTGTGTCAAACACACAATCCAAAGTGGCTTCATCTGTATGATGAGTTTAAAAACTGCCAATTCAATACAACAACATAGGCATCAAGATGATCTATTAATTGAGCAGAAGGCATATCGGTGCAAGTAGTCAATTTCCCAGGTAGGTATATTGCATATGAATTGTCAGTCTGCCATATTGTGTTGCTGTTACTGAATCTAGCCCAGTAGAACAATGGGACAAACATCAAAGTTGATTAAATACTCAGATGTCATCGAGTAAACATCCCTTCTAGATAACTTATTTCTGCTAATACCTATTGAGGACTACAGCAACAGCTGCATAGCCTAATATTTGTCATGTGTAGTACACTCCCCCAGAATACCATGTTGAGACAGCTTTAACAAATGCTACAAAAAAAAACCCATCCTGGAACAAGCTGAAATCACATGGTCAGATTAGTACATCGAATCTGAAAGTTAATTTTAAAACATGTT
Source organism: Xenopus borealis (assembly GCA_024363595.1). NCBI lineage: Eukaryota > Metazoa > Chordata > Amphibia > Anura > Pipidae > Xenopus > Xenopus borealis. The sequence goes on from CM044439.1 coordinate 118,692,676, forward strand.
TATGATTTTAAAGATTTATTTTTAATTTGTACTAATAAGAATGAGCACTCATCCTTGACAGTAAAAGCTTTGAAAATTCATTATTTACGTATTAAATACCACCTGCTGTATTAAGATTGCTGTCAAGCATTTTTTTATGTCTTAACTCTAAGGATTCTTAATGTTCCATGCAAAAGAGCTGCATTAGCAGATATAATCATGGGATTTTTAATCTCTTTGTCTTTTCTTTCCATAAATTCATCATCCTTTTATGATTCCTAAATTAAGCCTCTTACGTGTGTGTGAGCAATCTGAAAACCAAATTATATGTGGCTTTCTGTTTCATCACATGCTCTTTCTTTCTTTCTTTCTATATGGATGCATATAGAATTTTAGTCCAAACCTCTAAAAACTGCAGTTCATACATCATACAGTGGTTCTAAAATTCCTGGTTTTTAACATATACATTACTATGATCAAAGACAATGAAGAAAAAAACAGTTTGGCTATGTTTTTTTATTTCAGGATGTTGTTAGAAAAGTTTCCCACTGACAATTCATTTTCTAGCCTTCTTTTTTATCAAAGCACTCAGATTACTCTGATTTACTCTGATATACTCTGTACTGTACATTGTAAATAAATATAATTCATACATATGGATGACTGTTAGTAATCTGCATCTTGTACATGTTGCATGTTGATAATACCACAACTCTGAATAGGCATCAGACACATGAATTATTATGAAGCAAAACCACAAAGCTTTCAGTATGTACTAATATATCACATCTTTATAAAGAAAGTTGTATTGCAGATTGCAAGGATACATATATAACCTACAGTATTTAGAATAAGGACTAGTGATGGGCGAATTTATTCGCCTAGGTCGAATTTGCGGCGATTCGCGAATCACCAGCGAAATTTCGCTTGGCGAAAATTCGCCGAAAAACTAAAAACAAGTCGCGCGAAAACAACGCAACGTGAATTTTTCGCCGATTCGTGAATTTCTCTAGAAATTCGCGAATCTCTAGGCGAAGCGAATCGCGGGAGATTCGCCCATCACTAATAAGGACAAATATTACAGCACATAACTTCTTATAAAAAAAAAACAAACATATGGAGGCCTATTTTACAAAAGTCTCAGTTTAGAGGTTTTAGTGGTTTTGGAATGGAATTTATTAAAAGATCTTAAAATAAAAAGTATGAATGAAAAAAGCTATATGATACACTAAAAAGATGTTCGTGGTTTTTACACTTAATAACTCTTGAATTTTTCTCGAGTTGAAAAAAATGAAGAAAAAACAAAAATTTGAATGTTGTTAAATAGGCATCATAGACTTGAAATTTTAAATGGGCCCCTGTGTTTAATTTTTTTAATGTGAAATTTCTGTCACCTTTCCTTTAAACCTGTAATATGTGCCAGGAGATTGATGAAATCTCTTACCTCCCAGCGCATCTCTTTAAGATTGGTTGTGCACAGCCGCCCACTTCTGGGTTCGGGTCCTAAGTGACACCGGTGCTTGACACTGGGCATCATGATGCTAGCGTTGTGACGTCATGCAAAGGCTCCTAATTTAAATTTTTGGTGCCAAAATAGCTTTAAAAGGCCAGTCCTCCATTGCTGGCTTCGGTTTACTGATCCTGCCAAAGTGTTGTTTTTGTGATTTGGATTCCTGGTTTTTGACTTCTGCCTGACAGTTGACTCAGATTCCTGACACCTGCCTTGACCCATTGCCTGATTCTCAACCATGTCTTTTCTTATCCTGCCGGTACCTTGTTTATGAGCTTTATCTATAAACGCACTTATTCCTTGTTGGTTTCTGCAGCAGAAATCCCAGGGCCCCAAAAGGGCATCTGTGAACACCAGAATCCACAGGGATTCCCCTGTGCATGAGAGTGTACCCATCACCCTACAAGGTTCCTGATAACAAGATTGTTACAACATCAGTGTCACTGTAGGGGATCAATGGGGTTAATCCCCATTACTTGCTTAGGAAGGTCTTGCTCTGTTTATAATTGGAGGGAGCTTTTTCTTCCTGAACTTAAAAAATGACCTTGAATTTGATCATAACTAAGTTTCATAAATCCTAAGTCTATTTTAAGTAGACTCAAGGTTCGGTGATACAAATTATGAGAGATCCCTTATCAGGAAAACCTCAGATTCCAAGAATTCTGGATAATAGATCCCATACCTGGAGGCTTTCTGCTTTAGAATCCTATTCATTTTTGGAGTTTATGAAAATGACTGCTTCATAACCAGTATCAAAGTTACCAAAACCCTTGTGTCTGTATTCAAATGCAGAAAATTATAAGTCCGTATGTAGGCAAAAATCCTTCACTTGAGATATGGAGGTAAATGTTAAGTCCATTGGATCAGGAGAATAACTAAATGCAGTGCTGATGGATGGTTTTTGAAAAGGCAGATTTGCGGACCAAATTCTGCAAAAAAAAGTACAAAAGAACCATAGCACAGAATGGAATAAAGTGTGCACATTTTAAAAGCTGTTTCCAATCCAAGATTATTGCCAGACATCTACCAGCAACTGTAATCATTTGGCATTATTTTTTATCAGCAATCGTATGGAAAGTGTTTTTTAAAGTACAGGAGACAGAATGACTACTGTCAAAAACACTATGCTAAAACAGCGCTACCAAAAGAACAAAATTACATCTTAGCCCAAAATAGAAAAAGAAATTGAAACTTGAAAGAAACATTTACAGTACTTGATGTTCGTTACAAAGGAGAACTTTCCCATCAGAATATGTAACGCTTACATGATTATCATAACAGGTGCATTTCACAAAACAATTTAGATAAAAGCATATTATTTGGAAAGCAATGGAAATGTAAAAGGAAACATTTTGAAGATCTTTAAAAGTAAATTTAACCTCTGCAGCATGCATATAAAACTGGCAGTTGTACACTGCATTGGCCACAATTCGATTTGCAAACTGGCTTAATTCACCTACTGTATAATAAGTTCGTATGAGTCCCCCTAACATATTTCTTCTGTCAGTGATAGTTCCGTTACAATAAATCAACAAAAGGCATGGCCTGGCATTCAAATGATGGTCATTTAAATGGGAGTAAAGTCTGAACATTCTGGATAATAATAGCAAAACTCAAGCGATGATTCAAAAGAATTTGCTAAAGTTTCTTCATAGTGAAAATAATAAGATTCCCCAGGGAATGTTTTCTGCCTCTTTGTGAGTTCAGAATCCACAGAGCCTGTCAAATAAACTTTATCTTTTCATCTAGGTAGTCTCCGTTTTTTGAAGTTCCACAACAATGGATAATAGTAGTGATCACATGTCAACAGGAGTATTAATTCAAGCATTTTGCATTAGGAGTACAAACAGAAGTTTGTGATTTTTTAAAAAAATTTTAACATTTGATTTGTTAAATATAAATCATATTATAGAACAAAACACAGATTTCCTGTTGACAGTTGTGGGTATTATGACATTTTTTAAATATTAAACTGTTTGAACTGATATTGTAAAATTATTTCACTATCCATGTAGATAGAGGTATGGGATCTATTATCTGGAATGCTTGGGACTTGGGATTTCTGGATAAGGGATTTCTGTTATTTGGATCTCCATACCACAAGTCTGGAAACAATTATTTAAACATTAAATAAACCCAATATGCTTGCTTTGCCACCAATATGGAGGTAAATTTACTGACTGGGGAAAATTTACCAGCAACGGCATTGCACCCATTGCAAGACTTCCCCAGGAAAAAATTAGCTGGGACAACACTAATTTACTAAAACGCCAAGTTTCGCCCTGGCTGATGGAGGCTGGTGGATTTTTGCTAGTGTTACAGTACTTCGGCAATGCGAGCAAATCAAAGCGAAGATGCACTAGTGTTCAATTCTGCCTAGTGAAAATTCATTAGAGGTCTTATGCCCAGGCTAATTTGCATATGGTGGGAAATGTTAAGTTAGATGGACCTCTTTATGTTACATGTTGCATCTAATACATTACATTGACAATGATAAGTAGACATGCAGAGGGAATCTTAATAAAGTTTATTGATTTGTTATAATGCCCTACACACGCCAGCATTTTTTGAACTTAGATGCATCTTTACATTGCACTTTGACTGGTCTGAGCTTGCAAAGGCAAGTCTGACGAAAGAGGTAACATTCAGGAAAATCCACATTTTAGTGAATTTGCAGAGTAATGTCCATTTGCCAAAGCGAAAAGTCACCTGGTGATAGAGTGCGAATCACTGCTAGCTATCTCTTTCATTAGCGAAAGCATTAGTGGGTGGTAACACTTCTGATTTTGGTGGGATGTATCTATGACTGTAATATAACAGAGTGTTCCATGTAGTCCACGTATTATTAAAGGGAAGATTAATTACCGGTCAAATTTCAAATTTGAATTTTCGAGAGTTTTTTTAAAAAAAAATATCTGATTTTCATGATTTGGTCACTCTGGCCCAAATTCGAACTCAAATTCGAATATTCACCACCTTAAACCTGCCAAATTGCTGTATAAGTCAATGAGAGACATCCAGGGATCCATTTTGTGATGTTTGAAGCCTTCCTGAATTTGATTTGAGTTTTCAGGTCAATCTAATTATTCACCCGAGTTTTGAAAATTCGATTTTTATAATAAAATTCGATTGGTTGAATTTTGAGTTCATGGGAGTTTATGGGAGTTTTT
>CM044439.1:118724013-118735224 GCA_024363595.1 Xenopus borealis
ATAAAAAAATCTGTTTGCTCTTTTGAGAAATGGCTTTCAATGCAGAATTCTTCTGTAGCAGCACTATTAACAGATGGTTTTTGAAAAAAATTTTTTTTTCCCATGACAGGATCCCTTTAAGTAAATTAATGCATTCAGTACTAGTTTACATAGACTTCCAAGTGATAATGGACATCTTTTTTTCTAATACAGGTATGGGATGCCTTATCTGTAAACCTGTTATCCAAAAAGCTCCAAATTATAGGAAGGCCAATCAGGAATCCCTTTAAAGCAATCAATTTTCATCTTAAATGACTTCCTTTATCTCTGTAATAATAAAATGTTACATTGTACCTAATCTCAAAATAATCCTATTGGGTTACCTATTGGGTTTATTTGATGTTTGAATAACTCTTTCGCAGACTAATGGGCCTATTTACTAACATTCGGATTTCCTTTTTTATTTTATCTAAAAATGTGTTTTTTTTATTTCTCTAAAACTCTAAAAGTGTGAAATTTATTAAGTGTAAAAACCAATACAAAACTTTTCAGAGTAAAAGCAGGATCAACCCACAAACTTGGATTGAATTAGAATCGAATTTGAATCAAATTTGATTAAAGTTTTTTCTCCGAAAAATAACTTGAATGTCAAGAAGGCAGCAAAGAACTCCAAATTGATCCCAGGACATCCCCCATAGAATAAAACACAATTCTGCAGGTTTAAGGAGGTTGAATAATCGAATTCCAATTCTTAAAGGGCCAGTGTATGATACATTATGAAAATCAAATTTGATTTTTATTAAAACTCAAATCAAATTTTAACTATTCCCTAGTCAAATTTCACTAAAAAAAAATTTTTAAATTTTAATTTAAATTGCAACCCTTGATAAATCTGCCCCTATATGTAGGACATTGTGATTTCTACAGAGTTATACTGTTTGCTTCAAATTGTAGTCTATTATTATTTTATTCTTTATCTGCTAACTGGCATATACCAAATGATATTGTCCAAATGGTAATTTGAATTTGCTTCACTTGAAAATTAATGAAAAATCCTTGTCCAAATCCAGATGGCATAAAGCTTTGTGTGGATCAGAAAACAACAGAGAATAAAATGAAATTTATTTTATACTACTGTAAATCATAACAAAACAATCACAAACCGGAATGCAACTGAAAATTAATTTCGTACATCAACCCCTTTTAAAACCTCTGTTTGCTAAATGGATTTACTGTGGTTTTATTTTATAGATTTAGCAGAAAAAGTGCCAGTTGTCATCTTGCTATTCAAAAAACTCCTGTTCCTCTTTTGACAGGAAACATCTTAAAAGAGATTCCAGATCCTTTTATATGGAATAAAAATAAATAAATACCCAAACCATAAGGCAGCCTACTTATTTAATTTATCTCTAATCCTACATAAGGCACTGCAGCAGGCTTTAGCACAGCTATTTGAACATGGCTCTGTTTTTCACTGTATTTACTCAAGAGACAGAGGTTTGTTATAAACCTTGTAAGAACCTTGTAAGAACACGTTTGTTTGACTTGTGTTTTTTAATCTATCACACGTTTAACCATTATTCTAGTTCTCCTGAAAGACAAACTATTTTCTAATGTTCTAGTAAAGGAATATATGCTCTTACCAATCAAAAGCAAAGCAGCTGGACTGTAACACAGAGAAGATTTACATGCTACTTCTAACCTTGCTATTACTGATCTTAAAAATCTTATAATATGAGTATAATGAATCCCCAGACCTCTGCCTCAAGCACAATTTTTCCGTTAAACCTTATTGGCTCCTAACTTTCATTTTGACCTTTCTGTATTCTGCGTACAGCAGAACCTCATTACAATCCTATAATGATGCACACAAGGCAAAAACACCAAGGTCACATAAAACCTCAAGTCTTCATCTCAGCACCTGTATGTAGAATGGAAAGTCATGAGAAATGTGACTTATTTTAAACCTGTCCTGAACATTGTTTTAAAAGGTTATAAGGAATTGTGTTTTTTTCAGGTGCATGAAACAACCAAACATTGTAGACCTATAATGCATTATAGTCAGTCCAGAACTCCAGGCTATTCCTTTTAAATTTCACCAACATGCATTGTTACTTTCTAGACTGATCAACAAGGCCTCTTTCTATTACACGAGTGAATGTGATACTAGTTTCTTAAATTAATTGTTCAGTATATAAATAAAAACTGGGTAAATAGATAGGTTGTGCACAATAAAACATGTTTCCAATATAGATAGTTAACCAAAAATGTAATGTATAAAAGCTGGAGTGACTGGATGTGTAACATAATAGCCAGAACACTACTTCCTGCTTTGCAGCTCTATTGGTATCCACTGATTGGTTATAAGGCAGTAACCAATCAGTAACTTGATGGGGGCCACATGGGTCATAACTGTTTGCTTTTGAATTTGAGCTGCATGCTGAGGATCAATTGCTGGCTCACTGAACAATTATGTCCAATGTATTTCTATGTAGGCAGGTGTAATGCAATATTTTGAGGGACTTTAGTGGAAAGTATGCTCCCAAATATATGTTATAAATAAGACAAAAAATAGATTTGAGATTACATGCATTTTGTGCATGCATGTGCTAACTAGAAGCCAAGAATAGACTCTCAATTTTGTATGAAAGATATTTTTCAATTCACTTATTACAACTGTAGTGTACTTAAGCATACCAATATTCTATAAGAGAAAAATACATAATCAACATTTACAATCTCTGTTTTACACATAGGGGCAGATTTACTAAATTAGTGTAATCAAATAGGCCAAAATTAAATTAGAATTTGACAAATTTGAAAATTCGAATTCTATAGTCAAAGTACCCTTTAAAAAAGATTTGATTTAACAATTAGGCAGATTAAACCTACCAAATTGCTATATAACCCTATGGGAAGTTCCCATAGGAGTTTCCCAAGTTTTTTTGATCGAATATAAAAAATTTGATTGAATGGTTAAAGTCGTTCGAGTCGTTTTTATCAATCACATTTTTCATATTCGATCATTCGATAAATCGTATTGCGTTAAAACCCCTCGAATTTGAAATTCGAATTTGAGGGGTTTTAATTCGATACGAATTCGATGGTCGAATTCGAGGGTTAATTAACCCTCAAATTCGACCCTTAGTAAATCTGCCCCATAGTTTCATTCTTCACTCAACTTCTTTTATTGCAAAGGCTTCAAAACATAAAATACTATTAAGATTGAATATACATATTGGGTCTAAATATTAAACAACAGAAATTTATTTTCTCAGTATTGGTCGATTTATGGATAAATAAGCCCTGTTGAGACCCATATATTTAAACATTTACTCAAAGAGAAAAACTTCCAAATTCAACTCCCATGTTCCCCATAGGTTCAACCATTTGAACCTGGTGCTATATTTTCAACAGACAGGCATCCCCTACTAAGGGGCAAATATATCAAGGGAAGAATTTCGAGATCATGGGAGTTATTTTAAACTCCCATTATCTCAGAATTTGAATACAAAATTACCAACCGAAATTCTTAAAAAACTGAATTTTAACTTTGGGTGAATAGACTGTATCTGAAAATTTTAATCAAATTCGATTCGAAGTTTTTTGATAAAAAAAACTTTGATTTTTCAGAGTCCACCAAATGACTCCAAATTGGTTCTAGAAGGTCCCTCATAGGCTAAAACAGCAATTCAGCAGGTTTTAGATGGTGAATAGTTGAAGTAACATTTTTAAAGAGACAGTACATGATACATTTCAAAATTCGAATTTCAAATTCTTTTAAAACTCAAATTTGTACTATTCCATAGTCAAATTACACTAAAAAAAATTGGAATTGGAATTTAAATTCTACCCTTGATAAAATAACAGCCACTAAGTATTTCAAAAATGCTTCTTGAATTGTTTCCATTTGATAACACAGGCACCATGCTAGAAACCATTTTAAATTCCATTTTGCTCAAAATCCTGCACATAATTATTTTACCACTACCACAGCAGGAGTTCCCATTAACACCAGATTGACTTCATTTAACAAAATTGAGCAATATTGTTCCATTACATTTGGTTTAACATCTGCTCTACTATAAACACACCTGAATGTGCAAAGTTGCAGCTTAGCATGTCATAATAATTATCTGTTTTCTGCTAATTTATGTGTGAATGGTGGTTACAAATAAACATGTATCATAGCTAAAAGCTGCTGTATATACATTTTCCTTCTTTGTATATGGTACAATATAATTATAGAGTTAAAATCACAACATTTTGGTCATATGGCTTCTTTCACCAGGTATTGTCAGGAGGTCAGTCTAGACATTCTACTGTAAGATACAGTGATCATTTTGTGCTCGACTCCTCATGTGAGTCTTAGAGGCAGATTTATCAAAATCCGAGTTTGTGAAAAAAAAATGCAGATGAGGTAAAAAAACGCAGACAAAACTTGTGCAACTTTCTTGAATGTTAGGGTTTTGTTGCAGTAAAAAAGTAGCATGCCAGAGAGAATCTTAGGGGCAGATTTATCAAGGGTCAAATTTTGAATTGCAAAACCTTTTTTTTTTTTTTCGATCGAATAGGTCAGTTTTTGATCAAATTAGAAATTAATGAATCAGAGTAATAGAGCATTCAATACCATTTGATTCAAAGTTTTTCCCAAAATAGGTTCTAGGTGGTCCCCCATAGGCTATAACAGCAATTCAGCAGGGTTTAGATGGCGAATGGTCACAGTCAAATTTTTAAAGAAACACTACATGATACATTTCTAAATCTCAATTTACAAATGTTTACAAATTCAAATTGAATTTGGCCTATTCCCTAGTCAATTTTTTTAAATTTTTTAAATTTGAATCTTCACTTTGACCCTTGATAAATCTGCCCCTTAATGTCTCACTCATTTTTAATGAGTAATTTGTAATCTATTTTTTAGTTAAGAAGGGTCCTAACTAAAGTTTGAGCATCCAAAGGGTTTGAGATTAAAAAGTCTGACAACCACTGTTACAAAAGATAAAAACTACATTTTCACAGGGTTGTTTGCACTCAATATTAACATTTCCATGTCCATTTATTCTATGTTTTCATTACTATTTAAGTGGAATTTAAAACCAATCAAGCGCTACGCAATATGTTGACGCTATAGAAATACATGTTAATAATAATAATAATAATTACATTTTGCAGCAGATTTTTCTCACACATTGCTGAAAAAAACACAAAAATTACAGAAGAATCGGCTGATTGGAAAAGTCCATACTTTCATTATTCCATATAGTGATTAAATTATATTTAAATAAAACTATTTAATACAACTAGAGAAAATAAAACAAATTCTAAAACTGGTAGACGTTTTCAAATTATATTTTCAAATATAACTAACAATGGACAGTCAATGTATATGTGGAACTATAGAGCTAAGTACACATATTATTATTATTAGTAGTAGTAATAATAATATCAATAATAATCTAAAATAGTATTATTTTTAATAATAAATAAAATAAATAAATAATAAAATCATCTAAGCTTACTACCAGCAGCAGCAGTTTTCACCCTACATTATAATAATATAGAAGGCAGATCGTCCATTTTTTTATTCCAATTTTTGAGAACACCTGATCGGTATTGCTAAAAAAAAAACTTCAAATGCGTTTACTTATAGTTATGGCGAATTTCTTTGGTAGCACAAATGAAGCTGCAAGAATTGCTGAGTTTTGTTTCCGGTGAATACATTTGTGAATGGACCACAAAAATTCACTGGTGACAAAATTTGCAAAACGGTGAAAAATTCATGAAATTGGACTTTTAACTCCGGTGACAATGCAATAGATGTGCGGTAAATTGTCAAATTATCGTGTGCGTCAAAAGTCAAGTTTTGCAAATTTCAAGGGAAATTGCTAGCACATTTAAGAAGAAACTCAGCTCTAGTAAACCTATATAGTTATCTGTTTTGAGATATTATTAGAGGGAACAAATTACATTCAAGAGGTAGTTTATGGCTGATCAATCTGACAGTTGAACAATACACACAAGATTAGCATGTAGTGGTGCAGAAGTTTGTACTTTTGTCTTGCAGCATTGGGATCTCACGCTTGATTCCAGGCAATGCATTATCTATTCATATTCATGTTTAAAATGCCTACGTTTCCAGGTATACTAGTTTCCTCCGACACTCCAAAACAATGCAGGTTAAATGGCTATCAATAACATTAAAAATTGTCTGGTTATATTCTAAAGGTGAATGTAAAATGCTTTGTTATCAAGAAAAAATGTTCATAAAGACGCTTACCCATTAGCGACCATGTTTGGGTAATTTTTGACAAAGTTGCATTTTTAAGCTAAACCGAGCACAGCCCATAAAAACTTCAAATTGAGATAGATGCCTCTCCTAGTTCTACAGGATACAGTAGGTCTATAGGTCTGATTTTAGGATTTGGGCTTTATGCAGCATCGGGGTATCATAAATCTCAAAAAAATTGTGTTTTTCTAACAAAAAAAACTTTGAGATTTTAACATTCGGATTTCAATAAATAGCCCCCATAATCTCTGTAAAGCTGTTTAGATAATGTTGGCAATATATATTTATAAAAGGTTAAAAATAATAAGATCTGACATAAAGCTTGTTTCAGAAAAAATACAGAAGGGTTCAAACCCTGGACAGGGGCGCTCCGCCAGTGAGGCGAGTTGAGGCACTCTCCTCAGGTGGCAGCGCACCCCCTAGTTAACAGGGGCCGCAAAAGCTGCTCCAGGTAACTAAGAGCTGAATTTCAACCAGAGTTTTCAACGCAGAGCGCGCACCGGCACGGAATCTTCAAGATCGCCCCTGACCCTGGATACATATCACACATAAAACAAATCCAATGTCATTATTTGCTCTTATTTAATGCATAAAAGGTATATCGTGTGTTACCTATATCAAGTTAATTAAGTTCCAAGATTAATCTATATGGTGTCTCACCCTCACAGGTAATTAGCACCAAACAATAGTTGAAACTATATAGCCCAAGTTTGAAACCTTTTTTAAGGCCCCATCTGCAATGGATTTAGCATCAGTATCATATAGTTTAGGTTATGTTAATGTTTTATAATCAGTGGAGTTCTAATTATCAAACATTGACTTATAGTGGTTTTAGAGGTTTTTGAAACCACAACTAAACTCACAAACTCTAGGGGGCACATTTAATAAGGGTCGAAGTGAATATTCGAATAAAATTTGAATGTAAAAAATTCACATTGCAAAGTAATTTTTGGCTACTTCGACTATCGAATAGGCCAAAATTCAATTTGAATAGAACAATTTTGAAAATTCAACAAGTCCAATTATCAACTATCGAATAGCCCAAAATTTGATTCAAATTGAAAAAACTTTAAACTTTAAAAAACTTTGAATTCAACACTTTGCCACCTTAAAGCTACCAAATTGCCATTATAGCCTATGGTGGACCTCCTAGAACCTGTCCTGAAATTTTTTGAAGTCCTAGGAATTCGAAGGATTTTGCTCAAAATCGTTCGACATGAACAATGCGATTGAACTATTTGAACAATTTTTATTCAATCGAAAACTGACCTATTCGATCGAATATTTTCAAAAATTACACTGAACGATTCAGTAAAAAATATGAATACAGGTGTGGGACCTGTTATGCAGAATGCAAGGGACCTGTGGTTTTCTGGATAAGGGATCTTTCTGTAATTTGGGCCTTCATACCTTCTAGAAAATAATAAACCCTAATAAACATTAAAAAAACCCAATAGGCTGGTTTTGTTCCCAATATGCATTAATGATATCTTAGTTTGGATCAAGTACAAGGTACTGTTTTATTACTACAGAGAAAAAGAAAAACATTTTAAAAAATTTGGATTATTTCCTTATAATGGCGTCTATGGGAGGTGGCCATTCCGTAATTCAGAGCTTTATGGATAACGGGTTTCCGGATAATGGATCCCATACCTGTACCTTGAAAACCTCTAAAAATCCAAGTTTTTCCTAGCAAACAAAAAAAAAAAAGTCAGATTTCATTTAAAATGGTCCAAATGGATCAGCACAGCTCCCACTGGCTTCTACAGGACCTCAACAACTTTTACCAGGAGAAGTTATGTACAGTATTAGTGGTTTTCGTGATTTTTACACTTGAATTTTTACAGCTTTTTTTAAAAAAATGGGAAAACCATGACTTTTCAGGATTCATGGAAAAAATAGACAGGTCACAAATATATAGTATAAATAAAGTTTTAAAAAGGGTCACATTTTATTTGATTTTAAACAGTATTCTAATGTGGGGGATGCAATATGTTTCACTAGCAAAAAAATCCTGTGCAAAAACGCTTGCAAATATTACAACCATGTTTACATACTTTTTTACTGATTAAAGACCTCACTGACTTCATTGCAAAATTTATGGACAAATGGCTTTTGCAAACGTTTATAGGATATGTAATTAAATTTCACAAGTGCAAAGACTTTTTAGCAACAAAATATTTAACAATACTTCAAAGCAGGTGTTAACGCTAAACCTTTGTATAGCAAAAATGATCTGATAAAAACATCTGATAACAAATTGCTTTATCAGTTACATGTATTTCATTTACAAAAACCTCCTTGCAAAAAGTTTGACATGATTATTTTTGTCTTACATAATGAATTATTTTGGTGCTTGAGAAGGTAAAATGTGATATCAAATTGAAAGTGTGATGCTTGGGCAACAAAATAATCAAAATAAACAAAACAGCACTAGACGGGAGCACCCAAAAGTGGGAAAGATCAGTGAGTCGGCATGTTTTACATATGCTATACACCCTTTTAAGGCCTCTGTTACTTATAACATATTAGTCATTAAATGTAATCAAATCTATGTGTTTTTATGACATTTATTCTCTTCAGATATCCTTCAGACTATAAGTGGAATAATATTAATAACAGTGTTGCATCTCAGGGGCCCTCTAGCAGTCTGGCAGAATGTTTACTGTATTTGGTGAATGAGGAATTATGAAGTGGGGCAACTATATGAAAGAATGCAATATGTAAAGTGCAGTTGTCATTGATAAATAGTCATGGATTTTGTACTCATAATACAATGTATTCCCCAGAATTACCCAGAATCATTGTGGCTGCATGCAAAGTTGCAAACATGACTCATGATTTTGGATGTTGCTTATGGGACTATAGCCTGTTGTGGCTGTAACAACAGGCATAATTATGGAACAGGTATTATGTTATGACTAATTTTATGCAGTGTTAGGAATGTTATTTATGAAAGCTGTGGCCTTTAATGTGACAATTCAGTGTCTTTTTTTACAATAGCTATGCCACAGGATGTGTAAGCATGGCTGTTTTGTCCTTAGCAGCCACAGCATTGGTACAAATTTCTTTATTAAACCGCAAAAAAATGGTTCTCTAGTCATGAGATCTAGATGTTAAAATAATTAAATGGGAATGCAAATTTCACACCTAGGCCATGCAATCCGATAATGTAAATTAGCCATCTCAAAAATAAACAACAAAAGTCTTTTAATAAATGCTCTGTAACCTTGTGTGAAGGGCACTTTACATTAGTGTGTCAAAATATGTAAAAATAGATGTCAGATTTCATTTATGACAAAAATTACACAGGCGCATAAGTGGGAATTTATTTAACAAAGGACACACATGTTTTCCTTAAACTAAAATCAATTAGCCATGAAGTTAATTAAAACAATAAAACTGCTAATTGGGCTTAATTATTTGTTGCAATTTTAAAAGAGTACTAAAAACTAAAAATTAATGTTACACCTAATATTATATCATATTATATTAGATATGTTACACTTCAGTAAAAATGAATATCTATATTATTCTATATAGACATAAAAATGGTCTCAAAAGATACTGTATTTCAAGTTGTATGTCAAAACTAGTTGAATACATGATTTACAAATTATTTAAATATAATAATAAAATAAACATTTTTAAGAAATATGATTGAATAGATGGGATGGCATATGAAATGCTGCCATTTGATTACAGGATTGTGCAAGATTATTAGCGATGGATCTAAAAGATGTGATGTTGGTTCTAATACATAACAAATACAAACTGATGGTATTGACATACCCCCCAATCTGTTTCCCACTGATCTGCTAGACCAAACCCCAAATATAAGCCTTATGAAGGAAAAGTAAAGTTAAAAAGAGAATTAGGCTAAAATTATAGCGTATGCTTTGGCTGTACCAATCCAAGGTCACCACAGCAACAACAAAACCATGCTATTGGAAAGTAAAGGCTTCCTGGTGGGACCTGTACCATTTGAGGGCAACAGCTGAATACAGAGGGGGCAACTGTAGCCCTCAGGCTTCCTATTTTGCATCACATCACATTACAGTGTATTTTGTTTAAACAATGACAAAGATTCTCAGTAGTATGGACTAAATATTATATCTGGCCAGACTAAGCATGAAAGCAAAGTCTGAGACTAACTAAAATATTTGTACTAGTTCAAAAACAGGGTGAATAAAATAATGCGCAATGATATTATTAAATCATTAATTCTTAGCCCAATGTTTTAAAGGCTGCATTTTAATATATATATTAAAGTGATACTGACACTAAAAAATTAATTTTAACATATGAATGTACATTAATTGTTACCTATAGGTCATGTTGATCATTTTTTGCTGAAAGGTTTGTTTTTGTATATAACTGTTAGCTGAAACTTCTAAGCCTGACTCTCTGACACCCTGACACTCTGACTTTGCTAACCTAACAGTCCCATCTCAGTCTGTTAGTTACAGTTTCTAATGATAACAGATGCCTGCTGCACAAATATGGCAGCCCCCTCATACAGGAACATGGGGTATCAGACAGAAAATGTAAAAGCATCATGCAAATACCTTATGGCAAATTTAGAAGTAGCTTTCAAAGCCAATATTATAATAGATGTAAAAAAGAGTTTAATTTCAGGTGTCAGAATCTCTTTAATCACCTTAAAATTGCTATTGAAAGCACTGCCTTTGTGTTTTCCTGTAACACATGGTTATGCCAGATAATAGGGATAGCAATTGCTGTGATTTTACTATACAGGCTGATTTAGATACAGTACAATGGAGGTTCATTATTGATAAATACTCTATGCAGTTACGCATTTAAGGAATGAAACAATTCAAGCAAGTACTTGACAATAAAGAACAGTACATAATAGAACTGTATAACTTTAAATAAACTGGTTATTATGAAGGCTTATTAGTCCATGGAATTAAGTCATATTT
>CM044439.1:118735635-118759774 GCA_024363595.1 Xenopus borealis
GTGAAGATTCAGCACCATTTGTGATTCTGTAAATGTTTATGTATCACTAGATGTCAAGAAAACTAGGTTCCTGTTGTTGCATTAACCCCAATAATTAAACAATGGGAGGCCTTCAGATTGTCAGTGCCTGTATTAACAAGAAGAGCATGAACTAGAGGCTATAATTTGACATCTAATGGCCATTTATTTCCCCTAGAAATTCTGTTTTGCTGATGTAAAACAAAAAGGCAATTTGAGACATTAAAAAATGCAAAGTCAAAAAGCAGTTTATTATAGTAATTCACAACCTTCAAGTGCTAGGAGCACTCAGGAATAACTATCTTCTGCTCCATAAACATTTACGACAAAGTAGACATTTATTTTCTCATACATTCTGTGCAAGTAGGTTGTTATTACTAAAATAAAAATATCATATTGCAGGTAATATTCTTTTGTTGGCAGATTTCATCCCATAAACAAGAAAGTAAACCTTTAGATATTAGAAGTAATATTTTAACAGAGTACCCTGAAATATACCTCACAAAATAACCTAAACAGTTAGGTTCTCATTACCTTATTGAACAATACATTTTCTATAGGAAATATTATGAATACAGGAAAAACACTTTTTAAAAAAGACATAAAAAGGGATATAAAACAATGATCCCTCCAGATACCAGCAAAGTTTATTTGGCCTGCCTTCAGATTATTGCTGATCTGAACACTGAAAGCCAGAGAGTCAGAGCCAGAGTTATGCTATCTAGCTGGAGTCCCAGTGACCAAATGATGTTCTTCAAGGTATATAGCCCTTAAAACTCAACCAGGATTTCCATGACCATATAAGGGCAGAACACCAAAGGCTGAGTGTTTTTATACAGGTCACAGAACTCCAAAAGTAAAAAGATTATAGGCATTATCCTGTCAGAGAATACATTAGCATTTATTCAATTTTGATGCTTACTGCCAAAATAAGTATTAAAGAGTTTCTCATGCCTTTACAGCCAGCTGTTCAGATTTTAGTCTATTCCTCTTTGATCATGAATTCAGTTAATATAACTTTTGAACTTAGTCCAGCAACAATTATTTAAGACTGTCTGTCTAATAATTATTATAACCTGAAGTTACAAGTAGGCATATCATTCAAACTAAACATAGTCTTCTAATAGGTAAATTGCTCGATATGTGAATAGCATATACTATCTTTGTGTATCTAAAAATACCATACACATATAGGAGAAATAACCAGAGAGATATTATAGAGCAGACATCAAGGGAGTTATTTATAAAAGTTCGAATTTTGAAATTGTGATTTTTTTTTTTACTCAAATACATTTGAATGTACTCACAACTCGAATGGGAAGTTATTTATGAAGTGCAAAATATCCTCGGCACACAGGGATAAATTCAGCAGGGCAAAGCCCTTGCAATTTTATTAAATGCAGAGTGTAATGTGCAATGTTTCGGGAACCTCGAAATGTTGCACATTGCACTCTGCATTTAATAAAATTGCAAGGGCTTTGCACTGCTGAATTTATCCCTGTGTGCCGAGGATATTTTGCACTTGCCAGATAGGGGGTTGCCGATTCTCCCACCTTCAAGCACCGGGAGAGAAGTAAGGTGTGCGGCTATTCCTAAGACTACCAAAGTTATTTATGAAAACACTTGAACGTCTAATATTCAATCGAATGCAATTAACATTTTCAAATGGTTCAATGGACCTCTGCCATTGACTTGTAAATGAACTCTGCAGGTTTTAGATGGCGAAAATTTGAATTAGAACTGTATCTATGGTTGAGGTGTGATAAACCTCACATTCTAATTTACATTCAACTTGGTGCTTTCAAATTTGATGTGATTTTTGGCACAAACTTTTTTTGAAAATTTGACTTTACCAAAATCTGCCCCCATGTAAGGGTGGCATATAAAAAATAAAAATAAATGACTGATTAAGGGAAGAGTAGTAAAGGCAAGATAGATGAAGTTAAAAAAGATGTAAGCTCTTTGGTTAAAGATGTGAAGAGGTGAGGTGCAAGGTGAGCTCTTTCTCACTAAATTCCAAAATATTCACATTCTTTCTTTTCACAAAGCTGACCACGAGTAAAATCAAAATTGCTGTGAATGGTGTTTTTAATGCTGATGTTAGAAAGGCTAGAATATTTATATTAGTCACAATTATAAATATTTTGGAATGTCTACCTTTCAGAAAAAAATATTAATAATATTGATACATATTATAAAAATACCATGAATATTCATGCCGATACACATGCATCTCCCACCAGGACAACTGTGATTTGTTTACTAATTTCCTCTTTAAATCATTATGACATTATCTCAAGAAGGCACATATTGCTGTAAGTAGCATGAGAACCGGAGATTAATCAAAGTGCCAATAATGTTACAACTGCAGTGATATCGGTTTCCCCTTATTTCCATAGAAGATACAATCTTCCTTTTTTCTGCATTCTACAGAATGAATTGGCAAGACCACTTGTACCAATTTATTCTTACTAAGGAAGGAAAGGAAATCAACAAGCCATTATCTATGTAACTGATTGTTTCAGGATGTAATTTTCTTAGTGTAAATATTTATGTTTACACTGGGTTTTGTATTTTGTAGTGCAAAGACATCTAGCCACAGGGATAAAAACTTTATGTATCAAACAATCCAATGATTTTTATTAATAAATGTCCTTTTTAATTTCAAAATTACATGACTTCTGTTAGAGTACATGGACAAGTGTTTATTTGACACAGTGAATAGCTATGCAGAACACTTGATCAGTGCATGCTAAAGGGAAGGCGTTTCCATTTCCAAAATATTACTTGTTGCCTAATTTCTTTCTGATATTTTAAATTAAAAAAAGTCAGACCAAAATAGAATCCACAATGTACCCTTATATATCATTCTCATACAAAAACTGCAGCTTTTTCAGATTGTTGTGTAAAAAAAATCCGAATTGTCGGATTTGCCCAAAAAGTCAGAATTTTTTGTGGAATCGGAGGAATTGGCAGAAAAGCCCAACATTGCACTGCTGCATTACTTCAAAACTCTCAAAAATAATGTTAACCAAAGGAAGCTAAGGAGACTTGTTGGGGGCACTACAATGCATGCATGTGCATAATATCTGGATGAGCAAGCTGTACAGTAGAGCAATAAGTGTTATAGATCAATGTAAAACATGCACTGCTGATAGATACTGTTGAGTTAGGTTGCACATCTCCTGTCTTAAACAGATCTTTTTAAAGAAAAAAATATCACATTTTGCATCTATTCCCATTCTAACTATTCTATTCTAACAAATGTGTGCAAAAAGTCTGCTGGCCCTTGACACAGCTGTCTTTACCAAACTTGCAATGCACCTATATATACTATATATCCTATATATCCTTTGTTATCACTATTTTTCACAAATGTATTCCATGTATAGAAAGGGTGATTGTTATTAGTCTTACAACTCATTTCTGGGAAGCCTGACAATTCAGAGGTCACAAATAAGTTATCCAACTCAACTGTCAGGAGTATTTGCTGGAATTAACATTTAATGATTCCATTGATGATTCTATTGATTCTGAAAGTTCTGGGATGTTACATACAGTATGTTCCCATTAGTGTAAGTCTGTCTAACTATGCCAAACCTCCTCTTGAATTCATTATTTAATACACATATATCAGTAGGTAATAACATACTGTACATGCAAGAGAAAATGTAATTTGTTCTTTGTGCTATCAATATGGGGCAGATTTACTAAGGGTCGAATTTCAAAGTTAAAAAACTTCAAAATTTGACCATCTCATTTTATTGGGAGGGGGGGCATTTTTGATTCCAAATTGACCAAATAGGTCAGTTTTTATTCCAATAGAAATCATATGAATCGTTAGAATACATAGTTAGTTTTGATGGATTTTGTGCAAAATTATTCGATTTCTCAGGTCCCCATGGGCTAAAATGCCAATTAGGCAACTTTAAGGTGGCGAAGTGGCGAATTTGAAGGAATTTAAAGAGACAGTACTTCCAAATTAGAATTTTCAAATTTTGGGCTATTCGATAGACAAAGTAGCCCAAAATTCAAATTTTATTCAAATATTCACTTTGACCCTTAGTAAATTTTCGATCTAATACAAAATTGTTCTAATCGAACGATTCGAAACGATTCTCCACAAACTCCTTTGAATTCTTGGAACTTATAATTTTTTTTAGGACAGGTTCTGTGAGGTCCCCCATAGGCTAAAATGGCAATTCAGCAGCTTTAAGCTGGCGAAGAATCGAAGTTGAAGGATCTTTAAAGGGCAAGTACTTCGAAATTCAAAATTTCTAATTTTTTTTCAATTTGAATCGAATTTTGGGCTATTCGATAGTTGAAGTAGCCCAAAATTACTTTTATTCGAATTTTCACTTCAATCTTTAGTAAATGTGCCCCAAAGTGTTTCATTCTATGAAATGATATATCTCTGTAAGTCTCTGTGTTCTGCACCTTGCAGATTATTCTTAAAATCATAAAATGTCTGTTATCCCATATCGTCTTTGTAAAACCTTTTCATAAACCAGTATATTAGCACCAGTTTTGCAAGTATTGGAACATTAAATCTTGTTCTGTGTTACTATTAGCAATCTTTATTTGTCACCATGATCTCTTGGGCTTCTAACAAATCTCATAACAATTGCCATAAATAGAACAGCTGTATTTAATAAAAGCAGATAAAAACATTGCTATAATAATAAATTATAAAGACACAAGAGTAATGACACCATTATGGGCCCCATCAACCCAAATCCACTCTCAGGCAGAAACTATGGGCATTCTCAATTACCACAGATGCAATGGAGAATTAAAAGGTATGCGTGGGGGAGAGGGATAAGAGTGGGGAGGTGGGGGAAAGTTACATTGTAGTGATGGGCAAATTTATTCGCCAGGGTCGAATTTGCACGATTCGCCGCTGGTGAATAAATTCGGGAAACGCCAGCAAAAATTAGCCTAAAAAAACGAGTTGCGCGTCGTTTTTGACGTGACATGACAAAAACGGCGCAACGCGCATTGAAAATGACACGATGCGACAAAAACTACGCAACGCGACAAAAACTTACACGACGCGCATCAAAGACGACGCGACGTGTCTGAGTTGACACGACGCACGTCAAAAACGTGCCGCGACTCGTTTCACTAATTTTTTCGCCAATTTTTCGGCGAAGCGAAACTGGGTAGATTCGCCCATCACTATTGCATTGTCAAGTGCGTGGTGGAGAAGCATGATTGGGGTGGGGTGTCCCAGGGGGGGTATTGGGCTCCTGAGGTGGCAGCCCTGGCGGAACTCAGACACCCCAATCTGATGCTGTGTGTTAAGATTAAGTTGGTTATTTATCAAAGGTCGAGTCTTAGAGTTTTTTATACTTGGAATGATCTCAAATGAACTCACAAATTGAATTTAATGTTATTTAAGATAAAACTTGAATGGAAAAAACTCTGTTTTGAGAGTTTTCAGCAAAAATGTAATCACCTAAAAACACTTTAACATCATACAGGCTATTAAAGTGGACCCGTCACCCCAAAAAAATATTCATATCATATTCATATATATTCATATCATAATCATATTTTATCACATTAGTCAAGCAAAATTAACACTAATTACACTATATAAATTATTTTAATCTTGTTTCCTTCAGTCTGGGAATTCATAATTCTAGCAAGCAGGCAGGAGCCATTTTGTGGACACTGTTATTAAAGCAAGCCTTGCATCATCTCAGAATCATGTTTGAGCACCAGAATGGTGGACCCGATGTCTATCCCCATGTCCTGGCTACACAAATGATTAAGAGAACTGGAGGAATGTGGGGAGAGCAGTGACATCTAGGAAGTGCTGAATGGAAAGTGAAAGTAATTTTCTGCCCCGCCTCAGAAGTGGCAGACAATATTTAATTGACAGCTGAGATTTTTAAATGAGCTTAAAACAGCTATGAATGTTTTAATAAAAAAATGTAAATTGGATTCTATGTTTAATTTGAAAAGGACTTTTATTATACAGATTTTTGTGTCTGGGTGACGGGTCCACTTTAACATCTTCAAAAGGTTCAAGGGATCTCAGCCACTGACTCATTGTCACGGTCGGCACCCTAAATCCAGAACCTATGTTAAGCACACTGTTCTCAGCTCTTGCTTCTGCCTCTAACAGCAGCCTTTCACCTCAAGAGGAGTCCTCGGCTAATTGGACTCTGCCAGGTCTTAAGGAGAGAGGTGCAAAGCAAAAGGTTCTGGAGGAGCAAAAGGGCACGGACGTAAAACAAAGTCTTTTGGGCAGAAGGTCACAGTACAAGGTGTAGACAGAAAAGGGTAGTCAGATCAGGTCAGGTCAATTCAGGCAGAGTACAGACGAAGTCAGGCAGGAAAGTGTCAAATCAGGAGATCAATCAGAGGGGATACAGGTACAGAATAGTGGTTTACTAGGCAGGGTCAGGATCAAGGAAGTCAGAATTGTCAATTACAGGCAGGGGTCACAACAGGAATCAGAATCAGAATCAAACAATAGCACAAGGCACCAGGAAACTCTCAAGGAGGAATACCTATAATGGGCAATGAGAAAAACATCTTTAAATCTCTTTAAATACATAAAATTTTGTGCCATTGTGTGCTGACGCCAGCGTGCATGCGCCTATAAATAAGGAAGGAGAAGAGGAGCTGCGTGGCCGCCACACCACTAGACCACAAGGGTGAGTTATTACACTCATATATGACGACCTTGATAGGTTTAGATTGTGTATTTTTACATACAAGCTACTGTATTTTCAGGGTCTGATATAATAAATATTGAAAAATCAAGTTTTTTTTTTAACCTGAAAATGTGAGTTTTGACCAAAAAAATTGCTTCTTAAATTCGACTTTTTATGAAAAACGCAACTCGAACCTTAAAGGGGAACTCTTAAAAAACATAACTTAAGCTGTTTGAAAAGTAAACATAATTTCAAGCTATTTAAATCAATAAAAAAATATACAGACTTTTTAATGGTTTCTGTTTTAGTTCCCTTACTTTTTATCAGCAGCCAGCTGTCCTCAGCCTGCATTCTCCAAACCCCATAATTCCCTGCACACGTGAATTCATTAAGGAACAGAACATCATTGTGCAATGCATTGTGGGTTATGCAGTTCCTGCATGCTGTCTATAAGCTGTGGATTGTTACAATTTTTAACATCAGCATTTAGTCCCTTTTTCTCTGCCAGTATTTCAAATGATGCAAAGAGAGAAAGAGAAGAACTTTAGCATAGAAAATGGAATTGATTCATACTCTTTGAAGAAACAGGCAAATGTGATCGGTATATTAGGGGTTTCTGTGTTATGTGGGCCTCTTTATAAAGTTTTGGTTTGGAAGCCAGAGTTCCATTTTAATAAAGTGTCAACTTACATTAATTGAGAATGTATAACCTTTAAAATAGCATGTGGTAGTCTACGTGTGTTTAGTAACTATAAAGGCAAATAATTAAAATATTAGATTTTATCATTTTATCGTATTCATTTGCTTTCTTTTTCAATAGTTTTCTATGAGCCCAGCTGCTTTGAGATAATTTTTGCTGATAAACCTGTATAGTATCATGCATTAAATACCATGCATTGATATATTTGTCTTTTTCATACAGACTTACTGTGTAGTGCAGTGCAGCCAGGTCAAGGTACTCAGTCAATCAGTCCTAAAAACTGCACATTGGAAAGAATGTTGGTAAAGATGTATCTTCAACTAATTTCATTTCTGTGTTAATTGCCTTTACTCCTTAGGTTTCACTTGTATTAATGTGTATGGTATTGCATTTCAAGTAATTGACCTCTGTATGTTCAGATTCCAAGATTTTGACAGCGGCAAATTGCAGTTACAAGCGGCCATTAAATTCTCTCTTACTTTTTACTATTTATAGATTTTCTAGACTCAAAAGTTTAAATGTATTAGAAATGTTCATTTTCTCAGCAGGGGGTAGAACATTCAATTGCTTTATGTAAATTCTCACCAAAGGAAAAATACAATTGTCAAACTTCCGCAAGGAAAATGGATTAATTACAAACTAAAGAGTAGACACATTTTGGAAGATATCAATACAAATGGTGTATTTGGGTAATGGAATGCTTGCTTTAAATTTAATGCTCTGCACTATGATGTTTGTATATGTTAAATTTAAAGACTACATAACAATGGAAATCTTGATATGGAATTTATAGATTTAAATACAGCACTTCAAAATATGTTGGTGCTATAGAAATACATGTTAATAAATGATAATACTGTTGTGAAACTCATTAGATAAAATCTTAGAACATAATATTGATTATGTATTAGGGAAAAAAACATAATACTCTTGATATAATGTATCCATATTAAATGTTGGTTTACTAGCTGAAGGTTGATTTAAGCAGGTTTTGAGGTAAAACGACAGACTATTTTCAGTGCTACCCAGGTCGACCCTTTAAGCAAACTGTTAGCAAATTTAAGACACAATAAGGCCTGAAAGAGCTGTGGTTTTAAGAGGTTGCATTACCATTTTCCCCAGCTTTTTATCAGAAGTATTGCGAAATTGATTTGCCTTGTCTTTAAATCAATTTTAAATGAAATTAAAACAGCTGAGCAAAAACCACAGTTAATTTTAGTTTATTCTCTTGTGAAGTGTTATTTACTTCATGCCAGTTGATTTAGAACACAATACAATAACAGGTGATAATTATCAAAAGGGTACAGTACCTATTTTAAACGTGATGGTGTTTAGACTTTATTATTAATTAAAGATCACATTGCATTTTTTAGAATGAATACACATTAAAAAAATATTAAAATGTTTAATAATGCAGGCATGTAAAAACATTGAATATTATATATATATATAATATATAATCAATTCTTTTTCAGGATTTAAAGGTCCTATTTACTTCAGCAGTTGAGCTCAGTGACACTTGGGGACCGATTTACTAAGGGTCAAATTTTGAATAAAAAAAAATTGAAATTCAACCATCCAATTTTTTTTTTGGGGGGGGGGGTCGTTTTTGATTTAAAACAGCTGTTTCCGATCAAATTAAAATTGTTTGAATCAAACGATTGCATCGTTCGATTCGATCACATTGTTTGAATTCAACGATTCAAACAATTTAAAAATAAATTAGATTTTCCAGGACTTTTTCAGAAATTTTTCACAAAAGCTTCCAGGATGTCTCCCATAGGTTACAATCGCAATTCGGCAGCTTTAAGGTAGCGAATTGTCAAATTTAGTGATCTGTGAATTTATTCAGCAAGAGCGAATTTGTGGCGCATTCCCGCATTTCGCCACCAGTGAATAAATTTGCAAATAATCCACGAAAATTTGCTTGTGAAAATTCTCCAGCATCAAAAAAACAGATGCGTCTGTTTTTTGGACGACGGCGCATTTTCACCAACGAAAAGGGGCAGATTTACTAAGGGTTGAATTTCGAAGTTAAAGAACTTGAAATTCAACCATCAAATATTTTTAGAAGCCCATTTTTTTCGATTGAAAAATCAACCGATGCATTGGAACGATTTTTATATGATCGAAAATGGACTTAATCAGTCCATTTTCGATCAAAAAAATGGGCTTCTAAAGATATTTGATGGTTGAATTTCGAAGTTTATTCGAACTATTTTTTTTAAATCCTTCAATTTCCTAGGACTTTACAAATTACAGTAAAGGTTCCAGGAGGTCCCCCATAGGCCAAAATAACAATTCGGCAGCTTTAAAGTGGCAAAGTGTTGAATTCAAAGTTTTTTAAAGACTACCTTGAAATTCGAATTTTATAATTTCTTCAATTTGAATCAAATTTTGGGCTATTCAATAGTTGAAGTAGCCCAAAATTACTTTAAAGTTCGAATTTTTAAAATTCAATTCAATTCGAAAATTCACTTTGATCCTTAGTAAATCTGCCCCTTAGTCCTTCCTGCCTTGTGATATCAATCAGGAGCTGCTGTGCCTACTGAAGCAGGCCACCCAGGAGCAACTGCTGGGTCAGGACATGGTGATAGCTACAAGGTTTCCCCAGTCCTGCAGCAATCACAGTTGCACCTAAAGGACTGGACACAAACATCACCCACACACTACACACACTAGAAATAAGACCAAGTACTTAAGTAATCACAGTCCTAGTTAACAAGGTGTCACTGGGCTACTGTACTAGGAGCCCCTTAGATACAGAATTCGTATAAATATATCAGCCTACACACCAAACATGTCCACACCGTCAGATAGTGTGCCCCCCATAACTGACAAGTGGTCAGGATGATATAAGTATTCAATAGCAACCAATTGACAGGGGTATACTACTTCCATGTGAAAAAAAATTCTGTCAAGTTTAAGTACAAATTAGGAACACATAAAATTTATATTATTAATAGATAGGTTACTGGGAGAATACCTGGTGATCTAGTGGGGCAACACACCATACTAACTGCAGGGATGCCTGCTGCCGCCTCCTCCTCCATGATGTGCTGATTCTTGTTTGATGCATTATGCATCCTTTTGTATTCAGCATGCACCACATGACATCATCACAGAGCACAAAATTTAAATATATAAAGGGCCAGCAGCCATTTGTTCCTTTCCCAACGTAATTATATTTCTAATATCAAAAATAAGTAATAAAAAAAACTGGACTTGCTGAGAAATTTTAATGAAGATGTTATACTGCTCATCCAAGCAGCTTCTTCAGTTTAACTGACTGGTGTGTGGGAAGTTCTCGACATATAGACTCTTCCAACAATCCAATCACAATGACTCATTGTAACTCTTCAGAGGTGACATCTGAAATTCACAGAGGTGTTGGGGGAGGACTTGGGAGGGTTCTGATCAGGCTTAACTCATGTGTTAGCATGGGGTACATAATACTGAAAATTTGTATTTTTCTGGGGGTTTTTTTTCAACAAAACAAAACATGCGGTGAAATAATAAGGTTCTTGCTGCTTGGAAAACTTCAAGTTTTGCTGCAAAAACTAGATGAAAAAATTTGTTCATCCCTAATGATTATCCATATTACTTGTAACTACTGTCCCAGCCCAAATATATCCCAATGAGAGAAATCTAATACAGGACAATTAAGCCCCCACTCCAGTACAGATTGAAGTTCCCTATGTTTAATGATGGGCCCACTAACAACCCCACTGCAGCCAAAACAGTAAACTCATATAAGCACATACAGAAAGAAGAAGGTGACATAAACTATACAAATATATAAGCACTACTTCTAACCTAGAAGTGTAAATCAATATTGTACAAGTAAAATAAAAAATTGTAGTACAACATCAGATGGACACAAGTAACGGAGTCTTAGGCAGTGCTAAATCAAATTCCTTGGGACCTGTCCATGTAATATTTGTGCCCATGGGACTTTAGTGTAGGCTGTGCTTTAGTCCTGGACTTAATTTTCACTAAGATGCAGTTTGGTGCTGTGTTGTTTTTCTTATTTTAGAGGACACATTGGCCTCACGAAGCTTAACTAAGCTTCTTTAATAATGTTACAAACAGCTGGTACATATTTTTTCTAGTTTGGGGAACCTTATTAATTCAGCCACTTTACATTATTATGGCTTTGCACTGTTTATTAGAATCACACCTGTATTACCATTTGAATTATTCATGTCTTTTTCCAAAAAGTTAAACATTTTTATTAACTTTTTTATTAAAAAAAATATACACAGTTCTTGTTTGAAGAATGTGGATTGTTTTGGACCCTACATTACTAACACTAATGCCAAGCATTTTTTAAAGGTTCACCTATTACAGAAAATAGCTTCCATGAAGCCTGACTTGCAATTAAAATGCTTATCTCTTTGTATTACAAAAAACATCCTGCACTCATCTTAATTCTTTGCATAATTGTGTTTTATTGGCAAACAGGGAAGCAGTTATTTCAATGCCACCTTTAAGGACATTAATGAATACATTAAAAGTGGACTGTTGACAGAACCCTTATGCATATTATTCCACTTAGTTGTCCAGATGGAGAACGATCATAAATCACAATTCTTTGTATTTTGTCCTTAGCCCAGTTTCTACCTAAAAAAAGAACTGAAGTTGTCAAAAGACCTGTGTTCATCAAAGAAGAAATTAATGTAAACAGCATACAGGAATGTATGCAGTAGCCACAGATGAACTATGCATAACATAATAATGATTTGTCGATACATTTTTTTAATAATTTTAACATATCCACAATATGGGACACATCAGTTCTGCTCTTGCTTCTACAGGTATGTACAGGAGTATGGATGAGTGAAATATTTCATAGTGAAAAAATACCATAAGACTCTAACATATAGTTAAAAAAATGTTGAGAAGTTTGAAAGTTGTGACACAAAAAAGGCCCATTAACGTCAATGCATTTGGCAAATATCTTGCTGTTTTGCAAATTTTTGGTGAAGTCAATTGGGTCAGATTATCGCTACAAAAGATCACAAAACAACAACAAAGAGCGATAGAAAGGCATTCTTGGTATTTTTAACAAACATTTTATTGTATTTTTCCAGTAA
Organism: Xenopus borealis; assembly: GCA_024363595.1. Taxonomy (NCBI): domain Eukaryota; kingdom Metazoa; phylum Chordata; class Amphibia; order Anura; family Pipidae; genus Xenopus; species Xenopus borealis. The sequence continues at coordinate 118,748,118 of CM044439.1, forward strand.
TACATATAATACATTTCATAGTGAAAAAATGCCATAAGACTCTAACGTATAGTTAAAAAAATGTTGAGAAGTTTGAAAGTTGGGACACAAAAAAGGCCCATTAACGTCAATGCATTTGGCAAATATCTTGCTGTTTTGCAAATTTTTGGTGAAGTCAATTGGGTCAGATTATCGCTACAAAAGATCACAACACAACAACAAAGAGCGATAGAAAGGCATTTTTAACAAACATTTTATTGTATTTTTCCAGTAATACATATGGGGCAGATTTTGCCCTCGAATTCGACCCTTCTATCGTAATAAAATTTGATGGTTTTTGTCCGCTATTCCATTTCTCGATAAAATCGTACGATCGAACGGTTTTTATTCGGTAGGTTCAATCTGGCGAAGTAGGCAGTCAAAGAAAATTTTAAAGGGGAAGAACTTCGATCATTGAATGGTGGGTCTGTTAGGAGACTATATTAAAGATTCTGCAGTTAAAGGGTTACAAGTGTGGTTTTCTAGCTACACCCAATGTGGATTATTTGTGCCTTAATGTGGTGTAGGTATCGAGGTTAGCTGTGCAGCATAATAATAATGAACAAAATAAGGGTCCCCTAGGCAAATAATGTTCTTTAATGAACCAGGCAAGCTTTACTTGACCATACAAATTTAATGACCTTTCTTTGTAATTACTTGAGGTTGGGTAGTGGGCCACCACTGAAAGGGTATGAAAATAATATAAAAGCTTTGGGAGTATTGTCATCTTAATTGTCAATTTTCCTGTTCCAAGATATTTGATATCTGTTTCATTTTCCATCAATTTTATTAGGGAGGAATATAGTTTGAGGTAGTTATCCTGATAAAGTTGTGCATGCCTAACTCACACATTAACCATTACTAGCAAAATGTAATTATTACACTATTTAAAACCAAAATTAATTTTCAACTATTTTACCATCTCATGGGGGAAGGAGAGATTGAGGGCTTGAGCTTTATCATGGTTAATGGTGAGTCAAGATATAGAACCAAAGCTGTCTAATAGGTTATGAATATTATGAAAAGAAGTAAGGGACTTAGTGATGAGCAGGGCGACATCAGTTACAAACATAGACATTTTATGATGGGTATTGTTTTTAATATTATCAGATGTATTTAAGAAAGCAATGGGTTATATGCGAAAATCAAAGAGGCAAAAAAAGGACACCCTTGCGACTTCCTCAATCTAGAGAAAAAAGTAGTGAATGAAACCCCATCAAGGCTACAAAGGCTGTTATCCAGAACACAAATGTGGACCAAAGCCTCATTTTTGTAATGTATAAAGTGTAAATACGGTCACAACATATGGTCAAAAGCTTTTTGAATATCAAGTTCTAAAAGCATTGTGGAGTTGTGCGCTTTATGTATCAATACAAGGAGGTATCTGATTGCAACTCCCTCCTGCCAACCTGGGATGAAGCCTATGTGGATCCACATTGGCAAGTAAACATTTATTCTAGTGGCTAATATTGCAGAATCTTTAGGTTGTTGTTTAACAATGAAATGGGCCCATAATTTCAACAGTCTGCTGAAATAGTTGGCAGTGTTAGATAATGAAACAGTCATTTATAGGTGGAGGAAGTAGGGTTTGTAATCACTGCATAAAATGTTTTGTTTAACATGTTTTGGGACTATTTTGGAGAGATTTCTTGTAAGTTGCAATTTGTCAGTTTAAGTGAATATATTGGCTTAGGGTAGGGAATACTTCTAAGGGAATACTGTATATCTAAACTTATTAGTAGAGATGGGCAAATGTATTCAACTGGCGCAAATTTGCGGTGAATTAGCGTGATTCACCACCAGCAAATATATTCGCAGAGCGCATGCAAAAATTTGCTAACAAAAATTCACTGTCATCAAAAAACGAATGCCAGCATCGGTTTCTTGGATGCTGGCATCCAAAAAAGCGCACAACCATTATTCCAAAATGGATGCCGGTGTCAATTTTGATGCCCACGTCCATTTTTGCAACAAATTATGTTACTAGATTTGTTTGCATTCAAATAAAATTTCTGCTGTGATCATGTTAATCTTTTTTCTGCTTCATGTGTTAATGCTAGGCCAAGGTCAGATTGTACACAATGCATTTTGGGTCTTAAATCAATATTAGGATCCAGAATGCTCGGACCTTGGGGTTTCCAGATAATGTAATTTGGATCTTCATACCTTGTCTACTAGAAAATAATGTAAACATTAAATAAGCCCAATGATCTGGTTTTGCTTCCCATAAGTATTAATTATATCTTATTTTGGATCAAGTACAAGGTATTGTTTTATTATTACAGAGACAAAGGAAATAATTAAAAAAAAAATCGTGATTATTTTGATAAATTTGAGTCTATGGAGACAGCCTTTCCATAATTTGGAACTTTCTGGATAATGGGTTTCTGGATAATGGATTCCATTCCTGCAATTTTTTCCTTTGTTTTTTTTACTATGAGTGCCAAGTTGTATAAATTTACCTTGTATAATGACTTTATGTGTTTCCCACAACAGAGTACTTTCAGAAACAGAACCAAAGTTTTGTTTAAGTGTGGTACTTATTTATTTTTTTCGACAATGAAATAAAAAAAATTAATTTGACAAAAAAATTAAGAAATATTAAGAAATATTATGTTGAAAAGTTCATCAATGGCTATGTCCATTATTTCAGGATGTAATTAAAACACTTTTCATGTTTACATACATAATCATATATTACAAAAAAATTGCTAATTGCATATAACAAAGAGCTATCAATTTGCGTGAGATTTTAAACAACTAAGTTCTAATTTCAGACTATAACCAATCAATTCATTTTGGACAGACCCACAAAAGTATCATAGAAGATGGCATTTTAGATAAGGAAGGTCTGTACATTCAAAAGGAACTGAAGAAACTGTGACCTTATGCAGCTGCATCACTTGAAACAGTCTCTTAGCAACATTTTCTAAATGGATTGCAAATGGCACTTTAGAGCTCAGTATCACAGTTTTCTGTTTAAATAGGACATTTCAGATCTATTTTCCTACTGATTATGACTGATACCATCCATATAATGTAATTAGCAAAGCTGATTTTGATCTAAATGTTTAATTAACAAGAAAATAATGCTTGAACAGCAATAAGCGCCTTCTCCTAAGGCTAACATTGTAATACTATCACAGCATTGACTGATAAAAATACTCCAAATCCAACATAAAGTATAGATCAAAAAATCACTGTGTATTTCACGGTTATGCATTTGGCTTGGCGTTAGTTTATGTATGTTTGCCAGTGTACAAAATGCAAGTATAAATTGTTAATTGCTTTAGCAAAGCAAAAGCAATACCGCTGCTTTTTCTAAATAAGATCCTTTGATATCAGTAATATTTTGTATAGGTGTAAGATTAAAATAAAAACTTAAGTCCATAAAAATAATTATAGAAATCTAGGTTGTCCTGTATCTATGAAGACATTTCACAGTCCTTCAGTGGAAGGTCTACACTTCTGAAGTTGTTCCCAATGACTCCATATCCTTTTCTGCATGATACATGCTCTGTGTGTCATGTGCTGAGCTTAGTGTTTGACACACAATAGAGTGACTTCAAAGTGAGGTTACATCTGTCAAATGCCTTATATACCTATCCAACAATAATTTATAAAATCCCCCTTTAACTTCCAAGCTCCTGCTCTTTGCAGCATCTCATTACATCCTTTTAATTGTATCCTTTTTTCAACTCGCTACTTCATCCCTCTACAAATGACCATAGCCCCCAGGACTTTGCTGACTTCTTTGAAAGCAAAGTTGACTCCATCCATAAACAATTTTCCCACCCCTCAGATACCATTACTCTCATTCCCCCTAAAGCTTCTATTTCCATCTTAAACTCTTTTGATCGTGTATCTGGGCCTGAAGTCTCTAAACTTCTCCTGTCCTCTCCTTAAACAACTTGCTCACTTGATCCTCTACTGTCATTACTCCAGTACTTACTCATATATTCAATTCCTCACTAACTTCTGCTACTTTCCTCTCATTATTCAAACATGGCTGTGTCAAGCCCATCCTTAAAAAGGCTACACTGGACCCACCCTGTTTGTCTAACTATCATCCTGTCTCTCTCTTACCACTAGCCTCTAAACTTCTGGAACGTCTCGTCTTCTCCCGTATTACTAACTTTCTCTGCACCAATAATCTGCTTGACCCTATGCAGTCTGGCTTTCGACCTGCACACTCCACTGAGACTGCCTTATGTAGAGTTGAAAATGATCTCCAGACTGCTAAGGTCAAATGTCATTACTCTATTCTCATTCTCCTGGACTTATCCTCTGCTTTTGATACAGATAGCTATTCTGTTCTTATGCAAGTTCTCCACTCTATTGGTATCCGTGATCAAGCTGCATCCTGGTTCTCTTCCTAACTCTCTGACTGCTCCTTCTTTGTTACTTCTGCAAACAAATCCTCTCCTTTTGTTCATCTCAATGTGGGGGTACCTCAAGGTTCTGTAATTGGACCTCTGTTGTTCTCCTTATACACTCTCTCTTTAGGAGACCTTATATCTTCTTTTGGCCTTAAATATCACCTGCATGCTGACAACATTCAGATATATTTAGACACACCCTCACTAACCAATGACGTTCAAACCCAGATAGCAGACTAACATATAGCATATAAAATCCTTCTAACATTCAAAGCCCTTCACTCCTTCACTTGGGTGGTAGACCCAATGAAATTGAGTAAAATACAAATTCAAGTTTTTGTCATGTTTCTATTCAAATAAGCACACATTAAAAAGTTTTTATAAAACACTAACATTTTAAGTATACTGTATTAATAGTCTATCCTTCAATTATATGTATAACATATATCCTCATAGAAGATTGTTCTATGTGTGGCTAGAGGGTAAATGTCTTATTCACTTTCATGTATATATTGTGTGGTGTATTTAAGAATGCTATGTGATTTACATCTTAGATAGTATCAGGGCACAGCAGTGACAGCCTTCAAACACATACTATTTAGCGCGCAGTTGCTAAGTCTCCTCCCCTTTGTCCAAGAGCAGCTGAGAATCCAGTCCTTCCTGTCTCCAAACTGCCTGAGAAATCCATGCCCTAACTTACTGGTCACTGACCAATCAGAACCTGACACATGTATCTGTATCTATGTATCTTTTAGTTAATACAATAGGTTAAGTTAGGAGAGTACTGGGAGTTCCTGGAGTGAGGATACAGATGCCAGACAAATTGAAGGATGAGTATTAGGGAGCCAGTAGCTTTAGATCCAACATATTCGCATTTGTAATAGTCCTTGTAAATACTGTATTTGTTATACATTATATGTAGTGTAACTTGTTTTATGTGTATTGAATTTCTGTAAATATGTGTCAATAACTTTTGTAAATAAATGTATATTTTGATTGAACGATCCCTTTCGTTAAAGAACCCTTATAACTAGGAATACTTATGTACATCTGTATATGAGAATATAATAGCAATAAACGGTTACATACATACACCTCAAATAACAATATTTAAAATTGGAACAGTCCTAAAAATATCCAGTAATTTTAACAGCATTTTTCAATATATTCTCAGGTTATTAAATTGTGCAGGACAATAGTGACTTGTCCTAAATGTGATAAATCCAGCTGGAATTATAGATTTAAAGAGGAAACCTTTAGAGAAAAACTGGCCTCAGACAGGCAAGAATTATAATCTTCCTGTAGCCTTATATTTAACTCTTCTGGCAAGGGATTCCCATTGCACATGTACATCATGGAAACACACAACAGAGTTTTATCAACTTGAAAAAAAAATTCTTAAGAAGATTTAACTTCTTTAACTTCTTCCCTAGTACTATACTACTACAGTAATTGTAAAACAACATGTTGAGGTGATTATATCCCAAAGCTGTCTTTCATTTCAACTTCAGTACTACTCTGAACCTGGTCAGGGAAAAATCTACAGGCAGCCATTCTTTGTGACAAGGGCTGTGCCTAATACATTCTTAACACATTATCCCTTCTGGGTGGAATATCCAAAGCAAAGAACAGACAAAATAATCATTAACAATCAAAATATGCAGTTTCATCAAAAAGAAGCAAATGTATTGAAACTGAAATAAACTGAAGAATCCTAAGAAATGTTTTTTCAGTTTTTTTTAAGATCGAGCAATTCACTGCCAGGTGGAAATCGAGTTCCAAATATTTAGAAACAGCATGCATTTTGGGTAAAATAAAATTACACTTTATCCCAGTTGTGCGTCCCTTCAGTAAATGAGTCATTTTAAGCACCATTAGATGACGTCATCTGTTGCATTTAAACAAAGTCCAGATGAAACGGAAAAGAACACATGGGGGCCCATTTACTATATTCGAGTGAAGAATTCGAAATTTGAAAAATTCTAATTTGAATTTCAAATATGCAAATGAGGTAACTTCAACCATCAAATTTAAAAAATTCGACCGATTTGAGTAATTCGAATAATTTGAATTTAATTGTAATCGAATATTCAAATATTCGATGGTCGAGGTAAAAAAAAATTTCGCCTACTGAATTTCTTTAAAACTCTATGGGAAGCTCCCATGGTGTTTTAAAGTTTTTTTGATAGAATAAAAAAAAATTTGATCCAAGAGTTAAAATGGAATGATTTAATTGATCGATCAAAATTTTTTCATTAGATCGTTCGATTGGTCGAATTGCGTTAAAAACATTCAAATTCGAATGTTTTTTTAAATTCAACCACATCCCCTTTAAATTCGAAAATCGAAGTCGAGGGTTTATTAACACTCAAATTCGATTTTTAATAAATCTGCCCCCTGGACTTAAATGTTTTGATCTAAAACAGTTAACCATGGAAAAGCAAACAAAACAAAACATAAATAAAAGCAGCAAAGAAAAAGTGACAACACTCAGTTTACCCTGAACTGCTCAGCTACAATGCCAAGCAAAAAGGCCAGACAAATCTAAGCACTTTCTGGACTGTGACAGTAATTGATATACTGCAAGATTGAAGGGAAAAATGGCAAGTAAGATGCCCATAGATCATTTCATAATAGCCGTTTCCAAAAGCACTGAAAGAAATGTGCTGTATTGGCCAAAGCTGAGATCAGAGATTGCAATGGGAAGCTAAGACATGCAGCAGGAAAACCAGAATGAATTATTTTCTCACAATCTGAATGGTTTCTCAACTATCAAAGCAGAGCAGCAAGTCTTATTCAGCATTATAACACTATCTATTATATAAGTTCTCAGCTATGGATAATGTGTTAAGTGATTAATGACAGATGATATCAACTTTTTTTTACTAACTTTTGTTAACTCTATGGGGCTGATTGAGCAAAGTTTGGATTAAAATTTTTAGCACAATTCATACTTTTTTGCACAAATACTCACAAATTCAAGTTAAAACTGTGTAACTTTGGCATCTAAAAGCTGGAAGTCAATGGCAGTTAACACCAAGGCAAAACGCAATCCATTTTAAAATTAGACCTTTTTCTGAGTTTTTTTTCAGCTTGTAAATACATAAATTCCAGATTTTGTAAGCCTCCAACCTCATCAAATTTGAGTTATTTGCGATTTTCTACAATTGTATGCAATAGAATTTTTTACATTAGATTTTTTTTATAAGCAAGCAAATATTCAAGTTTAGACCACTAAAACTGCACAAATTTGAATTCTGATAAATACAATTAGGTCCATTAATATTTCGACAGACAACTTTTTTTTCTAATATTTGGTTCTGTACATTACCACAATGAATTTTAAATCAGGATGCAGTTGAACTGCAGACGTTCAGCTTTAATTCAGTGCTCAACAAAAAGACTGCATAAAAATGTGAGGAACTAAAGCCTTTTTTAACACATTTAATGTATAAAATGTTAATTTCTAATACTTGGTTGAAAACCCTTTGCTGTCAATGACAGCCTGAAGTCTTAAACTCATGGACATCACCAGATTCTAGGTTTTCTCCTTTTTAATGCTCTGCCAGGCCCTTTACTGCAGCGGCTTTCAGTTGCGGTTTGTTTGAGGGCCTTTCAGTCCAAAGTTTAGTCTTCAACAAGTGAAATGCATGCTCAATTGGTTTCAGATCAGATGACTGACTTGGCCTTTCAAGAATATTCCACTACTTTGCTTTAATAAACTCATGGGTTGCTTTGGCTCTATGTTTTGGGTCATTGTCCATCTATATCAGGGATCTGCAACCTTGGCTCTCCAGCTGTTGAGGAACTACAAGTCCCACAATGCATTTGCCTTTATGAATCATGACAGACTCCTTCATTGCATTGTGGGACTTGTAGTTCCTTAACAGCTGGAGAGCCATGGTTGCAGATCCCTGATCTATATTATGAAATGCCTTTCAATCAATTTGACTGCATTTAGCTGGATTTGAGCACACAATATGGGGCAAATTGACTAAAGCGCGAAAATGCACTAGCGACAGATTCGCCTGTGTTCGTCGCACTTTGCCAGGCAAATTTTCGACAAGCGCTATGCAAATTCACTAAAATGCGAAGTTGCGCTCAGGGCGGTGAATGGTAGCGAAGTTACCATTACTTTGCCAGGCAAAGTGCATGTACACTAGCGATGCCTAATTTGCATATGGCGCAAACTTAAACGTGTAATAGAGGTGTATGTTACAGCCACTACATTACACTACACAAGCCCAGGAAACATTTAATAATTAAAATAAAGTTACCCTATTGAACTTAACATGTGGACACTGTATAGTTGGATAACCCCAAAAATATTTTTGCTATTTTTCTATCACCCTACAAAAGGTAAAAGACGCCAACGTTTTTTATTTTCAAACTCCTATCTATTGTATTGTAAAATGTTCATCTTAGTGAATTAGCGTAGTTACGTCCCTTCGTCAGTGCGCAACTGCACCTGGTGTAAATGTGCGAAGTTGCCCAAGTCTATCTACTTCGCTAGCAAATTTTCGCCAGGGACACTGTTAGTAAATCGGTGAAGTTGCGAATTGACGTCATGCTGGCGAATTACCACTAGCGTTAGACGCTTCATGCTTTAGTGAATTTGCACCTATATCTCTGAACATCTCAGAATTCATTCGGCTGCTTCTGTCCTGTGTCATATCATAGATAAACTCTAGTGTCCCAGTGCCACTGGCAGCCATGCATGCCCAAGCCATCACACTGCCTCCCAAAAGTTTTGTACATGATGTAGTATGCTTTGGATCATGAGTTGTTCCATGCCTTATCAATACTTTTTCGTGCCTTCATTCTGCCCAAAGAATGTTTTTCCAGAACTGTGCTGGCTTTTTTAGTTGTTTTTTAGCAAGTCCAATCTAGTCTTTCTATTTTTGAAGCTTTTGAGTGACTTGCACCTTGCAGTGCACCCTCTGTATTTACTTTCATGCAGTCTTATTTTTATGGTAGACTTGGATATCGATATGCCTACCTCCTGGAGAATGTTGTTTGGCTTTTGTGAAGGGGTTTCTCTTCACCATCCACTACTGTAGTCTACCGTGGATGTCCAGGTCTTTTTGCGTTGCTGAGTTCACCAGTGCTTTCTTTCTTTCTCTGGATGTACCAAACTGTAGATTTTGCCATCTCTAATATTGTAGCAATTTCTCAATGTTTTTTTCTGTTTTTGCAGCTTAAAGATGGCTTGTTTCACCTGCATGGAGAGCTCCTTTGACCGCATGTTGTCTGTTCACAGCAAAATCTTCCAATTACAAGCACCCCCCTCAAATCAACTCCAGGGCTTTTATCTGCTTCATTGATAGACATAATTAAGTAATTGCTCACACGTGGCATGAACTAGTCTTTGAGTCAGTTGTCCAATTACTTTTGAACCCCTGGTCCAATTACTTTTGAGATGAAATGAAGTGATTGTGCTAAAAAAAGGATTTAGTTCCTCATATGTTTATGCAACTCAACCCACTGAAAGTCTGCAGTTCAGCTGCCTCTGAGTATTTCATTTAAAATTCAATGTGGTAATGTACAGAACCAAAATTAGAAAAAAAAGTTGTCTTTACAGATATTTATGGACCTAACTAGGCCTCTCTACCTGATGCATATTGCTACTAAACAACTGAAAAGTTTAGGAAAATAAAAATGTTGAAAGATTGTTCAATGTGTTTATCCTCACATAAGATTTGCATCAGGGATCAATGTTTTGTATAAGAATACTTGGAGCAACTTAAATAAAATGAGTATAATGCATGTGTTAAAAAAATCACAAAAAACACTTGTATAGAAACTTGGAGGATCATTTATCAACATTTGAATTTTAGTGGTTTTAGAGTTTTTAAAACTATGATTTAACTCTATTTCTACAAAATCATGAATGTCTTGTAATTTATTAAAATATCTGAATACAAAAAGTATGAAAAAAAGTGATGACTGATGCACTAAAAATATGAACATCTAAAAAATTCAAGTTTTTCTGACAATTACTAGTAAAACAAAGTCCAAAAAAGTCTAATGATTACTTGTTTCAGCTATGCCTTTATTACCAGACAGACTCTAGTGCTGTTCTATTATCTCATTAACTAGAACATTAGAACATCTGTAAAACCATCTCACCCTGCCTAAGTATTCTATTGGCCATCAAGACACACCTCCATATATTATTAACATATATTAGTTAACCTTAATAAAACAATGGTAGATCACTATGCACGCTGAAAGCTGTCTCTTTTCCCCTGTTTAAATTAAAAAAATATTTACATTATTTTAAAATAGGAGTTCACAAAATAAAAGTATTAAATTGGTGTATAGATTAAAATACCTTTGGAGGCAATTACCATTTTATGACCAGTTATTATGTCTGTTAAATATTTAGGAAAACATTATTTAAGCTATTACAGAGTACAATTATTTATTAAAAAGAGAAAAGCTAAGCCCCTATATCCAGGTGTGTCTTGGAATACATGCACCAACAAATTTCTGCATCCAGATATGAGTCAGTCATATTAATCTGTACTACAGAAGAAACACACCTGTGTTGCTTCTTTTTAAAATACTGTACACATACTCTTACACATTTTATGCCCTGAAACCACATTTCTACTGTCCTCTCCTCACTTGATCCTTGATCTCGCCTTTATGCAGCTGAGATAGATCTATGATGTGTTGCCCAAGAAACATAATCATTTCAGACTTAGCTGGGTCATTGAGAGCTGCATACAGGCTGCCCTTGCACTCAGAGAATTGCCTTGTTTAGTCAAGGCCTGTTCTGCAATAAAACAAACAGGTCAAACATCTAAAGGCAAACAAAAGTGCTTGTAGCAGTGACACACTAACTCTGATTCATGATATTACCTCTTACAATGCAAGGTAATTTTAGCAAAAAACAGATAACTATTTGATGTCTAATAAATTATTTCCAGAAACGCATGCATACTTAAGGCAGGTTTATTAAAGTGTTAATAACATTTTAACTAGGGAATTTTGATGAATTCAAAGCAGTTTAAAAATGTATCAACACATTACTGACTGTTAAGAAAGTTTTGTAACAGGCAATTGTTTTTTAACACATTCATTTATGGGAGGTTCATATGGCTTCCTATTTTTAAATGTGCCAATTCTTAAAAATTGATTCCAGGTCTTTGAACAGATCAAATAAACAAAAATACCCTGTATATTTGGTAACCCCTCAAAAAAGATGGTTACATGAATTTTAATACCAAGCAGATATATGGGGGATTTGCTAAA
>CM044439.1:118760291-118772004 GCA_024363595.1 Xenopus borealis
AAAAAAAAAAAAAGAAATCAGAATGTTAGTATTTAGGCCCCTTAGAGTACTAAAAAATAATTTTAACATGAAATAAACCCAATAGGATTGTTTTATCTCAATGAGGGTTCATTATATTTTAGCTAGGATCAAGTACAAAACCATTTTACAAATTTGGATTATTTGTTTATAATGGATTCTATGGGAGAATAATGGGTGTTTGGGTAACATATCATATAACTTTATTAGAAATGCTTGAAACAATGAATATATTTCCAAGAACAAATATTTTAAGGCTGGTGATTGGTCATGTAACCAGGAACTAGGTAAGATTACACAGTAATATTCATTTGCTCACAATAAATCTGCCTTTATTTTTCCCACAATATACTGTAAAGGGTTTGCTCACTTTAGTATGGATTCTACAACAGCAGTAATTATAACTGTTTGTATATTGTTTCATCACTGACGTATGCTGAAAGGATTTTGTTCCTATGATGCATTGCAAAGTTTTTACTTAAGGCATCTATCTTTACTCCATATTGTAAAGATACTAGATGGAGGCATTCCATGACCATATAACCACAAAAGTTATCACTATCACATTATGTCACGCTGTTAATGTATTACTATGTTCACTGTTTGTATATTCATCATCACAGTGGAAATATTTTGATCCTTGCCTTATTATTACTTGGAAAAAAAAATGGTTCTCACATGCCCATTGCTATTGCAATGGCTGGCATCTGTGTCTTTTTGTTTAGTCTGAAAATGGTTTTATGATAAATGGTTGTCAGTAATAGAAATATGTATTTACAAGTGTGCAAGTCTGCACCGACCTATTCCAAACTGCTTGTAGGGGCACCTATCAACAACGGTGACCCCTGGAGATCATACAGCTGTAGGGTTTGTCATATTTTGTCATATTGTTACATATTGTATAAAGCATCTTCATTGTTCACCTTTGAGTTAACTTCTAGTTTTTCATTTTTTATTAGTGGTTTTTGAGTTAAACTTTTCATTCAGAAGTGCTCCAGTTTGCGATTTCAGCAATATGGTTGCTAGGGTCCAAATTTCCCTAGCAACCATGCATTGATTTGAACAAATTAGTCTGGAATATGAATATGAGAGGGTGTGGATAGAAAGATTAGTAATAAAAAATCCCAATGACAATACATTTGCAACTTTACAGAGCATTTGTTTTTTTTTCAGATGGAGCCCCCATTTGAAAACTGGAAAGGGTCAGGTCAGAAGAAAAAATGTAAATAATTAAACAAAAACTACAAATTGCTTAGAATTTATTAGAACTGGCCATTTTATGACATACTAAAAGTTAACTTAATTGTGAGCCACTACTTTAAATATAATATAAAGCAGCACTGCACTTATTTAAATGTATACATATAGTACATATATTTTGTAGACAATAATTCGTTATTTCCGTTTTTTAACTCAGCTCTAAATAGAATGTTTTCTATATTATATTTCCATCAGATATTTAGATCAAGCAGTATACACGCTCAGTTATTTTTGACTGTCATTCCAAAATGTACTTTAGAGCCCTAAAATGTACTTTAGAGACTCCAATACAGCCATTGCTCTTATTCTGGAAAATGGTTGTTTGCTCTTTCAAAAGTCATTATGTATTATAAGGAAATGGGATGACATTAATCTAGTTTCTAAAGATGTGAAATGTTCAAATTAAAACATTAGGTACATTGGAATATACTCTGGTTATAGATTAGATTAATTGTGTCCTAACATTTCCCATGAAACCCTTTTTGATATTCAGTTATCAGTCAATCACCCTTTCTGCCCTTTTCCATCAAGTATATGAATTATAAAGTATAATGTCTGACATTTAAAAATTAAGCCATAAATGAGTTTTTGCTGTGGCTCATTACCAGCTTTCTTCCCACACAACTTTTTCCCTTGTGTGAAACCATTCTCTCCATATCTAAATCTCATATGCACTATACCCTGCTCTGTTGTAATAAATTTCTTGCTCGAGCTTCCATAAAGTGATATGAAAGATACCATACATTTTACTATTATATAGCAGACAAGAAAGCTCAAAGATATGTCTGTAAAGGCTTATTTATGTTGACAGACATATTGAATGCATTCACTTGATGTTAGGATCTCTAGTACATACAAGGGAGGACCAAAAACAGATTTTGGAAAGCTTTCTATGCACCCACATATGGTGAAGAATTGCTGTGTTTAATTTGCTCCTAAAAACAGTATTTTTTCCCACAAAGACAAGCACTGATACATAGCCCTGCTTTTGTGTCAGAGATATGTCTATCTTAGCATTCTGCTATTGAAAAACTACCTATATATCAAACATGTACCTTTGGTATAAGACATATAATCTGATTTAGCATAACACATTTTAGGTTGTATCTATAAAAAAATCAGTTTTATCACTATTGCATTGGTTACACATTTGAGCTGAAAGTGACATTTTATTCTGCCAACACTTTAGGTAAGATTATCATATTCTCACATAATCTTAGGACACAAAAAAATGCACTGCAAGGATTTACAGACATTATTGCTACCTTTCTTTCCTTTTTGTACCTGGTTAAATGAACAATTTGATCATGATTTGCACAAGGTTTCAACTTCTAAACTGAATGCCTATAAAGTGAATTACTTATAAGATCTGCAGTGCCTTCACCTTTCAGAGGGCATTTTTTTTTAGCCAAAGGTGTAACGTTACCAAAAGTATCAAGTTTGCCCAGGTCTAGTTATTCATACTGGTCCCCAACCTTATTTACCCATCAGCCACACTTAAATATATAAAAAAGTTGGGGAGCAACAGAAGCATGAAAAACATTTCCTAGTGGGTGCCTAATATAGGCTTTAACTGGTTATTTGGTAACCCATATGTGGACTGACAAACTACAGGTGGGTCTGTTTGGCAGTACACATGGGGACAGAGTTACTAAACAACAATTCACTAGCATTGCCACCTGAAGGACATCTCCAATTCGGCACCAATTTGCTAGCAAAACAGACCATCGCTAGCAGTCATTCACACTCTATGGCCAGGCAACTTTTCGCTCTGGTGAATAGTCGTTACATTTCCTCTTTCGCCAGAGTTGCCTTCCCCACCTCAGACCAGGCAAAGTGGAAAAAAGAAGCTAGATCTTCCTCAATCTTCTGTCACTTACATCATATTCTGTGAGCCAAAAATGCAAGTTCGAAAAACACTGACAACGTTTAAGTTATTTCAGTGGGATTGGCTGCAAAAGTCCTAACTTAAACTTTTTTTGGGTAACCAGTTTTCCCCATACATTTTAAAACATATGGAACATTAATTTTACAGTGGGCTCATGTGTAGGGAATTATATTAAATCTCTTGTCTTCATTAAGTTCCCTGGACATCTCTAATAAAAAGTGGAAACTTTAACTATTTGCACCAACATTTATAATAAAGACATCCATACAACTTTAAATTTCTCGCCCTATGCAAATTGACCTGAGCACAAGATCACTAGCAAATGAATGCCAGTGCATCTTCACTATGCAATGCTCACACTACTGAAGTAACAATAGCGAAAAGTTGCAAACCGTTCGGTGCCCAGGACAAAACTCAGCATATTAGTGAATTGGTGTAGTAGGAGTACATTTACACCTGGCAAAGTGTTGCAAGAGGTGTGAAGCTGACGATGGCAAACATTTTGCCCGTTTTTAAATCTGGCCCATGGTGCAACCTCCAAGGGGCTGATGAGCAACATGTTGCTCTCAAGCCACTGGTTTGGGATCACTGCCAATGCCATAAGAAATAACCAAATGTTTTTAAAAATCACAGGAAATTTACATCAAATTGTATATCATTGGAGTGACATTATGATTTCATGGTTCTTCCTCCTTACAACTGGACAATTCATATATGGACGTGTTTAGATATATAAGTACTTCTGTAGCAGTCACTTTGAATAAAATGGATATTTCCATCTGAAAAAGGGCATGCTCTAATGTTTATTTAGTTGGACTCTCATTTGTAGGGATTTGTTATCATTTGTGATCCTGGCCACTTTGGATTAAGATGTACTGTAGCAATACATGCATGTACTGATAAGGAATATGACCTAGGCCAAATATATGTACAGAGCAAATGATTCACACTCCCCCACTAGGTTCTAGTTAAAAATAATTAGTATTACTGAATAATGCAAAGAAACAGTAAATACAGATACTTTAGATCCCCTACCAAGACAGCCTGGCTTTAAAAATAAAATCAGATGAGACCCAAGATTACTATGGTTACTCAAAGGCAGGGATCCCCAACCTTTTGAACCCGTGAGCAACATTCAGAATTAAAAGGAGTTGGGGAGCAACACTAACACAAAAATGTTCTTGGGGTGCTAAATAAGTGTTGTGATTGGCCATTTTGTAGCCCTTATGTGGATTTTCAACCTACACGGAGACTCTGTTTGGCAGTACACCTGATTTTTATGCAACCAAAACTTGCCTCCAAGCCTGGAATTAAAAAATAATCACCTGCTTTGAAGCCACTGGGAGCAACATCCAAGGGGCTGGAGAGCAACATGGTGCTCACGAGCTACTGGTTGGGGATCACTGCTCAAAGGCAATAAGATCAACAGTAGTAAAAAATGGGGCTGATATATTTAACTTACAATTTGATAAGAGTATTGAGAAGATACAAAACAAAGTTTTTTGTATTAAAAAAGTAAAATATTCCTGTGACTTCTGTAGACACAAAGTATTGGTGCCACTCTATCTAGAGATTATAATGATCATGGTATTGTGGAATTTTTACTATAAGAAGCTTTGTTATTCTCAACTGCAAGATGAGGATAATTGGCAAAAAATTCCTTCCTTAACCAGGGCATCTGTAATTTCAAATTTGATTGACATAATTCTTTTCTTGAGCATTTGAAACATAGCTATTAAAAAAAGTAATAAGGCTTAACGGAACCAGGGAAAGCAGAAGAAAACAAACTTTGACAAAGCAAATGATATGCAGTCTCAGTTACTTTATAAGAAATATAACCTATTGATGCCCAACCTACTGTACTATATTTGGCCCAGTGTTACTCTGAAATTTAAGAGCTATATGCAAGAGAAGGATCTTGACAAATTTTAGATTCCATTACACTTTTAATAGAAGTAATAGACCAGAGCTTGATGGAAAAAAATAAAAACTGTCTTGCACTTAAGAACAGCTGTATCAAATAACTCAAATGTAAAGTCATTTAAAACTGCTTATTTTCATTATTGACAGAAAATTTATATTAAAGGAATATATTACCAGGGACCTATAACGGGGCACAATTATGTTTTCATCTTGATTTTATGCCCATTCTATGCAAGACAGCACATTATTTGCTTTAGTGGCCACAGAATGTCACTGCCTGGAATTAGGAAACTTGTTATCTATAAAAACCCCAAGATCCTTCTCACTTAAGGAAACTCCCAACACACTGCCATTTAGTGTATAACTTGCATTCATATTATTTTTGCCAAAGTGCATAACCTTGCATTTATCAACATTCATCTAATTTTACAGTTTGCTGCCCAGTTTTCCAATTTAGTCAAATCACTCTGCAAAGTGGCAGCATCCTGCATGGAACATATAGTTCTGCACAATTTTGCACCATCAGAAAAATAATTTTCAGGGTTTAGTTCTCCTTTAATGGAAAACTTCACAATTTAGTCATGTTCCCTTATTCAAAAACAATTAGCTAATAAGCTTGAATCTCTCACATATACTCAATTATAAGCAAATACTTAACATTTAAAAAAAATAATGGTGGTGCCTTCCTCAGGACAAGTACACAGCACAAATGTGATCCACCCTAGTGAGATTACCCTTCCCACAGTTCTTATATAAAATATATGAACTATACTGTATCATAGCTATTATCTGACATTCAAAAAACATTAATTAAAAAGACAAATATGTATAGAACTCTTTTGGTTGTAATGTCTCCAATTTCTGAATCCATCTGTGGTACTTGTTCAATGAAAATAGTGCAAAATGTAAAGCTACTGCATTTTCATCCCTTTTTAAGTTGCCCTTTAGCTGACCTATCACATATAGGGGCAAATTCACTAAGCAGCGAAAAAACACTAGCATTGCCTTCGCTAACGTTCGCCGCACTTCGTCAGGCGAATTTTCGCCAGCGATACGCTAATTCACTAAAGTACGAAGTTACACTCAGGTTGGCGAACAGTAGCGTAGTTGCGCTAGTGTTACTACACCAGGCAAAGCTCATTTACACTAGCGATGCCTAATCTGCATACGCAGGAATTCAAAGTGTAATAGAAGTATATGTTACAGCCACTACATTACACTACACAAGCCCAGGAAACTTTAATACATAAAATAAAGTTGTACTATTGCCCTAAACATGTGCCCCCTGTATAGTTGAGTTGCCATATGTTAGGAATGTACGGGGGAAGGAGGGTAACCCCCCCAAAAAAAATGTTGCTCTTTTTTTAGACTATTACCCTACAAAAGGTAAAACACACCAGCATTTTTTTGGGACTTTTCCATTTTTTTTCAAACTCCTATCTATTGTATTGAACTTCACCAGGTCTAAACTGGCGAAGTAATGTCTAGCGTAAGTGGTAACGTTCAGTAAAATTGTCATCTTAGTGAATTTGCATGATTACGATTCTTCATCAGTGCGCAACTTCGCCTGGCATTAGGGTGCGAAATTGCACTAGTCTATCTACTTCGCTAGCGAAAATTCTCCAGAGTCGGTGTTAGTGAAGTTGTGAAGTTACGAAATGATGTCAAGCTGGTGAATTAGCGCTAGCGTTAGACGCTTCAATCTTTAGTGAATTTGCCCCATAGTTTTAATATGACATTTATGTACAAAAAAAACCTCTTCTTAAAAGGCAAAATTGTCTCAACTATATATACCAAGGAACAAGGACATTTTAACAGATACACACCAACATCTGTATGACAGGTTTATCTGCCATTAATTTTTAAATATCCTTCAGTATATGGGTGGGCAAATTTATCTCCTTCAATAACACAGTTGAAGGTAGACCAGTTAGATCACTGAAAACATCTAGGCTTCACATTAATCAGCTTAAAGTTACTATACTTAGCAACCAGATCAGCCGATATTAATATATTCCTCAGACTTTTTGGTCTCGTGTTTATCACCATTGGCTTTTGTCTCACTGTGACATCTAAAGTTTGTCACTTTCAATTATATTCCATCAATATAAAAATCATTTTTATTCCTTCTGATATGAAGCATAACAAAAGTAGTGTAAAGAAAAACACTTTGCCTGGAATCCTTATTGGAAAATTTTTGTTTTCATGATTTTCTAGTATACTTAAGGTATGAAGATCCAAAATATGGAATGATCCATTACCCGGAAAACTGCAGGTCCTGAGCATTCCGGATAATAGGTCCCATACTTGTACTTTGTACTAGATCCTAACTAAGCTGCATAATTCATATAAGGTAAACCAACACTATCATCTTTATTTAATTTTAAATCATCTGTAGCAAAGTTAAGGTTTGATGATCCAAATTATGGAAAACCTCTAGGTGCCAAGCTCTGGATAATAGAATGCTGGGGTATACCCTGAAGAAGCCGCTAAGATGATTGTAACATTTTTAAGAATATTAAACAAAAGTCCAGCGAGTCAGGCTGAGTAATAAAAAAAGCCATCAGGCGGTCAAAGGAGCATAATCACCAGAACTTTGTGTAGGAGTCATCATGGAAATAATTTTTTGCAATAGTGAGAAGGAACTAATGCCCGGTGCTTAATTGTAAGTTAAAGGAGTGGTTCAAGTTAACTTTTAGTTTATTTTAGAATGGCCAATTCTAAGCAACCTTTCCATTGTTCTTTGTTATTCTTCGTGCAACTTTTTGTTGCAGTGAATTTCTCTGCAGTGCATTTTTTCCAGCAGTTTCACAAAAAATTTTGCAGATGGTGAAATGCAGAATTTCGCTGTGAATCCATGGCTGGTGAAAACAATTGCTCATTACTAGGTTTTACCATTTACTGGAAGGACAATTTGCAAATGAACAAAATAAGTACTTTTAGGGTAGAAATAATGCATTTGATATTACACATTTCTTTACCTGAATGTGTTTAAGTCTATACTAAGAGATGGGAGACTTATAGGTTATCTAAAAGCTCCCTGCTGTCAGTCACAAGCACTTATGGTAGCCTAAAACACATTAAGCACCTGAGTTATGATGCCTCACTTCAGTGAAACAAAAAGCACCATCAGAGTAATAAGCAGACTTATGAATTCACTTGAATAAAATAACCTGTCAGTCAAAATTCTCATCACACAGGTATAAGCTCTAGAGATTTAATTCCAGGAAGTGCCATGACTATTCATTATTACTGTGATGAGTAATCAATCCCTTGGTAATTGGATCTGCTCATCCAATTCTCTATTGCTATAATAAAAAAACAAGGGACCAAATGCCAATTAAGACGGTTATTTATTACATTTTGGGTTTGTCAAATCGAGTTTTTTTGTGCCAAACTCCCAAATTATTACCTTTCCACAGGACAGCCTACCTGTGAAAGATGAGCTCTAATCTGTTATCTGGATGTCTGGATCAGAGTACCTCAATGCTGTACAAAAAATGGAGTGCTCAAACCCTTGCCTAAACCACCCAAATTAGGGTAACAGGTGCTCAAACTGGAAGACCTTTGCCCGCCCTTCAGGTCCAAATATTCCATGCATAAACAAAAACCAGTGGCACTCTGATGAAAGTGAAAAAATTGAAGTTGATTTATTCAGCCCATATACATACAAAAAAGAAGGGCAATGTTTCGGACTCCACTGAGTCCTTTATCAAGCCTCAGAGGCCACTGGTTTTTGTTTATGCATGGATCAGAGTACCTGGCTTGCCTGTTCTTTCCAGAATACTCCAGCTTCCCAGACCTGGCCACCAAAGCCTTTAAACAGAGAGCCTATTCTCTGTTTATGAACACAGTTCCTGGTGCCTACCTCTCCCACTAAGGAGAACTTAAAGGGAAAACAGACAGTCCCCACATTACTTTGGTCACTCTACCACATATCCCCCCCTCTGCTTCAGCCTATAGGGGTGAGCACAACAAACCATCTCATTGCTTTCTTGCTTTAGAGACTTGATAAAAAAGGGGGTTTTCTGACTAAAACCTTTTTATTCACCACTTTCTTGTCAGCATTTTTAGTCTGACTTAGTGGGCCCAAATAATCCCTACCACTTGGGATACCTGTCCTAGGGGTACATTTTTTCTACTTAGTGACCCCCACCATAATTTAAAGTCTTGCTCAATTACAGCATTGGTAACACATTAACAATACTTCTCTCTCACTGGATATAAAATCAGTGGATAAATATTATTACACAACATCACTGTTATAGTCTATTAACTGTTCTTTTGCAGTAGATTTTGCATGCATTTCAAAATGTCATTTCTTCTAGAACCACTACTGAATTCTCCATAGCAGTACTGTTTGGAACTATAACGCCAGTAAAGTAGTCATGAGTATGGACTTGGTCCACATGACAAACTGGGCTTTCTGTCCCAAAGTCTTTCACTTCTTCAAGCTTAGGTTATTGTGCAACTGCACTCCCTTGCAGTTGGTCAGGAATGCTTACAACTACTTCCATCTCATGGATAACTCCACTTTCAGGTTTCTGATTATCCAACATGGCATTGGTATCTTTTAACTTGTCCTTGAACAATGGCTCCTTTAGCAATTGGATCTCTGTATCCTTCTTACTTAATTTAATTTGTAAACACTCCATCTCTTGGAGAACTGTAGTTATGTGTTGCTCCTCCTGAAACACATGCTCTTGTAGCACGTAAAGTCTTTGCTTTAGAGAATCTCTCTCAGCTTCACATTAAAAGTTATGATCCCTTACTTACACTCAGCTTGACTCACTTTAAGTTGGGCCTGAAGCTGCTCCATAGCTCTAGCCTTTACTTGTTTGCATTCCTCCAGATCCTCTTTCTGGGTTTGCACATCACACAGCTGTTTCTGCTACCCGTGTGACTTGGAAAGGTCATCCAACATTAACTTCAATGTTGCTCTTTCTGCAGTGTCTCTTTACAACTGTTCCTGCAGGCTCTTTTCTCTCTCAGCCAATAGATCCTTGGCATCAGTCAATTCTGCAGATTGTCTGTGCAAATGTACTACATGTGTGTGCAGTGCTGTATTTGCCTGGGCTAATTCTGTATATTTTTGCTGATATTTGTGCACTCTCTCAGCAGTCTCTTTGTGAAGGTTTGAGGCCTCAGCAAGCCTCCTTGTAGGGTCAGCAACCTCCTTCTGTAGCTCTGTCACAACTTTATTTTTCCACTCTGACTCCAGAGCAGTATTCTCAATCTCTGAAGCAAGGCTCCCCTTTAGTGACTGGATTAGTGATGAGCGAATTTATTCGCCAGAGGCGAATTCCCGCGATTCGCCGCTAGTGAATAAATTCGTGAAACGCCAGCGAAAATTTGCAAAAAAAATTTGTCGAAAGAAACGAGTCGCGCGTCGAAAATGACGCGTAGCGACGAAAACGACGTGATGCGCGTCGATAATGACGCAACGAAAACGACGCAACGCGACTCGTTTCGTTTCGCAAATTTTTTCGCCAATTCGCGAATCTCGCTGGAAATTCGCAAATTTTTCGTCGAAGCGAAACGGGGGAGATTCGCCCATCACTAGACTGGATTTCAATTACCATATCAAGAACCTTTTCAGAGTACATTTCTATAAGTGTCCCTCCCTCTCTTTGGGATTGTTCAAGCTGGCTTTCTTTCTCTTTAAAAGCCTTGGCCAGTTGAGCACACATCAGTTTTAACTTTTCAATGTATTTTACCTGTTCAGGATGATCACTTATTTCAGACTCATTTACCACGGCTTTAGTGGGAACTTGTACTCCAGCTGCCGACTTTACCTCCTTTGCTTTATATGCAGTAGAAGCATCAACCTCCCGAGAGGCTACAGCACATGCTATTTTTATAAATGGCACACTTCCCTCCAAGGATTTACTTTCACGATTTGCCCATACCTTTACCAGTGGGAGTAGGGATGACACCATCTTGTTCCCCTTGCCATCACATTGCAAGATGTAGGTTACCAGTTCTGGGCACAACACTTTTTCCAAGAGCACTTGGTTAAACCTAAAGTTATTTGTGATGTACATGAAACACGGGAGTATACTTTCTCTTGACTCCTTGTCTGGATGATTTAACCTTTGTTATAATTCTGGCAAAGCTTTATCAATCAAATGCAACTCAATTGGTTGAATTCCATGGAAACCTTTGGCAGCCATGGCTAGAGCATTTCTCTGTGCTTAGATGCTCAAGAATTCTAATAATATTAACATTCACCCTTGAATCTATAATATGGCCCTGCCATTTGTATGAGACAACTCATGTAAAGCAAAAGCTTGTTCTATAACATCAGGGTTTCTTGCACATTTACCTCTTCCAGTAGTATGGGAACTGCATCAACTAATACTTTGGAAGACAACAGAAACATTTCCAAAATAATGCTTGGCAGGTAAAGTTCATCACATCAAAGTTATGTTTCATTCCAATAAGTGCAGTCACAACACTCTTTATTGGAAACTCTGGTAAACTCTTTTAGTCCCTTCTTTTAAAGGGGTTGTTCACCTTCCAAACACTTTTTCTGTTCAGTCTTTTTCAGATTGTTCTCCATAAATAAAGATCTTTTACTGTTTTTCCAAAATCTCAGTTTAAAGTTGGTGCCTGTGGTGTTTG
>CM044439.1:118772363-118813135 GCA_024363595.1 Xenopus borealis
TTGAAGGTGGAGAACCCCTTTAACCACTGAACTATTTCAGCAAGGCACTGCAGCTTCTGACTCTCACTGTCAATTTTCACTATTTAACCATTGCTGTACCTTGAATGTTTGGTTTAGTGTTTCCCTTGTGGTTTGAAAGACCTATTTTGACTGCAAAATATTCACCTTGACACAGAGATATTTTACATGCATCACCTTTATCCACATCTCCCAGCATTGCACAGTCTATGTCCCAAGTTTGTTTAACTCCAACAGCATTTTCATATTTAGTCACACAATTCACATTAATTTGTGGTATACATTTTCCAGCAGCATAACTTTGACTTCCCAAACTTTTCTCTTGTTCAGGATACACCTTCAGCAAACACTTTGCTTTCACAGAACATTTTCTGCTTTGCTTACCCATCTCTGCAATCTGAACGCTGCATATACAAGCTGAATCAATTAGCCACTTTAATTAACCTGCACCTACAGTATGTGCAGACTTTCAGCAGCTTCTGAACCACAGGACTTTCAACACTTGTTTTTAGCAAAGATTAACTTTTCACAGTCCCACAGCAACTGCAACACACATTATGGGTATTTTAAACTCATGGTACGTATTGTTAACCAATTTTCAACCCTGCCTTTAAGACTGTGTCTGTCACTTTAAATTTCCAAAGTTTGCTTTTCCTAGCAACCTCTGCCCTTTGCATGCCTCCACCATATGTAAGCTGCAGGATCCACAACAGACTCTTTTTTTCACATTTTAAGGCAGTTTATTTACACACAGGGGTGACCATTTGAGGATACAAAACATAAATCATAGAAATAAATCCTGCCCACTGGGCGCTACCTTCACACATGAAGAGTTACGTTACTAAACTGGGCCCCTCATGGACTACCAGTAAGAAAACATTTGTATTGGGATCACCCCTGTACTCAAAATTCTCCTGTGGGGATAGCTCAGCCTCCAGTCTTTTCTCAGTCAGACAGACATTCTTGCATTTCTCGCCAACGAAACCCCCAGCCCCTTTGGGAGTTCCTTACACAAGTAGGTGTCCTTCTTGCTCTGTGCCCTGCTCTGAGAGACCTTCCCAACAGCCTCATTAGAATTAAATACCTTTCCACAAGACAGCCTTCCTGTGAAGGTAAGCTCTAATTCATGAGCTGGACATCTGGATCGGAGTACCTGGCTTGCCTGTTCTTTCCAGAAAACTCAAGCTTCCCGGACCTGACCACCAAAGCCTTTAAAAATGTTCCCACATTGTTTTGGTCACTCTACCACAATATACATAGAGGAGGGCATTCACGGAAGAACTGAAAATTGGCATTTGACCCAGGTTCTACTCATCTAGTATCTAGCCTAAACTAAAAATATACTAGATATATAACTATTTAAAATGTGACACATTTCTTTATAGATACAGGCTATTTTAGCCACATGATTTTTTTTATTTTTAAGAGTACTACCCCTCTCTTCTTGACATACTGTAAGCTTCCTTGAACTCCTTGTCCTGTGATGGCAACAAGTGAGAAAGAACAATATTGAAGAAATCGGATCCGCACACACATACTCTTGCAGTTGGGGGGATTCCCCTTTTATTTCACCAAAGATTCAACGTTTCGGGGGGAACAATCCTCCCTTCATCCCTTTGTCTCCCGTAGCAAGTAGAAAGCAGTTAACTTTTACTTGTCTGCTGCTGATAGATTCACATGATTAAATCTGATATATCTGATTGGATATGCTAAGGGTTGTTGGGATGGGTAATACAGCATTATCCATAAATACAGAAGAAATACTCTTCCACTAACATAAAAAAAGAAAAATAACCACCAATCCTATTTATAATACAGGTCTTGATTTAAAAAGTGATCTTTAAATGATCTCCAAGGTATCAGATCATCGCAATTCAGCCTTACTCAAACAATCTTTTATTCCTGTTCTCCATTAAACATTCTCACTTGTCTTGGCTGCATAATGTGAAATAAAAATGCATCACAAACTAATATCTGAAATAAAATAGCTTTCACCTGTATTTTTATTCCATTACTTAACGCACATTTCATTTATACTGCAGAATTCCCTGATACATATTTATGAAAAAGGCTAAGTAATACTCCTGCAATGAGTTGAGTAGACTTGGCATCATTGCAGAATAGACATTTACATTTCAGCTCTCGTTAATCTGCCTTTCAAACACTATTGTCATTAAAGTATGTTAAAATGATAGATAGATAGATAGATAGATAGATGACATAATAAATATTAAAGGTGATACCTGACTAATAATGCAAACTGATAAATACACAGCATCAACTCTCCAATCTTAGAAGTGGTTTTAACTTTTAAAACTTTGGGATCTATTATCTGGAACATTATGGTTTCCAGGCATGGGATATCAACTTATTTTCAAATAGCATGGTTTAATTCTTCTGTAATCCTTTCCAAAGACATATGAAAGTGTAGTTAACATCCCAAACTAGATATTGCTTTATTATAACAGCAGCAAAAAAAATTGGTGAAATATATTTTTTTCAATTTTTGAAACTTTTTTAGAGTTTATACAATCATAACAAAACACTCACACAGTAAGTCTCAGGGTATGCATTATGTTTCACATCTCATTCTGTACTGAAGGTGTTAGCTTTGCATACATGAAAATTAGGTGTATATTCATTCTTTGCATGGGTTCAAGCAATGACAGATATTGGCTTATCCTTCAAAAGAGAAGCTTTTTAGATTTTTCAGTCCTTATTTTATTACAGTTACAGGCTTAAATGCTGAGCTCTTGAGCTTGCTTTACGGAGCATAGGACTTAATGAAAGACTATCTATAAAATTATATTGTGTATATCTAGATGTTGTATTTTTTCATATAAACATTCACATTTTAGTTTGAGTAATTATATTTCACAAATTTATTCTGGTATTATTTCATTAATGGGTATTTCATTTGAATTGCCCTTCTTTATGATTTACTTTATGCCAGGCAATTACTCTGACTAGAATAATACTCTAACATTTATCATTGCAAGCATTATGCTCACTGATTGTCACTTCAGGGAAATCGCTGATATACAATTTATATTGAATTGCTTAAAAAAATTATATTGATTTAGCAACATAATAGCCTAGATGGAATTTGTGTGGTATTCTGAATTCATTGGAAATACATTTAGAAAGACAACAAAATAAATGCAGTAAGGGGGGATTCTGTTATTTTGCTATTTAAGTAAAAAGTTATTTCAAGTAACTACAGGAATTCAGGTCTGTAAGCCTATACATTACTATACTCCCACAAATTACTCAAATTACTAATTTTTTTTTTAATCTCAAATTGTTCAAGATTTATTAAAGCCTTGATGCAGTAAAAAGTCTGAATCTTAAAATCTGCCATGTCAGACCTACCAGTTGTGTATAATTCAATGGCAGAGGCGTCTATCCTAATTCGTGGTCTGCACAGGGTTTATCCCAAAAATCAGATCATGTCGGGGTTTACGTGCAAAACCCCCCAAAATGTGTACAACTCAGGGAAAAAGAAAATAAAATGTACAATACAATTTAGCATATGATTTTTATGTTTTTTTGCAAAACCAGTTAATTTGAGCTTTTTAAATAATAAATAAGGTCAAATCGGGTGTGGGAGTTTGGTCGTGTTTTCTTTTATTAAAATAATGCAATCAATTTTTATTTTAATAAATAACCCTCTAAATGATGATATTAGTGATATTGCTTAGATGCAGTATATTTCTAAGTTTGTAATTTACTGAGCTATAGTAAACTGATTCTGAAATCAACTGTACACTAAGGGGCAGATTTACTAATGGTTGAAGTGAAAATCCGAATTAAAAAAATTCAAATTTCAAAGTAAACAATAATAAAATAATCAATATTTCTGTGAAACCTTTTATAACTTTTTCACTCATCTATTTGTGGCAGTAGATTTTAAACTATATTGACGACATGATAAAAGTTAATGTATTTCTGCTAAAGGTAAAGGAGGGCTTACATACATAAAAGAAACAAACTGTGCCTAAGAAAACACTTCCTCCAACACTAACAGAACATTCTTTTTTCTTTCGTGGTTCATTCATTTATTTTTAATGACTGCTTTTCCCATCAAAGATGAGTAAACATTTATAGCTGACTTTGTACACTGAAACATTCCACTCAAAATGTATTCTTATCTGACATTAAACTAATTTGCTTACTTTGAAAATGACAGTTGAATCAGTTTATTTCTCTTACTATTGTTATTTTACATTATGTTAATAAGCACCATAAAGTAAATAGTTAAAGTGGAAATATACACCACTGTTTGACATGAGTTCATTTAGTTGGGCTTATGTATAAAGGTGCATAAATCATTTTACAAATAAACCATGTTATTTTATCTATGCTTTGAAGTATAAATTACCTATCCCTTAAATTATAAAAATGTTTGCAAAACTTCAGTCTCCCATTGTATTGAGACCACCATATCGTAACCTTTCTTTCTGGTTTTTTTTTGTATACATATGTTGTTCTGAACACATATATTTATTCAGTTTTATATATGTGTGTGTGAGAAATTTTATTCTCTTTTAGTTTTTTTTGTTTCATTCTATCCATACTGTGTGAAATAGCTGCAGTGCAATGATTCAATTGCAAAATAAAAGTCTAATACAAGCTCCATAATCTAGAGGAATTAGAGGAAAATATCCAGGTTGCAATATATTGTTATAGATTGATTGAAAGGAGAGTGGTAAAGTCTGGTAAAGAAATCTAGTAATAAAACAGAGTATTTTAGCAGTTGCTTGTAAAATAAAGAGACACATCTTGGCGATAACACATAGGAAACAACAGCAAGCTTTGATGGAGTCATTAATAATAAGGATAAGGAATGGTCAAAGATTGCACCCAGCAAGACAAATCAAATGGGTTAACATACATTAGTATGAAAAAGACAGTTTCAGGAGGCTAACAATAAGCTTCTTTTTAGTTAGAGGCAGTACTGATTCATCAAGGAGGAGAAAGCTAGGGGCAATTAGAAATATGATTCTGAATGTCAGGTGTTATTACCTTTTGTACTTCATAACAGGAACATATACTACTATGCCACTACTGGCTGAAGCATGTAAGAAAAATGTAAATTTGTTGAAGAAACATATAGATGAAATTTGTACCTCAAAACACTTCGGGGCAAAACACTAAAAAAAAAAGCTTGAACATCATCATGCTATTAACATCTTTAAATGCTTCAAGGGACCTCTGCCAATGACTCCTACATGACCTCAACTGGCTTTAGATTGTTTATATTCAATCCATTTTCCAGGGCCAGAGTTTAATAAATCTCGAAAAAATTTTGTTATTTTTTTAATGTGAGTTTTGACCAAAATAAAATTCTCGAACACTCAAATTCTTTTGGAAAACTCAAACCATAATAAATATCCCCCTTAATCATAGCGATGAGCCTAACACTGTTTTGTTAATTTAGTTATTAGTATTGTATATGTGCAGGTAATCAACTTATTTGGGTTCTAAAAGTTTTCCTTTAACTTTATTTTTAAACTGTGGAAGGGATTCAGCACAAAAATAAAATCAGGCTCAGCATATATAAATCTGAATATATGACCTAGAGGATAAAAATTATACGTAGACCTACAAAAGTGAGGTCTTGCCTTTACCTTCAGAATTATTTAATGTGCTAAAGTAGTCAACTGTGTTTTATGTACTTGTTCTCAGAACTCTGTCCTATTTTTTCTGCCCCATTATTTGTCTGCTTTCTGCATCACATTCAAACAGATGCCGAGAAACTGTGTTAGTGAACATTTCCTATAATAAACAACATCAGTATCTCCCAGCAATACTTTCAACACATCTTTTCATTTATGATTCTTTTTTTAATTCTGGGGCTGGAGGTTGAACTTTTTCTGCACTAAATGAATGCTGAGGTAGACGAGAGTCATTTAGATAAAACAAGGCATGGAGGTGGAACATGTGACTGCTGTGATATTTTCAACCCTTGCACCCTGACTTGGTATTTTTAAGATGTTAAATCTAATAGCAACCAGCAGGAGTTCATGTTCAGCCTGTGAGTGGATGTAAAACCCACTAATGGCAACCACAGGGTGGACTTTTGACACTTCATAGTTCCTTCTTCAATGTGGGTTCAGGGATTAGTCTTCTGAAATACCATGCACTAAACAAAAACAGCCCAATTTCTCAAAAAGAGCTGTATGCTTAAAGGTAACCATCAGTGGTGTTAGAATGTATTGGATTTTGTGGAAATTAATCTACCCTGGCATGTGCCTTCACATATCTTTCAATAACACCTGCAACAATAGCTTTAACTGAATAACATATTAGAATCGCTTCCTTAATATATGAAGGGGAAAAACTATTTTCCCAATAAAAACAACAACGTGAATTCTAAGGGGTACATTTACTAAGGGTTGAAGTGAATATTCGAATTTAAAAAATGAGAATTTTGAAATAATTTTACGCTACTTCGAAAAGCCCAGTTTTTTCACTTCGAAATTCGACCCTGAGTAAATCTGCCCCTAGATGAATTGGACTGGAATAACTGACTTCTTTCATTTCGAAAGTGGCTTTTGCCTTTCCTGAAGAAATGTCTTCATATTAAAGGCTGGCCCTCAGATTTTCCAGCGGTATTGTGCTTAATACTGGTAAAAAAAAATCTATATTAGCACAGACTTATGGTATCACTCTGTGATAGAAGCCAAAAGAAAGTTGAAATAAGCATTTTGATGGCCCTGTGCCACAAACCCAGTAATTTTTATTCTACATGTTTATGTTATGGTGTCGGTTTTAGTGCATTCTTGCAGTATTTAAGAGGACACAGAGGACTCCACACCAGTGCTTGGTTATTTCTTACTGTGACCAAGCATTTTCCTCTGGCTTAAACTGTTACTCTGTTTGTTGCAAGTTAAAGATTATTACTTCTTGCATTTTAGTAGAAATGTAGATACTTTCCATAAGTCACTGTAAAATAACAATTGTCCTGGTTTTGCACTGATTGATTCCAGTAGCTTGCATTTCTTTATGATGTTTTAGGGGGATTTATGCAGAATTGGATCATCATAGGCTGTAGGAATGCATAGTTAAAAAACTGCACTAAACCTATACTTATACAGAGCTGTGATGTATCATATAACCAGCAAATGTTGTTGCTATAGTAACAACACTTTAATAAATTATCCTCTGTGCTAAGCATTCTGCACACCTCACTGTCTGAAGGTGCCTTGTTAAATCATTCCCAAGTTAAGAGTTAATACATGATTGAACTTATTTAGTTTAGGATGACACTTGGTGCTTTGTGCAAATCCAAATAAATACTTTTTTGCCAATGAGATCTTTGAAAGTACTTCTATCTAATTAATTACATACTGCCAAGTTGTCCAGAGGGCTACTTTATGTTTTCATACATTTCTCTGCATTCTGATGAGGTTTTATCTCTTTTTTAGAAGCTATTCCAGCTGAGGCTAATATGGATTTATTTCAGGTCTAGTTGCTTTCATATTACTATCCCCTGATAATGGAGACAAATTACCTGACATTACAAAGCCAGAAATAAAAATCTGGTTGCAAAAACAATACAGACTGTAATGCTAAAAACAATTATTTACTGTAAGTTTAATATATTTCAATTCCTTTAAAGATGTAACACTTGATTTGGCATTTTTGCAGCAGCCGTATGTTATGAAAATCTTTATTTAAGCCTTGTAGTGTATTTTTCTTTTTATAACTTTGAATCTTACTCTGGACCACTTTTAGGCAGAAATGCCTTTTCAAGCAGCAAAAGAACCTGTCCTATGCCTGTAGACACATAGAAATGCACAGCCGTTATTTCCATAAGCAACCCATAGCAACCAATACGTATTTAGCATATACTGCAGTAAAAACAATATCTAGATAATACTTCACCTATGTCATTGCATGACTCTGTATGGGTATTATGCAGCTGCATTAGCAAAGTAACCCATAGCAACACATTTTTATTTATGTATTAGAAAATATCTGTTTGGTGTCTAGATCAGGTAAAACAGTCTATATGAACAATGAGACATTTAGAAGCTGTAAAGTCATAAACTTCATTCTCAGGTACTGTCAATATTTTTGTATACACAACAATTTTTCTACCTAAGAAACCTTATATTTGATCACATACCAGTTTGGTGTAAAATTTGGAGTGGTATTCATCAGAAAATGGTTTTGCTTCCAATGCAGATTAATTATATCTTTGTTTGGATCAAGTACAAACTACTGTTTTATTATTAAAGAGAAAAATTTTATAATTTTTAAAAATGTCAATTATTTGGATAAAACGGCATCTATGGGAGATGGCCTTTCCTTAATTCAGAACTTTTTTGGATAACAAATACAAATACATGTATTGTCCTAAATAAATAAAATATATTAGGTGTGCATATGATAATATTTTCGCATCATGCTATATCCTGTGGTCAGCTTTTGACTTGTTTCACTGAACAACAATGGGTAGCATACTTCTACTTTATATAAAACCTATGGGGAGCTGGAAACACAAAGCAGAAGTACTGATGCACTGGTCGGCACAATCATCAGACCTCAACTCTATAGGGGAAATCTTCACTGCAAAGTCAGAGAGAAATGCCCTGCAAGCTAGTCACATCTCTGAGCTGATATTCCCCCTGAATATCTTCAATAGCTGACAGCTACAATACAAAAGGTCTGCAAAGATGGGATTGTGACAAATTGAAGAATTTTTGAAGAATGCAAAAATATTTGGATAGAACAGTTTTGTGTATTTACTTTGTTGTCTAATCAATGTAATGCTGCCTTGTTGAAATTATGCAATATATATATATATATATATATATATATACTACTACTGTATGTCATAACTTTGAGACATTTTGCTTAAAAAAGATACTGTGTTAGGGACAGCATGTCTTGTGTGAAAATAGACTTGCAAACATACAGTTTAAATAGTTTTGCATGCTGCTTCTGTTCTAAGTCTATTTATCTGTTTATAGTATATATATATAATTAAAGTATATTGAGACAGAGTTTAAAAGATACATGGACAGCAATATGACGTGAGAAAGCAATTAAGAGCATTTAACAACAGTGACATTCTAATTCCAAAAATAGCCATCAGATTATTGCAGTTGATCTGCGTTGATAATTAATATACTGTATGTTATCTATTAATTTTTAATGAAGCATTAGGTCATTACTAAGTAACAGAGAGAATAAAAATGACATGAACTTTTAAAGAAAAATGGTTATATCGCTCATATTGTCAGAGCTAAAAGAGATGGAATGATTTAGCCAAGCTGGAGTGACTTCATCTTTGCTATGCAGATGAGTCTAGGCAATCTTCCATTTAGAAGATTATCATTGCAAAGAAAGGGTAAAGCATTTTAACTTGCACAGCTATGTGGGAAAACTGTACAAAGACTGCATTTATGGAACAGAGCCTATTGTCCTTTGTACTTTTGTATTATCAAATGTAATCTTTTATTAATGTGTAAGTTATGCTATTCAAATATTCATGTTATTCATTAAATCATCTCAGAAAACCACAAAATGAAGACTGCATTTAAGGGAATGATGAAAATGGGGAATCTTCAATCCAAAGGTTAGCTATACTTCTCATAAAATTAAAAATAATCAATCAGCGAAGGCACTTAAAGTACATTATGAAAAGCAACAGGAAACAGTCCCTTAGCCATATTCTCTTTCCCGCGTCTCTTCCTGTAGGAGGGCGTGTAGGCATGGCATGTACTGATGCTTGTGTTGCTCCCTCAGCGTTGAAGACGATCGTGATGCCGTGCATCATGATGTCATCACCAGATGCAAGTCTTGAATTTTGGCACCAAATTGCCTATAACACGCCTATTCTCCATTTTTGTAGTGCCCAAGCTGGCCAAAGCATTACTGTCTATTTTAGTCTTGTTTTTTGACACCTGCCTGACATTGTCTTCGACTCCTGCTGCCTGACTTGATCTTTTTGCCTGTTCTTTGACTACGTTTTGCCAAATCCTTGCTGGTACCTCGTTTACAGACTTTAACCCTTTGTATGCATCTCCTTGCTAGTTCCGGAGCAGAAAGCCTGGGGCCCCAAAAGGGCATCGGTGAACACCAGGATCTGCAGGGGTGCCCTGTGCATCCGAGTGTACTCACAGATTCAAAAGGTTCCAACTGACTAGTACGTTACAGGGGGTTATTTACAACAACTCAAATGAATCACAGTTTTTAAGAAACCAAACTCCATTCCACAAATTGAACTCATTTATCAATAATTGTTCTAAAAAAAAAGTTGCAGTGACAAAACATCACAACAAAAGTGAGAATAAATTTTAATTGTATGATTGATGTCCAAAAATGCAAATGTTTGCAGCAAACACTTGACTTTTTCAGATTATCGGACAAAAATACAATTTTATTGGATTATCTACATGTAGCACAGATCACAATGTCAAGAAACAACTAAACAGGTTTGAGATTGAGTATTTCCAGTTTCTGATTTTTAGCAGCTTTGGGGTATAATACATTTCTAAAAATTCACAAAAAAAATTTGAGGTCTCCCCTTA
Organism: Xenopus borealis; assembly: GCA_024363595.1. Classification (NCBI taxonomy): domain Eukaryota; kingdom Metazoa; phylum Chordata; class Amphibia; order Anura; family Pipidae; genus Xenopus; species Xenopus borealis. The sequence continues at coordinate 118,782,926 of CM044439.1, forward strand.
AAAATCTTTACTAGATACATTTGAGGTTTAATACATGGGCTCCTAGGTCACTGAGGGTGTTTCCTAGCGGTCAAGTCCAAGCAACCATGACATGTTTGTATGACTTTAACTATGGGACGGATATATTAACTAATGTTACCTTTTTACAAGAAGTATCAATGCATACCAGTTAGGAGCATTAATGAGTTAGATTCATTTTCATCACTGGAATTAATAATACACATTGCTCCTACTGAGTGGAGTTGTGTACTTACACCCATTAAAAAGTAATGTGTTCATGACAAATCTATCAGCTTTCATACAGTATATGAGTTGATTCATTAACACCTACCTGCCAGGAAGATTTTCCTGACAGCTTGGAAAGTGTTATTATATTGAAAATTACAACTGAAATGGAATCCTTAGGGATCTCACAGTAATATCTATAAAAATTAGCCTCAAAGCTTTTTGTTTGCTTTTTTAATCATATACCTGCTCTTTTACATACAACAATTTGTGTCTAGTTTATATTATTTGCAACAGTGTTTTAGGGGCTTTTTGCCACCCCTGGTAACTGGCTGCTCCATGCCACCTCAAGCAAGGTTCTCACATTGACTAAGGTTAACTAAAGGTTCTGTATTATGGAATGCAAGTACATTGTATACCAGAATTAGTAGTCAAAATATCCAAAGAATGGTCTAATACTAAAACAGATGCATGATCATTTTAGACATTTACATAACAATTGATTTAAACGTGTAGTTCAATGTTAATCAGGGAAAACAAGACTCTTCATTTTTCAGATTTTTTGCATTTCAAAGTGCATCATTCTGCAGACAAATGTTTTTTTATAATCAGTATGTTATCCAAAATTCTGAAAGTCCATACAATCTCTCTTAACAGATTTCATTACATTTGAAAAAGGGGATATTGGGTTGATCAGAATACTTAAGATAACTCATGGCATAACAAAATTATCTCTCACTATCACTCATTCTGAAGCAAATTAATTTGAAGAGATGTATTGCATGGAAACCATAAAGCATAGCATTGATACTGCCATTTCTGAAAGAGACATTTTTTTTTGCCTTCACTATTTCTTAGAATAATAAGGATTGAGGCACACTGGATATTTTTACCCCTGCTTTAGTCATTCTTAAGCAGCCCCTTTTCACCTGGCCCTGCTTCCCCTATAGATCTATGCAATACATGTTGCCTAAAGCCCACTTAGCAGAGACAGGTGTACTTACACTTAGAAACCTGTTGTGTGCAAACTTTTATTTCCCAGATACCCATGTCTATGAATGAAGCAGCAGAAAAAAATTTAGGATTCCAAGCTCTATAACTTAAACCTTTTTTTACTATCTGTTTGCATGTAAGCAATTCATCAAGAAAATTAATCTTAAGAAAGTATTTTATAAAAAATGTGGTTCTCTTCAATATATTATGACAGCATAATACATTTTAAATTCCCAGTGCACCAAAAATACAATGTCATGAATTCAAGAGAATAAAAATGAAAAAAGGCATGTAAAATAAATTACATTTTGTTCAATAAATTTGGATTTTGCAGAGGAATATGACTGCTGGGAAATTTCTGGCTTGCAATCAAATTCTTCATCAGAAGTTAATTAAGTTAAAGTTTTTGTTGTTTGTTGTGAATAAGTTATATATATAGAGAGAGAATGGCTAGAAGATTGTACATCTGTGTTCAAACTTTATTTTCTCTTTTTGAATGTTTTTTGAGTTTTTGAATGTATTTTGGAGTCATGACCTCAACATCTATAACCTGTCGAGGTCATGTAGAGGTCAATAACAGAGTTCCCTTGAACCATTTGAAGATGCTAATAGCATTCATGATGTTCAAGTTTTTATAGGGTTTTGCCCAAAAACTCAATCAATTTGAGTAATTCAAGTTTTTTTTTGCCTAAAACTCGATCAATTTGTGATTTCAGGTTTTTTTCACCAAAAACTTGATGAATTCGAGTCTTTGGGTTGTTACCTCCAAACATACTGATATGAGTTTTTTCTTAAATTAGAGACCATTTGAGTTGTCAGTTCATTGAAGTTTATTCGAAGTCTAAGAAATGCTAAAATTCGACCTCTGATAAACCAATCTCTAACTTGTCATTTAATATACAGCCTCCAAACACATCATGCAGATGATATATGCTTCTGTAGTATATGGTGATATATCTGTATCATTCTTTAGCTACAAACATGCAAAGTTATGGAAATACTGCCTTGTAAATTTTGTTAGCTGCAAAAGAATGCACACAACTGAAAAGAGCTAGCCTGCGTTAGAAGAGCTATTAAACACTGATTAGTTATTAAACAGCTTCTTCTTTTTTCATTAGACAAGCATGTGCAACCCACCATCCTTAGCTAGATATTAGGGAATTAAGTTTATTTATGAAACCTTTGAGGTTGGATTCTCTGGCTCAATCCAAAGCAAAATGGTATTTTAAGATATTTATTTATCGTTTTACAGTATGTTTGTCTTTATACAGTACATATATTTTACAGAAATCATTTTTACATTATTTCTTAAAATGCTAAACATTTTGATTCCTTCAATTTCAGCGTCCTATCAGAATCAGAAGTTGTTGAATTCAATAGTTGCATGACAGAAAAACTAGGGGATTTGCCATCATTAGTAGTTCTGCATTCTTTAAATCTTTAATGATATTTACTGTGACATTTGCAGATATGGTATCATAGCAACACACACATACATATATATAAAGACAAACATTATATATATGTATTAAATAGAATGTATTACCATAATTCTTATTGAATATTCATAGAAAGAAAGTAATTGTAAATATAAGTTGTGTTTCACATTAACCCAGTGCATATCACTTATAATGAAAAATGTGTGCCTGGATAAAGAGTGCACAAAGAACAAGAAATTATATGGGGGGTGTGATATTTTAGATCCATGCATACTATGCAATTATGAATAAATAATCCCTTTCCAGGAAATACATTTTGTATAACTTTTATTATGTTGAAGAAAAAGAACCAGGAAAGGAAGGTGACTTATACTGATCACTGTAAACATTTTAAGGGGTAAAGCTCCATTTACATGTAAAGGAAAGTATTCATAGCAATCAGGAGGGAGAGTCCATCATTAGGAAAAAAGTGGCAGACCTGCATACCCCAGACTAAATGAGAGCCATTTCAAATCCCTCTTCTTTGTCCCAAAACACATGTTAATAGGGGTCCACCAAAGTGTTTCTGGGCATATTTTGCCCCTAATATACAACCGGGCTGTAGAAAACACGTTGTAGGAGGTGAGAAGAATCTATGACTGGTTGTTCTGTTCCAGTGTTTATATTAAGACCCAATGAGGAAATTATAACTGTGAGGAAAGATGCATATAATGTGCAATGCTAGTCACAAGTAAAACAGTTATGTGGTACTTTATTTTTACTATAAATAGGTTTTTTGTTGCCTGAAGAAAGGCTTTGGGTCATTGGCTTCAATGGGACTCTCACAGTCACTTGAAATGTGGTCATTAGTGCAAAGGATAGCTACCCATACTATATAATAAACTAGAATATATAGAATAGAACTATAGCTATACCTGTGATAGATTACAAAAATCAGTAATACCTGGGGTATATATCATCTGGTTCTGATGCAGCATGATAATAAGATTCACCTTGCAAATTTGTTAGTACAGAAATTCTTCATATGAAGAAGCCACATAAAGTCATTATTACTTTTCCCATGCCAGGAAATTTGCATGTAGACTAATCTGTGTATGTTTTTTACATAATAAGAAATATATACAACCCTCTTACACATTATATATGTGTCCCTAAGCCTGTTAAGGGACTGTTTCAGAAAATACAATTTTCTGACTCATTTTCCTTATACTTTTTAATTCACTGTATCGAATTTATCAAATTTAAATTTGTATATACATATCCAATTTCTTGTAATATAGTCTATTTTGATATCTATTACATGCTATGCTATTCATTATTTTAACTCCTTTTATTTCTCATCTAATTAGTTACATAGTTACATACTGTAGTCAAAGTACATAGTTGCCCACAGCAACCAATCAGCAGTCAGTTTTAATCAGTCTTCTACCAGTTAGAGAATTAAATGCAAATACCTCATTGGTTGCTAAGTCCACTTGCATAATTCAGCAAGTAAATCAGTTCCAAATGACATGTCAGTCATACATTTTTCATTAAAAGAGAACTAAAGCTTAACAAATAAGCTTTAGTGCAGAAAAGCTACATATTATCTGATCTGTTCTGACCATGCCTGTTCCTGATATTGTCCAAGCTTGTTGTCTATACTGAACCTAGCCTAGATATTGACTACTCTTCTGGATTTCATATTGTACTTTGCATTTGATGGGTTTTACTCTGCCTGTGACCTTGACTACTCTAAAATCTCCTGATTCTGTACTGCCTGCTCCCATTTGGTAATCAACCAGGCCTGTTCCGCACCATGATTCTAGTTCTCCATTTCTGTATCACGAGTGGTTCCCTTGTTTGACCAGAACACCCCCCCCAGTCCACTCACATGAAGACCTAGCTGCACCCAAAAAGCAGAGGGCTCATCCCAAAGTCAAAGGTGGTTGTTAAAAGTGGAAGACTGAGCCTCAACCAAGACCTTGGGGTTTGTTCTTGGATTGGGATACCAATTATAACACTGAGCTTATGGACCGACTCACAGTATATTTTATGTACAGTATATATTGCTGAACTTTTTGGCTGATGCAGTTCAGCATATAAAATATGGCATATTAATTTTTAGGTTTAGTTCTCCTTTAACAGCTTTATATACAGTTGAAGATAAAAAGATTATCCAGAATGCTTTTGATATGTCATTTTTTGGACAAGGAATATTCGCTCCATGCTAAATGTTACAAATTAAAAGTATATTTATTTTTGAATCACAGGAGGAAAGAAAAACAGCTGACCCATATGACTGCACCCTTCTATCCACAACGTCCGAAGCTCATGTGTACAGGTTAATTAAAACTTTTAACAAGACATTAAAATCGATGTCCAGTGTGTACAATTAAAAAATCTGTAGGAAACAGGAAAACTGATCGACCAGGGCAGGATCAGTGGGTTCTATTAGTGCAAACTATTGTGGCTATGTAATATGCTAGTACTAGCCAACATTAACATTTGGCATATTCAATATGCCCTAGTGATAGAATAGAATGGAGTCATCAGCAAAATCAACTGCAGGATTCCACTCCTGGTGCCAACCCCTTCACCCACTTAGAGATTCCCTCTAACAGAGTGGTAATCAAAGCTAAGTTCAATAGTTAATGCCGGCAACCCAATACCATGATTGTGCCACAACATTTTTTACAAATACAATGCAGTGTGCCTCAGGCACATCAAAGCCACAATTTTTCTGCTGAAACTGGCCCTCAGATCCCAAAGGGCCTCCAAGCCCTTCACCCACAGCGAGATCCAAACTGATCCATAAAGCTAGTCCTTCTTTGTCCCTATCAGTCTCTAAAAGTGCGCCAATTGTGGGCTTTGTCAAAAGCATGTGGGAGCCAGTAGAACACATCTATTTATAAATGCAGAAATGTCGATAGTAGTTTGAATGGGCCAATCCAAAACGTGAGGTGTAATGGAGGAGAAAACTGCAAGTATTTCTCTGTCGTCGTGATGAGTAATAGGCTTACCATCTGTATATGTGGCTCATGCCGCCCATTGAAAATTATGTGCTCACAAGGTCCCTTATCAGAAATATCATTGAGCAGAAACAAAAAAAACACCTGCCTATCATATAGCATATAACACTGTATATATAATACTCAAACACCTCTTCTGGGTATTGCACGTTATATATTTACAGTATCCATGGATAATGCTTGCATATTCGAGTGACAATATAAAAACACCTTTGCAGTCCAATAATTGGATAAATATGTTGCATAATTTGCATAAAACATTATGTATGATTTGGTGCTTTTTACCAAATCTATCAATAACATAACTCTGATTATGCATGTTTTTACAGGCTTTGTACTTTGCTATCAACATGGGATTATGTTAGTTAATATAATGAACAACATGCAGTCTACATACTTTAAAGGTAGAAATGGGTACTCTTAATCCACAATATTGGTTGGAAGACCCTTTTTTGTGAACCAATATTTTTGGCTTCTATTATTTCTTTTTGAGTGACACATTAACAGTGCCTGTGTTAGGATGTGATCCACTAAGTTGGGGTTTCAATGGACTCTATCAGGATAAGAATTTTTATCATGTGATAGAGCTAATAAGTGGAAATGCAAAGGTATGCATTTTATGTAGAATTAGTCAAACACAATATTTACAGATTTCTGTAGTACTGAATTTAGTTTGGTTATTTAACCAAAAATGGCACAGTGAACAATACTAGAAATGCAAATTGTGTTACACAGTCCCAGCTTAAACCCTGGAAGACGGCAGGACAGGCTTTGATCTTTGTCCCACCCAGTCCACAAAGTCAGTTCTTCCTGATTCCTCCCCCTTCTGGCTATCACATATTTATAAAATAGTATTTAACCCCATTAGAGAGAGACATGCATAGGAATATAAATAAGGACAGTGAGCTGGATTGGAAGCTGGTTGGTTAGGGTAGGTTGTTGGTCAATGTGTTTGTAAACCCACCCATCACTACATCCAAAGCCAAAATGAAAGTAAAGTTGTTAAGATATGTAGTAATGTGTGTGCTCTCATACAGATCCCATAGTTATCTGATACTGATCCAGTGTCATGGTGCATGATCTTTGTCTGCTACTGCAATATGTTAATAAAGGTATGTCTTCTTGAAGCAAGAGAACAATGGTGTCTGTGTGCACTTTCTCCTCTGCCTAAAAAAAGCTTCCAGCAAAGCATAATCTAGGTTTAACTGGGCAGCCTGTGAAATCAGGAATACAAATGTTTAGATTTCATTTTTTTAAATTTACACTTGAAATGTAATAACTAGAAAGTCATACAATTACTATGAATAAATATATTCTGAATCATTAAAACAGATGATGAATTGTGTTTTTTCTTTTTTATTACAAAAGCTCAACTACAGGTTCAAGGTCAAATTAGCAGAACAAAGGTTGTTGCATACATAAAGGGAACAGCATCCTTTTTATTCAAGCTATAGTGATCACTGTTAGCAAAATGTTAAGTATTGAAGTATTTTATTTTTCTACTCAGGGCTCGTTGACTGAAAGGGATAACAGTGTAATTGGAAAAAATTGACAAATAGTGCAATTTTCTTTATTACCATGTATCTTGCTCCCCCTTATTAGTGCATCCAGAATTTGGTACAAAGACCTGTGCTTGACAATAAAAAACACAGTATGCTGTAAGCATATAAGCAGCACATGGGCATAATACATTTGTCTACATGCATGTCTGTAAATATTAATCCATTCTGTAGCCTCTAAAGGGACAATTTTTTCCATTTCTGTTACCTTGCACCTCACTACATACTGTATATGAAGCCTGTATTGTCTTGATTACCAGTGCCATCCAGCAGAAATGCTCAACTGAGCAGAAAGCTAAAGGTTGCCATACTGGTGTAGATGCAGGGTGCATCTAAACAGCCTGTCTGGCCAGTATTACTTATTAAATATCAGGCCGATTAGAAAATACTGTTGGGTGAAACCCCTATTAGTGCGTTCATTTGGCCCTCTTCAGATAGGTATGCATATGCCTTATTAGGATATGATTATTGGCCCAAGATTCAACAAACAGGTCAGCCCTGCAAACTGCCAGTGTGGCCAAACATGCAAAGATTTGTTAATTTGGCAACCATGCCAAACAAGAGGATCTATTTGTTTTTAGATTTAAGTTTACTTTAGCCTTAGTATAATAAATAATAGAAATCACCTTTTACAAAGCTTACTTCTAAATAAAGTCATTATTATTCAGTACATTGGAGAATCACCAAAGTCTTCCTTTAAAGATACGGGCATATCATTCAATTGTAACAATACTATTTTCTAAACAAAACGATGACTGAAGTGTTAACTACCTGTTATCAGGCTAGAATTACCAACAAACAACAGGGAGCAAGTTCTGTTGTTCATTACTCACACATACAGCAATTAAATTCAAAGTATTATAAAGTCAAGTACTTACAATCAATGCTGATCCCTTGGCCCCCACATATTTGCTTTCAGAGAAAAACAAAATAGCTCATGCAGATAATATGTATGACATTATGACAAACAAACATTTGCTCAAACTTTCACATCACTTAGAATTTAATTTTGTCTTATGTAGGATACAGAGTTAAAGAAAGAGAATTTATAGGATAGAATGCTTTGGAGATGGAATATTCAAGATAAGGGGTGTTTTCATTATTTGGCATACCATTCCTTAGACTGATGGCACACAGGGCATATTCTTTGCTACCAATTTTAGCCAGTTGCGAAGTACCTGACATCATCACTGTTGCTTCCCAGTCATCCAAATGGGAAACACATAACAGTTGGTACAGATACTTTTTAACAGGGGTACACAAAATGGTGGATTGGGATCTACCAGTAGACCTCTAGCTGGCGATCAGTAGATCTCGAGACGCTGTCAACAAACAGTTTGTCTATATCACCTTCCTGTTTCATGCTTTTCATTCAGAAATTATGTTAAGATTATACAGAAATAGTTTTTTTGTTAACTACAGCAATATAATTTCTTATAAATCAATATAATAGTTAAGTAATATTTTCCATGGAAAAAGAATGCTAACAATGCTTCTTAATGCATGTAGATTATAATGGAAAAATATCACTAAAAGTAGACCCTGCATTAGTAAAGTATGGGCACTCCTGCTTTATATCTTATTCTTTTACTGAAAAGTGTGAGATCCAACACTGTCATGCATTTCCAGTTCAAGTAAATAGAATACACAAGTTGAAGTGTCTGGTTCATCTTTGCAGGCTGAACAATGATGGTCTTAATTTCACAATTCAGTGTTAAATGTTTTATGAATTACTGATCTCATACAAGAGCCCACACTTCTACCTTTAAGTAAAAGTCAAACTTAGAATATGAATATGTTTGCACGCCATATACAGTCATATGAAAAAGTTTGGCAAGTAGCAACTACTAGTGATGGGCGAATCTCCCGAGATTCGCTTCGCCGAAAAATTCGCGAATTTCCTGAGAAATTCTCGAATTTGCGAAAAATTCGCGAAACGAGTCGTGGGACGCTTTTGACGCGCGCGTCAAAAACAACGCGCAACTCGTTTTTTTTGTCAAAGCAAAATTTCGCTGGCGATTCGCCGCGAATTCACCCCTGGCGAATAAATTCGCCCATCACTAGCCACTACCTTTTAATATATAATGTGCCTTATGGAAAAAGTTGTATTTCAGTAGTGACAAAGTTTATTGGATTAACAGAAAATATGCAATATGCATCATAACAAAATTAGACAGGTGCATATATTTGGCCATCCCAACAGAGATATTACATCAATACTTAATTTAGTCTCCTGTTGCAAATGTAACAGCCTTTGATGAGTGTCTGAATTCTGTATTTTGCAGTATTTTTGACCATTCGTCCATACAGAATCTCTCCATTTCAGTTACATTTGATGGCTGCCGAGCATGAACATACTGTTTCAAAGCAACCCATAGAATTTCAGTGATATTTAAGTCAATCGGGGGGGGGGGACTGTAATGGCCATTCCAGAATATCATACTTCTCCCTCTGCACAAATGCCTTTGTAGATTTCGAAGTGTTTAGGGTCATTGTCGTGTTGGAATATCCAACCCCTGCGTAACTTCAACTCTGTGACTGATGCTTGAACATTACCTGAAGAATTTGTTGATATTGGGTTGAATTCATTCAACCCTCAACTTTAACAAGGGCCCCATTCCCTGAACTAGTCACAGAGCCCCACAGCATGATGGAACCTCCACCAAATTTGACAGTAGGTACCAGGTATTTTTCTTGGAATGAGGCAATCTTCTTCCTCTTTTTGCTATGACCCAAAAACACAATTTTTGTCTCATTAGTCCAAAGCACTTTGTTCCAAAATGACTGTGACTTGTCTAAATGAGCTTTTGCATAGAACAAATTACTCTGTTTGCGGCGTGAGTGCAGAAAGGCCATCTTTTTCAGTACCCTGCCATACAGATGTTCTTTGTGTAAATGGTGCTGAATTATAGAACAATATTCTTGCAGGTCTTTAGAGGTGATCTTTGCGTTGTCAGATATAGGTTTTAAAATAACTGTGTCTCTGACAGTTTAGACCTCTGAGATAGCTTTTTATAGCTTTCCCCTAAAACATGACACTGAACAATATTTATTTTCAGATCTTTTGATCCTCTTTTGAGGATCCCATGCTGTCATTCTTCAGAGGAGAGTCAAACAGAAGCACAACTTGCAACTGACCACCTTAAATAACTTTTCTCATGACTGGACACACTTGCCTATGAAGTTCAAGGCTAAGTTTAGCTAATCCAACCAATTTGGTGCTCCTGGGGCTGCTGCCACCTGAGGCAGCAGCCCCGATGCCGCCCCCCTCCCGCTCCGCACTTCTAACTTATAGTGTTAGAGCGGGTGCACTAGAAGAGCCGAATTTCCGTTTTAAAAAACGGAAATTCGGCTCTTAAAGTTACCAGAGGCGGCTTTTTGCCGCCCCTGGTAACTGGCCGCTCCATGCCGCCTGAGGCAAGGTTCTCACCTTGCCTTATGGCTGGAGCGGCCCTGCAGTAATCAGTATTGAGAAGTTACATGCATTGAAATTAGCAAAATTATAATGATTTTATAATGATTTATTTAATACAGCTGAATACTGCTTCACTAAAAATCTTTGTTCAGAAAACACCCCAGTACTCAGATGTTCCTGGCAAATGAAAGACATACCACTGTTATCTTTTTTGTGGAAAGTGGAGTAAATTATTATGTAGGCTAACAGGGGTTTCCAAACTTTTTCATATGACTGTAACCTAATGCAATTAAACTTATCTTCTTATCCACAAGGACATCAATGGTTACAAAAAAAATGGGGTTCACATTTGCAATGGCCATGCATATCTCGGCACCTGTTTGGGGTTATTGCATGTTACATTCTTTCCAACACTAAATTCAACAAATTTATTCTCAAAACTTTGGCCCACCATTCTATCTAGCCAATTAGATGCCTCACACCATAATTACAATTGCAAATCATGCATTCAGGAGTTTTTAAAGGTGTGGGACTTTAATCGGCCAGCTGTTTACAACAAAGTCACTTTCCCCAACTATTCAAATACACTATTTCAAAGTTTGCAGAACTGCTCAACAAGACATTATGGCATAGCACAAAACCCAATATATTTATCCCAAAATCTAACACATATCATCACACTATTTTTAGTATAATATATGTTCCTCCATGCATGTAAAAAAATAGGTCCATATTTTTAAATCTTTAAATCATAGTGGAAGTTAAGCTATGGTACAAAGCACCTACTGTGTCAAGTAGGGTTGCTACCTTTTTTCACTCATATTGGCTTTCACATAGTGGGTTGAGCTGTGACATCACTTGGGGGTGATGTCATCTTGAGACAGGAAAATGGGCAAGTTGGGAAGAAACATGTGTTGATGGGGAAGGGAAATGGGCAAAGCAGAGGCAGGTCTCATTATAAGGGGTGATGAGCAGTGGAAAGTGTTTTGAAAAGTAGGCACTTTTAGGCTAGGCCGTTAAAAATACCAGGTGGCAACCCTAATGTAATATGGTGAAAAAGGTTATCAACCGGTAATTTGGCATAAAGGTACAGTATACGTTCAAAATAACGCTAATTAATAACTACACTGTTAGCATGCACAAGGGATTGGATGTATATATAGTGTATATACATTTGACTTAGATACAACTCATCCTTACAAACAGAGTTTATTAAAGTACATGCTTGCTTGGTATTTATTAGCATTTATCTTAAAATCCATCCACACAAAATTCATCTGGGATGTGTTGTCTACTGCTGAATGCTTCCTATCCCTCTCTTGCTGCTGTGTATCTTCACTCAAAAGGTAAAAATAAATACTTTGTTAAGACAAACATCTGTCAAAGTTGCATTTGATAGATAAATGTACCTGTTTCAAATTGGATCAAAATTTAGTTGCTATACAAGTCCTGTAGGGAAATGGAACACTACTAATAGGATGTTTGTGAAGATTCTCATTCATCCAGGTCATGGTATATCTGTAGAAATAAGTCAAATCCACTGGACTTGTGTTTTTTTCTCGAAGACGTTTAACCAATTCTGAATCGAGAAAGCCAGTTGGATGACTGGTGAGACACTGGTGAAACATCTTCAAGAAATAAACAAGTCCAGTTGATTTGACTTATTTCTACAGATATGCTAATAGAATGAATACAGCCAAAACCTGGTAGCAATGAACTGCAAGAAACAGAGTTATTCTGGCAGATGACTTTATCTCTGATTCATTATATTAGGTTTAATTTATAAAGCTGAAATAGGCAACCTTTGTACATTATGAGGGCTATGTTCCCCACACCCACCAAATCATTGCTGCTGTCTTACACTGAAATTAATAGAAAATGCAAGTCAGCACCATTACTGGCACTGTTCAGCCAGGAAAAATGCCCCCAGTTACGATTGAACAGCTCTAGTAATGGACATTTAATAATGGACATTTACCCATTCAAGTGAATAGGAGGTGATAGCTGATTCTGACACTTTTCCACTAGTTGAAATATGCTAGTGTAGATTATGTCTTAAACCTAAGTACCAATTGCAATCTGAATATTGTATTCTCTGACGTAAAAAGAGCATGAATATTGGGCCACTTTATTGTCTTTTCAACTTTTTTCTCCAAAAAAAATCATGTTATTTATTTCTCTAAAACTCAAAAAAATTGAGATTTTCAAGTGTAAAAACTAGAAAGTAAAAACAACTAAAAGCAGTCAAGGTCCTATAGACCTTTTTTAGCCATTCTGAGTTTTTGAGGTTTTCAAATTTTTGTTTGCTAGTAATTGTCTGAAACACTAAACCTTTTTACCTTTTTTTGCACATGTTCAGAATTCTTTTTTTGTGGTTTTAGAGAAAATGAGTTTAATCATGGTTTCAAAAACCACATGGTTTCAAAAAATACCACTAAAAATGTACCTTTAATAAACGGGCCCCCAATGTCGCAAATGTTTGTCAGTTTATGAAGTATTTACTGCAAATGAATCATAAAATCAAGTATATTTTTCAATTTTAAAATGCATATACTAACATGAGCTAATTTTTATCTAGCCACCATCAAATGATGATCTGTAATCAGTTAGACTACTGATGTTGACTTTTCAAAGCTTTTACAGCTTAGCAATAGCACTCAGGATAGTATATTATAGATTACATGCATATTTTTAGAATCTTCATGGAAGATTTCCTATTTTGCATTATTTAAGCATCAGCTTTGTGCGCTTCCCCTCTTTAGCTGACCTATTCAAAGCAATTTATTACTAATAATGAATAAAGGCCTAATATAAAAAATCATTTTGGCTCAGTGTGTAAAGGTTTAATACTGACATTCAACATGAAATGAAAACCAATATTGTGTGGGCAAGGGATTACCAAGGGAATGGGTCTAGCAGACACCTTTTTAAATTAAAGTTGTGTGTTTACTGTTGGATAACCACTGATAAAACCATGAACTTTTAATACCTATCTACCAATAACAATAAAAAAAATATGATATGGACTCAAAACCTATCTGAATAGCAGAATAAAAATGTATAAAAGTAACATTGGCTTCACAGTAAAAATAATTTTTTTTTTCACAATAAAAAAGGTTCTTAGTTTCATGATTGATAACGTTGTGGCCACACAGAGGGAATTTTTTTTTTACTCGTCACTGTCTATTGCAGTACAGCTACAATAAAACCTTATTTACATATGTTTATGCACGAAATATTGTATGTTGTTTGACTGGAGATTTTGCTTGTCACAGACCATTGGGCTGCTAACTCTGTATATGAAAAAACATTAATGTCAACATACAACAAATATGTGACAAATAACAACTAAGAATATAAAAAGCTGGTGCTCAAACTTCCATACTGCAATATATTGGTGAATAGTGAATGTATTCCTTTATAAAAAGAGTGACATCACCTTAGTATTACTATTTTCAGGGGAAACCTTTGTCAGATTTTGACCTAAGAGGACGTATCAAGCAGCGACAACACAAAACAATGTTACAGGGACAGGCAGGCAATTAGGGTTTAAAAGTAAGGCAATCATTACTAACCACCAATGAATTTAAAAAAAATCCCCTAAATAAAGAGACACAGTACATATAATAATTAACTACAGTATTTAAATGAACTACTTATTAGATAGTAACATCAGCTGTTTATATTGCCATATTCTCCTAATTAAACTAGCTATCTTCAGCATGAACTAGTGGAATGACTAGTGATTGAGCTCCACAACAAGATTCTTGTCCCCCCTAACCTTGAGAAAGAGATATTTTACATTAATATACTGTATACTGTACAGCTTGTCATGAAAAGTCCCTGTGGAACTCCTATAGTTCCTGGGCTCTCCAGCAGTTGCAGAGTCTGTTTCCTTTTTAGGCACATAATAGCTGTGGCCGTAAACAAAACACACACATCCATCAAGTTCATCCTGTTGTCCTAACTGCTTGTTGATCTCTTGTGTAGTGTGCACATTTGGGTGTGGTCCACAGGGGTTGGCCTACTCTGAGTGTAAGATTGGCTGGGAAAATAGGTTCTAGATTTGGAAGGTTACATTCATGGGAGAGGCAGCTGAAACTTAACAATGAAAAATAGCACATCTCCTGCATGATTTAGTTTCTGCCATAGCAGCCATGCATTTATGGATAGGGTGATGCATTGAATGAGCTCCCTTGCTCACTATATTCATGTGATCCAGCAGCTATATACATAGTTTTGAGCTTATGCCTGCATTGATCTCCCTGTAAAGGTTAAAAGAAGTCTATAGTGTCAGTGATCTTTTCAAACCCCAAAGAAACTGACTGTTTTTACCTCTAGGCTGCACAATGCATTAATTGCTAATGTACTAGGTCAGTAAGTATATCTTTTGTCCCTTGTAATTGAAAATTCGAAATATGTGTTGCAGTTTAGATTAGAACATTTAAATTTCATGTATCTCCAGAACAGCCAAAATTAACAAAAGTTTTAGGATTATTGTAAAATTTATGTAGGGGACTACTAAATTAACCTCCTAGTTATTTAGCAGGCAGTCCCCAAGTTTTATGGACACCTATGTGGGTCCTAAAATACAGTTAGGAGGGGGAACTGTTTCCTATTCCTGCTCTAATCCATGCCCCTTGCTGTTACACATAGTGACCAGTAGATGGCACTGTGTTAAAGTATAAAAGCACTGTAAGCCATGCTTTCAGTGTCCATCTTGTGCTGGCTCTAGCCTGAGCAGGCAGGCAGAGTATTCGAGTGGAACCTAAGCAGGTCAGGCTTAGTAAGGATAGGCTACTCACCGTTATAGGTCGCTCTAGGAGTGACAGATAGACAGGATTATTTAGCTGAGCAGTCTGAGGCTCCTACGAGGATTGTGAGTGGGATTAAGATCCCGGGTACTAATTGCCCAGAGTAGGGACTAAGTGTACAGACCTAGGATTGAAAGTGTCTCCTCAGGTTCCACTTAGGGAAAAGGCTGAAAGCTGGGTGTACCTTCTCATTGCTGCATATTCATTGTCTCCCATGTGTGAAGGGGACAGTCTCTGACCAAAGGTGCTGTGAGTATTGCCTATCCACTGTTGATCCTGTATGTGCTATGTGACTGCTGTACACTCTAATGTGGATTGTATGTTCAATAAACGTGTTCTATAGTTAAGTTATAAGAACCACTGGCGCCCAATTATTTGCACCCTGAATATTATTACAGTTGCACTACACCCTGCCTCCACCTCGCTGCGAGGGCTTACTCCCTAAGATTTAAGGTCTCATCCGGAGCAATATAGTGGGAGTGAAGCCTATAGATAGAGACAGGTGCACTCGAGTTTACTATAGCGCTACATTTACATTATACGATGCTGTGGTTGTTACTAACATTAACATTCAAGAACTGCATTTTACAGATCTGCTACATTCCCATTAAGAGTCAAACTCATTTGGTTACTGAATTCATTTTGTTCAGTATCCCCAATACAGAAAGATCTTGTTTTCCTCATCTGTCTCTTGAGGAAGTTCCTTCTGTACATAAGTATCATGCAAATAGGCAACAGATGCAGCTGCTACTAAGAAGTGAATATATTATTTGTGACGTCTAATGACAAAGCAATGGGGAATGGAAAGCATAGAGCTGTGATTTCATCTATTTACATTGTTTTTAAAACAAAATAAAAAAAAAATTTTTAATGCAAAATATCTAGTTTTTTTAACTGGAATTTGCATTAACGTTTCTAGTAATGGAAATTATACAACCTATCAAGTGCACTTTTTCTGACAGGACCTAATTATTAATCCATTCTAATCTTACTTTTGGGACAGAAGCGCTTAAGGGATTTTTCTATTTTTCGATATTGTTTTTATTTTTATGAATCTGAATGCAAGATCCAGATTTATTTAGATAAAAATATGTTTGGTTGACATGGCTCATGTTTTGTCACTCACTTTGGCATTCAGATTAAGTGCTTTACTTGTCTTTATTAAAAAAAAAACCAAATGAAAACAAGAAGACTGTAAAGAAAAGATGTACACACAACAAACCTGTTACAAAGTTAAAGGATGGTCAGCCTTAACCTATTATTAAACTATATCACCCAGAAAACCTATGAGAGTTATAAGGGGTCATTTATATATTTTTTTTAAACTTTGTACTGCAGAATGGAGCACAATTACCTCTGCCTTCAAGTTTTCTTCAAAAAGTTGAATTCTAAAATCTCAATCACATGCAACATTAATTTGGGCTAGGCAGACCAAAAGTAATTAATGTCCAGATAGAATAGAAGCATGGTTTACATAAGACTCAGACACTTCAGGCTAGGGCCTTCACTAAGTGGAATTTTTCAGGCAGGATGTTGTGTAACTGCAACTCTACTACTACTATTACTACTGTGCAAAAAAAATAGGAATTGATGGAATATCAGGAGGTTCTTATAGTGAAGCAAAAAAGGATGATGTATTAGTCCAAGACAATATCCATCAGTGTGTGCTGAGTTGCTTTAAAGTACCATGTTGGTTTTAGAGAAAAGTAGTTGTTGAATACCTCAAAATAAAGCTCCTGACAAATACACAAACATTGGTAGATAAAATATTCATTATAGAAAAGGAATCCTGGACAAGTGTAATACAAGTAATAAAATGAATAACAGAAATATTGGTAATATTGCTATTTACACTATTACATTGCACATAGCTAGCTGTTTTTAAGGACCTGCCTAAGGGTAGTACATCTATGTATCTCTCAAAACCTTTTATTACATTTAGGGGCAGATTTACTAAGGGTCAAATTGAAAAAAATGTGTAAATGCGACCATCAAATTTTGTGTGCTTTGTCGATTTTTTCAATCTTTTTCATTTGAATAGGTCAGTTTTTGGATAAAAAAAAATCATTTGAATAGTTGGCCAAAAGCCTTCAATTTGAAAAAAATTCCAAAAACACTTAACTACAGTGAAATAAACTCAAAATTTTAACTTAAAATTTTAATTTTTCAGTTCAATCCCTTAGAGGCACATTTATCAAGGGTTGAATTTCAGAATTCATATGAATTTTTTAAAACTTCCATAAAACCCCATACATTCGAAAATCGATTCAATTGAAATGTATCAATACAATTGAATGGATTTCACTGATCAACACACTCTGACAAAGCCCTAAGAGGTAACTGGGAGTTTAGAATACTAGAGCTCAATCGGTAGACTTAGGGGCAGATTTACTAAGGGTTGAATTTCGAATAGAAAAAATTTGAAATTTGACCATCAAATTTTTTTAAAAGGGGTTTTTCGATCAAAAATTGATCAAGAATTGTTCGAATGCATGATTGATTCAAACGATTTTTGCCAAAGTCCTTCAATTTTCAAAAAATTACATAAACACTTTTAAAAGTTATAGAAGGTCCCCCATAGGCTAAAATAGCAATTTGGCAGGTTTAAGGTGGCAAAGTGTCAAATTCAAATTTCAAAGTACTTTGATTTTTGAATGGTCGAATTTTAAAATTACATTTTTTCAATTCGAATTGGATTTTAGCCTATTTGATAGCCGAAGTAGCCAAAAATTACTTCAAAATTTTAATTTTTTTTAATTAAAATTTTCACTTCAACCCTTAGTAAATCTGCCCCTTACTGTAATCTAGCTTCTCCCTCAAGAGCGCAAGGTAAACACTAATGTGCTAAGGAAACATTGCTTAAACAAACATTGTTTGCTTTACATGTTCAATATGTTCATTGGTTCTCTGGATCACTGTAGATTCCACTTATAAATGTCATTTTCGGTGCGTCGCGTCGTTTCCGACGCGTCGCGTCAAAAACGACGCGCAACTCGTTTTTTAGGTGAAATTTAGCTTGGCGAAATTTCGCTGGTGATTCGCGAATTTATTCGCCAGCGGGAATTCGCCGCGAATTTGCCCTGGCGAATAAATTCGCCCATCACTAAACAAGTCACATTAAAGAGCAGGTCCTGCAAATATTTTTTCAGTGGATCATTTATTTTGAAAAATGTATTAACTAACTCTAAACATGTGGGATTTATAAAGTGTAAAAACCCACAAAAAACTCTGAAACCATGATTAAACTCATTAGAGGTATTAAAGACCCACTAAACCACATCATCACACTGATGATGTCACTACTCATAAAAAAAGTAATTTATACATTATTATTACACCAATGGATCTTGTTAATACAAATCCTCAAAAACAAATTCATGTGTTCTAAATCACTCCCTCTAGACTAGAGTATCTTGGAATGATTGCAAACATCATGAAGAAAATCTAAATTATTAGGGGCGGATTTACTAAATTCATGAAGGATTCGAAGTTCAATCGAATTTTCAAAAAGATTCTAATTTTCGAATGTTTTTGAAGACCACTTCGACCAGTGAATTTAGAAAATTTGATTGAATCGAACGATTCAAATAATTCGAATAAAAATCTATTTGAATATTCGACTATTCGACAGTCAAATTACTTCCCCTTTAAATTTTTATTCGACTGCCTAGTTCACCAGATCAAAGCTACCATATTGGCTTTCATTATTTTTGATCGAATAAAAAAATTTGATCGAATGCTTAAAATCGTTTGAATCGTTCTATTTGAACGATTTTATGGATTATATATTTTCTATTCGATCATTCCACCAATCAAATTCGATATTCGAATTCAAAGGATTTTACTTCTATTCCCATGGTCGAATGCGAGGGTTTTTTAACCCTCGAATTCAACCCTTAGTAAATTTGTCCCTAAATGTTGTGCGTTTTTACATCCCATCTTCCATGCCGTATGACAAATTAGCTTCGAAGCTCAAATGACCATTTTCAATGCTGTATTGAAAATAGTAAAAAAAAAAAAGTAATTGGGGGTCACTTTGAAAATTTCACAGAAAATAATTTTATAGAAAATATTGTATTGAGCATTTGTTGTGGCAGCAAAACCTAGGAAAATTAGGGAAAACTACCCAGAATGAAATATTCAGCACTCTGTGCAGTATAATTGAGAGAACAATTTGTGCCCTGTTCATAAATGAGTTATGATTTAGAAGAATGAGATATTTTATGGTTTATCAGGGAAAATTATTGCCTCCATTCATTCTCCAGTATTGCACATTTACATTTGCTAGAGGGTAATTTGACTGAACAGGTATAGGGACTGTTGTCCAGTATGCTTTTGAATTGGGGTTTTCCATAATTTGAATCACCGCACCTTAAGCCTACTAAAAAAACTATTTAAACAAATAAACCCAATAGGTTTTGCCTACAATAGTAATTAATTATATCTTAGTTGGGGTCAAGTATAAAGTACTGCTTTCAAGTGGACCCGTCACTCCAAAAAATATTCAAAATCCTATTTTATCACATTAGTCAAGCAAAATTAACATTAATTACACTATATAAATTATTTTAATCTTGTTTTCTTCAGTCTGGGAATTCATAATTATAACAAGCAGGCAGGAGCCATTTTGTGGACATAGTTATTAAGGCAAGCCTTAATCTTAATCTTGTTTGTGCACCCGAATGGTGGACCCAATGGCTATCCCCATGTCCTGGCTACACAATGAAATGGTTAAGAGAACTGGGGAAATGTGTGGGGAGCAGTGGCATCTAGGAAGTGCTGAATGGAAAGTGAAAGTAATTATCTGCCCTGCCTTTATGCCTAAGGAATGCCTGGAGGTATTAAAAATTGTAATGTTTCCAGGACTACATAACCATTAGGACAAAGTGAGTTTAAAATGTTTTTATATTGGCTTTTTTACATAATAATAGTGAACAATTCCTCATAGAAAGTGTTATTAACTGTATTGAATATAATAGATTTTTACTCCAGTGCACTGGATAACTTTATAACTTTAAGGGATATATTTATTAAAATATTAGATTAGAGCTCACATTTATCAAGATTCGAATTTCAAATTAATTTGAGCTTTTTTTTAACTAAAATTAATTTGATTTTACTCGAAACTCGATTGGGGGAAATTTATTTAAAAAATTGAATATTTCAAATTCGGATTCATTTTAAATCTGAAAATTCAAAATTCAAATCTAATTCAATTATAATTTGACTGAACTCAAATTGAGTTGACTTTTGAAAAAATTTGAATTTCAGGAATGCTACAAACATCTCCAGATTGGTCACTGCACCGCTCCCATTGACTTTTTGGCAGGTTTTATTTGGCAAACACTCAAGTTCGAATAAGGGCCAGAGTATGATACATTTGAAAATCTAATTTAAATTTTTTCGAAAAAATTAGAATCCTTTCGTTAATTCCCTAGTCAAATTTGACAGTTATGACCATAATTTTTTTTTTCTTGTTTTCTGGTCCATAGTATTCACTCGACTTTTTTGTTTTTTTATCCACAATGCAGCATAACTGGATGTGCCTGATGCAGCAGCTTGATGCAATTTTGGACAATGCATTAGAAAAAAATTATACAATGACTGTAGCAAACATTGCACTTGTCAATAGCGTGTTTTTCTACAAAAAAATGTATTTGTATGGCAGCATTAGGCCAGTCCTGAACCAACATTTGTTTGCAACACACCATCACAAGTACATCCACAAAAATGTAAAAAGAGAATACAAGAAAACCTCAGTTTTACATCCCCTGATTTCAAGATTCCATTGATTTTACATAATTGTTGTGGTCCTTACTAAACATCATGGATAATATATTTCCCTGATTTTACATTTTCCTGGATTTTACACCATTTGTTCGGGGTCCCCTGAAAAATGTAAAATGGGAGTATGTCTGTGTATTATTACTAAACAACCGACAAAATGGAAAATATGTGTTGATATCACTAAGGCTATAAACCTGTGCCTTATCACTGTACATACATAGGCTGATATTAAATAAAGAGTTCTCCAGAGATACCGAACTGGCTTGCTGGGTTAAAATTTAATAAAAGCAGAAGGCAGAGGGGATAAGGCACTCAGCATTCCCACTAGTACCTGGAATTTATTGACTAAGGGGGTGTAAATTAGGGTAGAAATAAATTCAGTTTTTCTTATATAATGAGACCCCTTGTATTTCTCTATAACCTTCAAACGAGAATCATACTCTATTCCCACAGATGATTTTTTCTTACAACATGCATATGTATTATACATGTGCAGTCTTTTGTACGCTTGAAACACACCATTCCTGCCCGTTTGAAATACAGCATTTGAATAGAAGCTGCTGTATAGATGCTTTCCCTATGAACAATGCAGCACAATCTATTTCTGTTCTGTTCTGAGAAGGTTTTGCCAAGGCAAACAGTATTAAAATCTCACTTGTATGTAGAAATACATTTGGTGGAATGAATTCAGCAAGACTTAAGCTTCTCTAGGTTTACCTGCTACCCAGTGATAACTTGCTCAAATCTATTTTTATACGATGAGTGGCTGCCCAAATGAATGTGACTGCACCAGCTTTTTTAGTGCTTCTTTATATTGAGAAAACAACATGGCTATAGCAGCAAAAGTATTTTATCTAATTTTACTATTAGTGCTCTTACCTCATAAATGTCAAACATATGATTTCTGTAAACTTTAAGTTTAGCAAACTATCTCCACTGAGCAAAAAGTGTATCCTAAAACATCAACTCCATGGGGCAGATTTCCTAAATCAGAGTGAAGGAAAATATATTATTAGGGAAATATTTATTAAGGGTCAAATTGAAATTGAAATTGAAATGTTCTTTTTCTTATTTTTTCCATGGTCAAAACTGTTAAATTCAAATAGGGAGTTATCCAAACTCAATTCTAGTTTTTTTTTAAAATATTAATTTCAAGATTTATCATACTCTGTTCCGTAAAAAATTTGCCTATTTGCCACCTAAAAGCACCAAATTACAGTTTAAGTCAATGGAAGAGGTCTATGGATCAATTTGGAGATGTTCAAGCCCTCCTGATATTCATGTTTTTTTCTGAGAAAAACCTCAAATTGAGTTTGATCCCAATTCAAGTTTTCAGGTCATTCATTTAAATTCATCCGAGTTTTGAAAATTTGATTTTATTGATAAATGCCCCCAAGACAAATTTTGAATTAATTTGAATTATAGGGAGTTTAAAAAACTCACATAAATTCAAAATTCGACCCTTGATAAATGTGCCTCCCCATATTGCACTAAATCAAAATCTTCCAACCAAATGTAACCAGAAACATAAATTTCCCTATTTTATACCTTCCCATATATCAGAGTAATATGTGACCCTAATAATGACTTTTGTTTGAATAAAATCACTTTATAGTAATCAGTGACTTTACAAGTCTTTTTATTCATCATTAAAGTGAAAAGATTAAAGCTTAGATTCGCAGGCCAAGTCACACAGAAAAAAGAGATTTATGTGGAAGGGTAGAGTAGATTTATCTTGAATTGACTGAACTGGGGATCAATCATTCACCTAGCTGAATGAGCATATATATGACTGGAATCTACTTGCTATGCACTAAGATGTGATTATAAAAAATTCTTGTCAGCACTGATAATACATCCTTCTCATACAGTATGTCTGTGTGCCCAAAAATGCCTGCCTCTATATATTTATATTTATTGCTAGTAAGCTGTGTATTATCATACCTCACAGTAATTGTACATGGTTATTCCCAGCAAATGCTATTTTTATTTTCCCTATGCAGCCTCAGAGCTCCAAAATCAATGAGAGATCACACATAAGCCTTGCAAGGAAAATGAACAGATACAGGAGAAAACAACTTGTTTTTATACCACACTTTATTCACGCCTACTATATACATTCCCCCACAGGGCAGACAAGATACCAGGAGACTCTAACATAGAAAAGACCATGCCATCATATCTCAGCTCATACATTTACAATGCATAACTCAAATTAGACCACAACTAGATACAATACTTTTCTTCATTGCACAAATTACTTGTTGTACCACCAACTTTCTTCAGGTCAGACTGCTTGGTTCTTTCAAAATGTCACATTTTTATGCTGGCATTAACATTGGCAGTAGCAGCTAACACATTTCAAACATCCAAGCAGCATATTTACCACATCTAGCAAGAGGTTCTGAATTTAATTGAGTTGGAGTGTTTATGTTTGTGTGTTGAAGGAAGAAGTGCCTTTAGCATACATCTTGCTTTGGTAGCAAAACGGGAAGGAATCGAAATAAATGTACCAACTGAATATGGAAATCTTGGAGAAATTGAATCATTGTGTGTATAATTCACATTTCCAGCTGAGAAAACAGATTTTAGTAACAGTAGGGGTGGGGTGGGGGCTTGAATGAAAAGTGAATGATTCAAACTGGATCCCTTTGTCATTGTTTTCTTCTACAATCACTGGTATTTAATGTTTTCTGAGTACATTTCAATGATTCCAGTACTGCATCCATTATCTTCTTTATCTTCACATAATAGCAGTGATACGCAAAGATATGATTTCTAAAGAAAACACTGTATATAATTATATTATGTTACGTAAGCATATGTTCATTCCACAAACTGTGCCAAGCCTAACACAGCAATTTGTCCAACTACCTCCTTTTCATACAACCAATTCAACTGTATTACCACTTCTTGCAACAATATCTTAGGGTTCTATCACCTTAAATAAGAAGACCCTGGAAATAAAAAGCTTATGGAAAATAGGAGAATATATCCGTTAAAAGTTGGCATCCTATCCCATTCCTTCAGTACTTGCAATAACACATCAATTGGTACTGCTATTTCCAAGAAATTTGGTAGACAGCTATAGCAAAAATATCTGCAAACACTGTCTAGAAATGCTGTTGAAATGGCCTCTAAAGGAAGAGAGGGTCTTAATGGGGCATAATACCATCCAACAATGCATTGGATAATGTATGGATAACAACAAAAACTGTGCATGTTCTATCAGTAAGTTAAAGGTCTTTATTAACATGTGCACATGTGGTTTTATGCAAAAGAGGGAGAGATGATAGATATAAAAGGAAAAGCATACAGATAGCTACGTAATTGATCAATTCTGTCAGCTGCCTATGAGTATTGATATTTTAGTACACTTAGGGGCCAAGTTATAAATGCTTCAGCTTTGCTTTTCTAAAAAATAAAAAACTTGGCACCTTAAACCTGCCTAGCCTGTTCATGTTTTCCATGGAAAAAAAAAAACATCAGCAGAAAGTTGAGGTTTTTAAATGCAGAAACCAAAAAAAACCTCTCGCTTCTAATTGTTTTATACAACCCAAATATCACAATAGCTGTATGCTCGAGCATTAATGCATGAAAGCTTGACCATTAATAAACCAACCCCTTAGTTAATAGTATATTGTTCCAGGTTCATTTTATCATTTAGTTAACTGCCAATTGTGTCTTCTCTCCATCAACATCATTACAAAGAGTACTCCCTTTGGATATCACAATATAACTAAAGCTGTTTGGCGCTCCCCTCCTCTTCAGCACTGCACGTAAGATGTCGTCGCCCATAGAATGGAAGCACCGCATCATGGTAACACCATCATGCCGACGGGCAACGTCTGCTTCAGCGAGCGCTAATTTGTCACAAATTCGAATTTAAAAAAGATGCCAAAGTGACAGACTCCTTGCCCATGAATAGGACCTATTCCTGTACATTTCTGGGTGTGCTTTATTTGTATTTGGACTGATTCTGACATGCTCTCTAACTATGCACCTTTTCTGCCTACATTGCCCCTTTTGCCTGGATATGACCACAGACTTGTTTAACCCTTTGGATACCTCACTTTGAATGTGTGTCTCTCAGCTTCCTCATTGGTCCCTACTACATAATTGGAGCAACAATGCCCTGACAGGCTGGATATAACAAGTGGATCTTCCCCCCATATGTCCACCACAGGTGGCTGATGTTGGGTTAATCCAATCATTTGGCCCTATGGCTAAACTATTAAATTACAATGATGGGAATACCAGTTGATGGGCAAAGCAAACTTGCCCGATTGAGATCTGGTCGATTTTTGTCCAGAAATCAGTCTTTTAGGCCGCCAGAGATAAGTTGCTTGCATCGGTCCAAAGGACCTGAATTTGAATCTTAAATCTGCCTTTTTATGGCCACCTTTATGGCAATTATATGTTATGATTTTCAGCAAGACTTAAACCTTAACACTTATTCTAATAACCAATGCATTGTTTTGATAGTATTTGCTAATGTGGGTTTATTGTGTTGTAACATTATATTCTCAGAGTTATTTACTATACACTGGTTTTCTTGGTAAAAATGTTGATTGTAAAAATGTAAGAAGAATTTTAAATAATTCTAATTAAAGAAAGTGCAGGGGCAGAACAGACAAATGACCTTAGACCTTGATGTGTATTGGTAGTCATTAGCCAGAAGTATCTAGATACTGTTCTCATTAAAGTAAACTAAAATTGATTTTAGAAAACATTGCTAAAAGAAAGTGACCCCAATTATAGGAATCATACAAGTATAAGAAGGTAACCTTTTTTGTATATTTTCTCACCCTAAAATATCCTTAAATTAAATTATTGTTTCTAGTCAAATACTTTTCCCATCAAATAAGTATAACAAATGACTTTATTGCACCAGTTACAAAAATGCTTTTTAAAGGAGAAGGAAAGTCAAACCTTACTTCTTGTCCCATTTTGTAGATCTCCTATACCCCTTCAGAATCGCTATGTTTCTTTTTCATAAATGCATTTATTTTTTTAATAAAACACAGCTCTGATGTTGCAGCCTGTTAAAGAATCAGTGCCGCCATCTTACTAAAGGCTTCCCTTCTGCCTTCAGCTAATGTTCATTACTGCGCAAGTGCCAAATCCCCCCCCACCCCAGGGAGCGTCTTCATTAACATATAATTATCTATTCACTGCAAAGAACTGAACTCTGTATCTCCCCTATCAATAATCTCTACAAACAGAAGTTTAACTTTGTCAGCCAAGCTTTCTGTAATATAGTTTGCTAAAAAAACATAGGTACACTAGGGATAATAAACAGCTCCCTGCAGCTTTGTGTATTAATGAAAGGAATCGAGTGTTGCCATTGAGACCCGGGGCACTGATTCCTATTGGCTGGTGGGTGGGCTACACAGGTTCAAGAAGAAGAGCATGCAAATTGAGCACAGGCAAGACGGAACGGCTATTTAGATTAGACTCATGTGCAGAATGTAGAAAAAGGCTGTAATGAGACACTTCTGTGCCGGAGGCAGTGGGGAGGGAAAGCTAAGGAATGTTGGTGACATCACCCAACTCTAAGACTGGCTTGTGCAGGCAGTGGATTTGCATATGAAAGAAGACAGAGAGCCTGGATTCACTCTGCCCAGTAAGTGGCAACACATAAAGCCTTTGCTTTAACCCTGCATGTTTGTTAACCTTTTGTTGTCCTTTAAGTAAAAATATTTCTTTCAAGTCTACATGCCCAGCTATGACTCTGCACTAAATCAAGGTATCAGCACAAAATGAACTATAAAATGCACAATGCATGATTGTCTAACTATGCCCATTAGGTACACCCTCTTCATCCCCAATAGGTCACAAAACAAAATTAGGCCATTGTAGCATACTATTTCAACATATACCATGCTCTACCCAACTAGCTGGCCATAGCCTGGTCAAGACAAAATGTTCAGGTTGAATTGCATAAATACTTATGAACTGCAGTTACTGTAGATACTGTTCCAGAGGTTTGATCTCATCAGTGCTACCAGTGCTCACTTGCCCTCCAAAAGGATTTCTGAATGTTTTCAAGTTTAGTTATAGGCGAATCTACCCAGTTTTGCTTCGCCGGAAAATTGGGGAATTTCCAGCAAAATTCGCGAATTGGCAAAAGAATTTGCGAAACGAGTCGCGGCACGTTTTTGACACGCGTCGCGCCAACTTCGACGCGTTGCATCATTTTCAACGCGCTTTGCGTCGTTTTCGTCGCATTGCGTCAAAAACAACGCGCGACTCTTTTTTTTATGCGAATTTTCGCTGGCGTTTCGTGAATCGCGGGAATTCGCCCCTGGCGAATAAATTCGCCCATCACTATTCATGTTGCATAAATGTTTCTTCTGTAAATGAGGCCTTAACGCAATTAAGAAATTAGAGTCAGCTAATAGAGGCACTATATTCAACCTATTCTTCCACTCATGGGGCACAATGTTATACAACATTGAAACTTAACAGCAATGACTGTAAAATGTATGCATTTTGATAAAACAAAGCCTAATTAACAAACTTTAGACACATGGACCTTTTGTATAAAAGGCCATAAAGCTGACCAAAATAATATCCATACGAACAGCAAACAATATACGGAGCACTCGGTGTTCAGGAATCATAAAATCTTTATTTATTGTCTATAATTAAAATCATCAAAAATATTGTGACATATACCCCACGCTTGACGGGTTTCGTGGTGTCTCGCCACTTCCTCAGAAGCATAAGATATGCCCACCCCCATCACCAATTAATAAGACTGCATGAAGCCCCACCCTGTAAAAACCTTAATCCCATCGGGAAAAATAATTTTTGTATACACAGCTTCACAACAATCTGAAAGTTCAATATAAAATAGTACTAAGTGAACTCGCCTGTAATACATTTGTTTAAAAAATGACCCCCCCCCAAAAAAAATTTGATAGTCGAATTTCAAAGTTTTTTCACTTCGAAATTCAACCATTAGTTTTCGAACGAAAACAGCTATATTCGATCGAATGAAAAATCGTTCTAATCGTTCGATCAAACGATTCGAACATTTTCAACAAAATCCTTTGATTTCTCAGAACCTAGAAAAAAAGTTCTGTGAGGTCCCCCATATGCTAAAATGGCAAAGCTGCCGAATAGTCGAAGTCAAAGGATTTTTAAAGGGCCAGTACTTCAAAATTAGAATTTTCTAATTTTTTCAATTCGATTCAAATGTTGGGCTATTTGATAGCCGAAGTATCCCAAAATTACTTCGAAATTTGAATTTTAAAAATCCAAATTTAATTCAAATTTCCACTTCGACCTTTAGTAAATGTGCCCCTTACTGTTAGATTTCAAGGTTTATTATTTTATAAGATATGTGCCATTCTGCTATCTAAATGCTCAAAATAATGTGTAATTTACACGCAGAGGTCCAATAATTGGTACAACTATACCTATTTTGACGACTTATTGTGTCTGGTTGACTTTATCAATAAAATATCCCAGTGCACAAACAGAGCAAAAAGACCACTGTATCAGAACTGTTATAGCCTCTGCTTACTTATACTGCTTCGACTGCAACTACTTCTAAGTCCTTATTTATTATAGATTATGGATTATGCATAGGCAAGCCTTTTTAAATGCTGAGCATGTCACCTCTCTATGCAGTTAAGCCAAAACCAATTAATTAAACTGCTTAAAAAGCAATATCAGGCTTTGGTTCCTTTTTCTTATTTCTCTTTCATATTGCCATATTATCTACAAAAGATCATATTTTGTGGAGTCATGTAGAACCATTGCTTTCTAACTTTTAATATTTTGACAGGATAACAAATTAACCTTGAGAATAAACAATGCGTGATGATAATCCTAAATTACTTTGGGAACACCAAGAGCAGCTGCTTGATGCTGCAGAAAAAAAATAGCAAGTTTCATCTAGTATTCCTTTTGTTTACTGTCTCCCCCAGCAATGTTACTTAAATGACAAACTACAAATTACAGAAGCTGCAAGATCTGCCTTTTTTACACACAATCATCCTTTGTGCAGATACCCTATAAATGTACTGTATTTGTCAGGTCAAGCAAAGAACATTTACATTTGTTCTAAACATACTACAGTATACAATTAGATACACACCAAAAAATTCACCCAATATTACAGAAAATAGTCAGACTGCAAGGTACTGCATATATATTTTTCTATAAAGAACTCATTTGTTACCTCTACCATCTTCTGTTAATATATACAAACGTGTTAATTTTCAGAGCATTTAAAGGGATACTGTCATGGGAAAAAAAATTTTTTTCAGAAAGCATCAGTTCCTCCCCAGCAGCCTAACAACAGAATAATGGGAAGGTAACAAGATAGCAGCTCGCTAACACAAGATAACAGCTGCCTGGTAGATCTTAGAACAGCACTCAGCAGTAAAAGCCAAGTCCCACTGCGTTACATTCAGCTACATTGAGTAGGAGAACTAACAGTCTGTCAGAAAGCAGTTCCATCCTAAAGTGCTGTCTCTTTCTGAAAGCACATGACCAGGCAAACATCCCTAGTACCAATTCCAATACTTTTCTAGTTGTGTGCTGATATCTGTGTATACACAGTACAGAGTTAAAATTGTTTCACACATCTTAGGTTACAACCACACAGAGCTAATTCTTAGCCAGTGTTTTTGCTAATCTGCTAGCCACTGCTGGCTCATGTACCTGCAGTCACAGGCACTATATTGGCCTGGGTGTAGACACACGCACCGGATTTCTTTGTGGAAATGTATTTTAACGCTGAAATTGGATCTGTGCAACACAGTGCCTGCTGATTCACAGGCCAAGATTCAGTCCCATGTAGATTTAGATAAATGCATAGCCGTGGGCTCAGATGCTGCAGTTGGTGAGAACCCCTATCCAGCAAACGTATAGGAGAGCATTTGTGCACCCAGTGAGTTGCACGTTTAATCCCATTACCAAAATTCTCTCTTTGCACCATAGAGTTGTGAT
>CM044439.1:118821367-118852191 GCA_024363595.1 Xenopus borealis
TTTTATTTTGATATTCTTCAAAATGTTTAAAAGTTTCAAAAACAATTTCAAATATTGATTTTGTTCTGTGCTTTGCTTAATGACAGCTGAGTATGTGTTAAGAGCATCCACAGCTGAATATTGTCACAACACAGTCAGTATTTTAAGAAATTATCGCTATTGCTGATGCTACAAGATACTTATGTTATTATCAGAGTTAAAATCCATTCTCCTCTATTGCCATTTAGTAATTAAAATCAGACCTATAAAACTTTTATATCATGAAGGGAGGTTCAATTTACATGAAAGCAATCCTCAGGTCATCAATTGCATGTCATAAAAACAACAGCAATAAAGAGTTCTATGAAGTTGACCATAGCAACACAATGTAAGGTAAAACAATATTGCAAATGAAAAATGGCCACACAAATATAATATAAATTATGACAAAACAAAAGTCACTTACAATGTGGATGACAGATTGCAAATAATCTGGCATTTTTACTTTGTGCTTTGCACTCTGTTTTGGCGCTCAGACCATTAGCCACCCCTATATATAGCTCTGCCTGCATTTGGCAGTGCTACTGTATATTCATAAGATGTGGGCAGTTGCAGGTAAATAGATGCAATAGGATTGTTTTGCCACCAATATGGATTCATGCAGCTTACAAAAAAAAGGAAATAGTTTTTTTTAAATTAGAATTATTTTCTTAAAATGCACTCTATGGTGATGGCCTTCCTAAAATGCAGAGATTTCCAGATACAATATCCCACATGTGAATAGTAATATAACTAAGTAATCTATAAATGTCATAAACAATCAACAGGTTTAGCCACTATTTATCTCACGGGCCTCAAAGATATTAAACAGTGTAGTTTAACACTGGAATAATTAGAGACTGGGGTTATGTAATAAAAGGCACTAAGTTTGCCCAAGGGCAGTAACATAGAGCAACCAATCAGCAGGTAGCATTCACTAGTCACCTGTTTAAATGCAAGCATCTCATTGGTTGCCATGTGTTACTGCCACTGGGCAAATTTAGTGCTTTATATTACATATAGGGGATAACCTCAATCAGGAAAGCTCAAAATTATAGAAAGGCCACCTCCCATAGACATAGACATATTTTATTCAAATAATCCAAATTTATCAAAATTATTTCCTTTTTTTCTGAAATAATACAACAGTACCTTGTACTTGATCTCAACTAAGATAAAATTAATTCTTTTTAGAGGCAACCCCAGCCTATTTTGTTTATTTAATGTTTACTTGATTTTCTAGTAGACTTAGGGACACATTTACTAAGGGTCAAAGTGAATTTTCAAATATAATTCAAATTTTTTAAATTCGAATTTCAAAATAATTGTGGGCTACTTCAACTATTGAATAGCCCAAAATTCAATTTGAACTGAAAAAAAATTGAATTTCAAAGTACTCTCTCTATAAAAAAATTCAAATTCAACTATTCGCCACCTTAAAGCTGCCGAATTGCCATTGCAGCCTATGGGGGACCTCCCGGAAGCTTTCCTGAAAATTTTTCTAAGTCCTGGAAAATCAATGGAACGATTCGAATTTGATGAAAAACGGACCTATTTGATTGAAATAGGTCAATTTTCGATTGAAAATGGCCCCCTCAAAAAATTTGATGGTCGAATTTAGTTTTTTTTTTATTTGAAATACGACCAATAGTAAATCTGCCCCTTAAGGTTTGCAGATCCAGATTATGGAGCAATCCATTATCCAGAAAAGCCCAGGACCAGGGCATTCTGGATAACAGGTCCTATACCTGTATATACCCCCTATTGATATCTCTGGGCTTATAATATTATTGGTGAAACTAAATTCACAAGCCACTAAAACTGCATATAGGGGGCCACTCATAGCTGGCACAAAGGAGGCTGCTTCTGCTCTGTATTAATCACAACCATAAAAAAGACAAATGTCCGCTTCTAGTGAAATAATCTAAGGTTTGCATAATGATTATTGGTTCCCAAGTCTAAACTGATATGGAACTTGTGTTTTATTCATCTGTTCATTCAATTCTGTTTGTTTTAATAACACAAATACTGCTCACTAGTGATGGGCGAATCTACCCAGTTTCGCTTCGCCGAAAAATTTGCGAATTTCCACCGAAATTCGCGAATTGTCGAAAAAATTTGCGAAACGAGTCACGGCACGTTTTTGACACGTTGCGTCGTTTTCATCGCGTCACATCAAAAATGACGAGCAACTCTTTTTTTTGGCGAATTTTCACCAGGCGAATTTTCACTGGCGTTTTCGCGAATTTGTTCGCCAGCGGCGAATCACGGGAATTCGCCGCACATTCGCCCCATGCGAATAAATTCGCCCATAACTACTGCTCACAAAGTTACTATTGGTGGGTCCTGACAATACAGGGACACACAATGCAGCATAACTGTTTAAAATATCAAAGCTACACAAATGAAAATAAAGATATTAATATACATTTACTAGCATCCTGTGGACACTTTCCTTTAAGAAGCCAACTGCTTCTGTTGTGTTAATTTACAAGTATTCTTACTGATCCACATTTGCTGAAGCAGACATGGTTGATACCTGATTTGTGGGTGGTTACTTGCTTTTTTTTTATTTTGCTTTAGACAATCGCTCATTTAGTATCCATTGTATCCATTCTCACAGACTGCATTCATTCATTCTCAGGATGTTATGTATAATCATATATATACATAAATGTGTAAAATATGTGTAAACTTTGTGCTTTGATTTTATAATGATAATGTACAATTTATTTTCTGAAGGAAACAGATTCAAGAATTATTTTCAGCTTTACCAACAACCACATTAAATTGTATTTTTGTTGCACTAGTAGAGAATTTTTTTTACAATATATCTTGATCATTTGGCCTTTAGAGATTTTCATGTACCTCAAACTAGTCCTACTTCCTATTCATCATTACCAAAGGCAAACTACAGTGCTCATATACACACTTTTTTGTTGTTTCTCTTCCTTATTAATCTTCATCACGCCCTCCAGTTTGAATACCATAAAATATATATAAAAATATATTTAGGGTTTGTATGATGGATTAATTTTACAAGTTGGATAACAAATTACCAAATTCTAACACTTGCTACAAGATCTACAATCTTTGAAGACAGGTCTAAATGAGACCACAGTAAAGGGAAGACAGTGGCATTTGATATAATGTTTATGGATTCATTTGAAAATATACAAGTAAGTCATAAGTATTAAATATGTAAGTCATATGTAAGTATTCAATAGCACAACAAAAACTTTGTTTAGATTTTCCTGCTTTCTGCACAACAGAAAAAATGCCATTATTTGAGCTATTGAATACATACATAAAATGTATATATATTGTCTTCAGAAGATTGGTACAGCTATAGATATTTTTCTGATTGGGTAAATCAATACTCTTTAGTTCTATTATATATACATTGTCTTTATCACAAACCAATATTTTTTTATTTATTTTATCAAGGAGACAAAACAGTCTATACTATTTATAAAATAGCCATTGGGCCATGAGCTGTCACTCTAAACATGTGATCCAACCTGTACCTACTATGCTTAAACATGTAATCACCAGATGGTAAACTTTTGAATAGTGATGGGTGAATTTATTTGCCTGCGATGAATTCACAGCGAATTCCCGCGATTCGCCACAGGCGAATACATTCACAAAACGCCAGCAAAATATCACCTGGCAAAAATTTGCCGGCGTCTCGTTTTGGACGCGGGCATCAGTTTTTGGATGCAGGCATCTGTTTTTGAACACTGGCGTCCATTGCAGGTGTCGAAAAAACAGATGCGCATGTCCAAAACGAGACGTAGCGTTTTTCGCCGTTTTGCGAATTTCTCTAGAAATGCCGGCGATTCACCCATCACTACTTTTGAATCAATACAGAGCAGATCTGTGGAATACTGTAATTTTACTTCTTTCAAAATCTGGAAAAACATCAGTGGTTTAATAGTGACAATACACCTAAATCTACTTGCCAGTCTGGCTTACAAATCTTTAAAAGGTAAATCTAAGGTCCCTGTTTTTTCATCTCTAAATTTAGTCTCCATTTAAATTAAAATAGAGTGCAATTTAACTCATCCAACATGTGATATTCATAACAGCACTAAATGTATTGCCTCTAAAAAAATTTCAGACAAAAAATTTAAAATTAATTAATCGTCAAAAAAGTCAAGCAACATATTTTTTCAGGAAGCATTTGCATTTTTAAAGTAAACTAAATCCTAAATATGAATATGGCTAATATTGTCATGTTTTATATACTGAACTTATTGCACCAGCCAAAAGTTTCAGCTTTTCAATAGCAGCAATGATCCATGACTTCAAACTTGTCACAGGGGGTCACCATCTTGGAAAGTGTCTGTAACACTCACATGCTTAATGGGCTCTAAGCAGCTGTTAAAAAGCTAAACTTAGGGGTTGTCACAGATTATCAAGCAGAAAATTAGGTTGACCTGTCATTTAAACTGATGCAACAGGACTGATTATTACATTAATTGCATTGATTTCTGTGCTGCCATGTAGTAGTTATTCATATTAATTACTAATTAGTTTTATACTGTGACATTTATATGTGTTCTGTATATTTTGAGTTGGTCCCTAACCTCAGTAACTGACAACAGGACAGAGCATGTGCAGTGAACCAGCAGAAAAGAACATGGGGAGCTACTGGGGTATCTTTGGAGACACAGATATTTACTGCTAAAGAGCTGTGGTTGCCTGGGGCTGGTACAGAAGCAGAAAACATAATGTAAAAAATTTCTAGAATACTGATTTTGTTTAACTTTCCTTGTCCTTTCAAGAAGTTATTTAGGTGTTGGCAAAAATATAAAGAAAGATTCAGCTTTTATATTCTCCTTGTTTGGAAGCTGAAAGAGAAAAGGGCAAATCAAGCCAATTTTCTGGATATAATAAGATCCAGTTGCAGCCATACTACCTGGTACCACAATTAATTTTAACAATTACATAACAAAGCAGAATTTTGTAATGAGGTACAAAAAGCTTGATGTAACTGGAAAATTTAAATGGCCAACAGAGTTCCTACCAACTATTCTTTAATGTGCCTGAATTGTAAGGCTTTGGGTTTCCAGTCAATATGTAGTGATCATGTGAGCAGTTTTAACCATTTTTAAATAATACTAGTGGATGGTTTACTGGCATATGTTATCCTATAATTATACCTATTGTAATTTACATGTTAGTACATGTAAAAAGTGGGCTAAATACCTTGACCGGTTAAGAAAGGTGTAAGGCATCAAGCACAGGACTTGATGACTGGGGGAGAATGCCCAACAGGCTATTTATGAAAGCGAGATTCAACAGGTTTAGAGGCTGCACAGTTTCTATGATCAGTGCCATTTTTTAAACCTGTCATTAGAGTGGTTTTGTGCCTTTTAATTGATATATGTCTTGCAAAACCCAATACAATTGTATACTTCATAATCAGTAATATATTTTTTATGTGAGCATATGGGTTTTCCTTTACTGTTTGTTTCACAGCATTACATGTTTCTATCCTTCATCAATTATATTAATGTTATATTAATACTGCACTGTTGACTTCAGGGTAGTGTCATAAACTTGCTTGAAATATGTTTACACGGTATGAAAAATGTGCTGACTTATGGAATTGGTGGTTCTACAAACAATCTGAAAAAATAATGAAAGACTAATGAAAGACCTTTGCTTCTTGTCAGTAACGTGGAAACATAAAGAAAATGAAATTTAAATAATCAGAAAATTAGTTCAGTGGAAAAAGGTCTATTTCAAGTCCATAATGGGTTGCTAGGAAACAGAGTGCATGCCCCTCTATCAGTGTAGTTTAAATTGGATAACTAACATATGATAAATAGTTACTGAAACTAACATATGATAAATAGTTACTGAAATGTCAGTTTTAGATGACTACTTGTTTAGATGACTAACAAGTCAAATGTTATATCAAAATAATACTAAAAATATATGACTGTATTAATTTTTTAAGAAACACACATTTATTGTTTACAGACAAGCACTAGAATTCCAAATATAGAAT
Organism: Xenopus borealis; assembly: GCA_024363595.1. NCBI lineage: Eukaryota > Metazoa > Chordata > Amphibia > Anura > Pipidae > Xenopus > Xenopus borealis. Next base: position 118,827,408 of record CM044439.1, read on the forward strand.
ATAGAATGCATTCATGAAGTTTTATTCTATCCTTTTTATGAACTTCATTTATTAAAAAAATTCTGCAACCTGACTTGCAAAAAATCACTGGCTGGCTTTGCCACATACATTGTTACCAGCTGAGCAGTAAATGCATTAAGCCAATAGTAGTCCAAGAGTCCCAAGAATGATCGGATTAAGTTAGATACCTACCATTTGGTTATACATGCAATACTACCAATCAACAGCCAAATCTATTTGCCAAAATATCCCAATACACAGAACAAATATCTAGCACGTTGTTCGAAAAAAACACTTATGACATGTTCTCAAAACTGAACAGTTTTCCTACTTATGATAACAGCAAATATTTCTAAAGACAAAACAAGTATGTCTGACACAATTTAGTAGATTAGCCTAACAATCTTTGCAAAATATTAAGTAAACAATTTCTTCTCATGATTTATATATTTTTATGGAAATGCAAGTGCAACATCTCACATATCACCTTTAATTTGATTTTTTTGTACTTTTTTTATTTATGAGCAAGAATGGTTAACCAACAATACCAATACAGGATTGAAAAGTACCAAAAATATGGCCAACTGTGTTTCACAAAGCTTATTATAACTATGACCAGCTCTGCCATGAGGTAGGGATAGGGGAAGCTGTTGTCCTGGGTCCAGTGAATCTGAAGGGGAGACCTGGCTATTTTGTGAATGTTACAAGTTACAGTACATATATAGTATGACAAAACTTCTGCAATAAGTCCTACAAGAACTTTTCAGCAGTGGAATAGCATAGCAGATAGCAGAGGAAAAGATCATTGGACCCCTAAATACTGAGAATAAAAACTTTTCTAGGAACGTATTTTGCAGCTCTTTATTAGTTCCATGGAGCCTTCTATAGTTCCTGGGCCTCCGGCAGTTGCAGGGCTTGTTTCCTCTATAGTTATACCCCTGCTTTTCAATAAAATTATTTTTTGTACCATTGTAGTTGAAATACATCCAACAAGTTCAACCTAACTTTGGTGTTTTGGCTGTGAATATGATTATAAATAACAAAATGTGAAGGACACCACACTTTAAATGTAAACAAAATATGACTGTCCTTTCATTAAAAACCAATTGCCCTTGTAACCTTCAGCCAAGTGTTTCAGCTCTTAATTGCTCATGCTCCAGGTTCTCTATTGCTTTAATTTCACAGCAGTATTGATAAAAAGGCATGATATTTCCCATACTGAATGGATTTGTATATTTTACCAGACGATTGCAAAATGTTATGGTTGCATATCAAAACATACACAAAAATCAACTCAAAAACATGTTTTTTAATTATACCATGATAAATTAAAACATTATTTTTAAACATATAAGATTAAATAAAGATTAAATGTCAAAGGAAAATTTATTTGCCTTACCAAGTACCCCAAGGCGGTAATTGACGGTGATGACTATTACATTTCCATAACTTGCCAGTACACTTCCATCAAACAAATTTCCAGTGCCTTCCATGTAGGAGCCTCCATGAATATACACCATAACTGGTTTTGGTCCTCCACTATCTCGTATGTCTAAAAGAAGAAAAATCATATTTTCTTACATTTAATGTAAGTACCAAAGTTAAAAACACTAAAAAAACTAAGCTAGGAACCAATAATTCATGTTTCTTAAGTAACAGTTGCTTAAAAAGTTTGTTAATTTGTTATATGATCTACTTTCCAAATGTTTTTTTATTACCAGTTTGCATTTACTTTGTTTGGAACAACTTTAAACATTCATGTACTACAAATTATTTTATTTTGATACATGTTTTCCCCTTTCTGCATGACATTTAAAAGTGTATATTAAACTATTTCATTTATAAAAAAAACTGTATAATCTGTAAAATTAATGTTGTCTTTGCAAACTACAGCTTTTAGAGATAATTTTTAAATGGCAAGTCTGAAATTAAATTGGCATTTGGAGGCACATTTATCAAGGGTCAAATTTTGAATTCTTGCAAGTTGTTTAATCTCCCTTTAACTTAGAATGAATTTGAAATTCGAGAAGGCAAAATGTATTAGATCGAATTATTAAAACTCAAACAAAGGACCTGAATACTCGAAGTGAATTAAATTTGAACCCGAGCAAACTGGATTCAAGGTTTTTTTTTCTGAATGTCAGGAAGGCTGCAAACATCTCCAAATTGACCCTTGGTCCTTTCCTATTGACTTAAACAGGAATTTATGCTAACAATTTGGTCAGCTCCATTTTCACCTTTTCCTTTCAGCAGAAAATTTGCCCAGTGCAGGTGCAATCAAAGACCACCCTCCATTCATATGCTGTAAAAAACTTAAAGCACAGTACTGGTATATGTAAAAATAAAAAGCCTTTATTCAATCTATATGGCAACGATCTAGATACAGTGACTCTTCAGGCCTATCTTTCCTTTTTCAGGCCTATCTGGCTTTTTTCCGGCCAGATAGTCCTGAAATGTCGCTGTGCTTTAAGTTTTTTAAACAGGAATTTGGCAGGTTTTATGTAGTCATTTTTGAATTCTTAAGAGTATAAAAAATCTTGAAATTCTAATTTGAATTTTAAACAAACCTCTAATCGAGTATGGATAATTCCCTAGTCAAATTTGACAGTTTTGGCCATAACAAAAATTGGAAAATTCGAATTTGAATTTTCAGTTTGACCCTTAAAGGAAAACTATACCCCCCGAACAATGTAGGTCTCTATAAACAGATATTGCATAAAACAACTCATATGTAAAACCCTGTTTCATGTAAATAAACCATTTTCATAATAATACACTTTTGTAGTAGCATGTGCCATTGGGGAATCATAAATAGAAAATAGCCATTTTAAAAAATAAGGACAGCCTCCTGGGATCCTAGGATCCAACGGTGCACACAAACATACCAAACAAACTATAAAGTTAGGTCATATGAGCCAATTAACAGACAGAGTTCTGTCTTTTGCTTCCACACTTCTTCCCTTTACAGTTAGAGTTTAAATATTTCTGGTCAGGTGATCTCTGAGGCAGCACACAGACCATCATGAAATGGTGGTTCAAGGCAAGAGATGTAAAAGGGCAATATTTACATAAATATATATTCTAGTTTGATAAGATTCTTTAATATGTCACTTGATTTGATATAAACTATCTGTTGCTCAAAAATTCATTTTCGGGGTATAGTTTTCCTTTAATAAATCAGCCCTTACTCTAAAACAGCATTCAAATGTGACACGTCCTAGTCCCTAACACTGTAACTGTAAAGTGGGCAAAAAAAATGTTGGACCACTAAGTGGGTGTTGAACACAAACCCCCAAAATTGAACATAAAAAGATTTAAAACTTTGATGACTTAAGCAGTCTTTTAGTAGATGAGCATTTTTCTGAGGTTTTACTGCTCTATAGTATAAAATAAAGGTTGTGCTGTTTTTAGTACACAACTATAACTTTTTCAGTAAGAGCTTTTATTAAGTATACAATGCACTGGTATAAACTATTGAACCAAAGTTTGTTGGTAGACTAATGGAATGTGAATGATGGTTAAAAAAACATGACTTTTTAAAATTTGTCAAGCGCAGAAGAAAAAACAAATGTAATGCTTCAGCATCTAAAGGTTTGCAATGTCATGTAGACGTTAATAGGAGCTATTCTTGCCAAAATGTAAACTATTTAGTCAATAGTGCTTTTAAAATGTTTATTGTGCTTGTAATTTGAGGTATTCAAGTTTTTGTCCCACAATCTTATTTATTTGTTTTCTATATTCAGATTTTTTTAAATAAATAAAGTAAAATTTGTAGTTGCATGTTACTATTTATAGTGAACACGCACTAGGTTTAAAAGCATCCAAGACTGGATCATTATCACCATAATGACATGGGGTAGGTCCAGAGAAGAACTCTATGTCCCATATTTAATAGTAAATTGAAATCACCAAAGCTTCTCAAGACAAGAACATATCTTTATTAATAAACAAATTATTGAAATATCATTTTATAGAATTTATTTGATATTACTTTGCATAAAACCTGTGGTGTTACCAAATATCATTTGTTGATAGTAAGACAACAAGAGCATGACATTAATATTATTTAGAGATTATAGATAAATTATTAATCCAAAATCATTAGCCACATGCTCACAGCAGAACTGCACACTGGTAATTGTATGCTTGGAGGTAACTCAGAGGGAGATTGTTTCAGAATGCTTCCTTAATTAAAATTACATAGAATTACAGATTACCCACAGAGAACTATAATGAAATGTTGATACTACTGTAAAACTAGTTAAAAAATGGAAGCACTTGACAAACTTGTTGTGCAGTATAAGCAAACTACAATACACATTATTTTACATTTGTGTATCATGTATAAACAATACTAAGAGGCCTATTTTATCAAAGGTTGGATTATAGTGGTTTTTGACTAAACTCTAAACTAAAAATATGAATATCATGCCATTCGTTAAAAGATGCACTAAAAAATATAAATTCCTCAAAAACTTCTAATAATTTGAGTTTTTCGAAAAAATACTTAGCAAAAAAAATCCAAAAACCTCTATTAGTCTGAATTTTTTTAACATGGTCTGATAGGATAATCTCAGCTCTCATTGACTTGTATAGGACCTTGACAACTTATACATATATATATAGATAAGCAGATGCCAGTGCACACAGGGAATTTTTAGCTGAATTCTCCTTTATTGAATCGACGTTTCGGTCCTCTGTTGGGACCTTTCTCTTTCTTGAAAAAATGTAAGTATAATTAATTTGCTTCATTTAGGAAGTCTGGCATTGAACACCATTGAACAAAAGGTCCCTTGAACCATTTGAATATGTTAATAGCCTTCATGATGTTCGAGTTTTTTTTCAAGGGTTTTACTCAAAAACTCATTCAATTTGAATGGTTTGAGTTTTTCTTTTCTTTTACATTTAAGTCCGTAGAGTTCTAGACTATTTGATTACTATTTTATACTGAGCATAGTTTGTTTATGAAGTGTTGGATTACCTGAAATGTTGGGTTAACACTAAATAAATTGCTCTTTATATTCTTATCAACGCATCAAAACTAAAGTATTGGGAGAAGATGGCTCCTGTAAACTCCGTGGACACGACCTGCACCGAGGGTTAAGTTAAGCCAGGGGAGAGGAGGGAGAGGGGGCACCACAGGAGAGGGGGAGGGATTTTAGCACCAAATAGGTTGACTTCTCTTTTAAACCGCTGCTGTTACAGTCACATTCACAGAATGTTCAACCAGTGCAATTAGTAAGTATATAGCCATTCCCTCCCTTCCAACTGTTCCCCCAGCAGTCCTGCCTGTCTACAAGGGGAGCGTGTGGGAGCTAATCACCCATTATCCACCAATGCCGCCCGCTCAACTCATATCTCTGATTGATCGGCTTCTTCAGGGGCATAATTACCGGGTGCGTGTTCTCATTCATTTTAAATAGGTATCCGGTACCGTCTGTGTCTGTGCGCCAAATCAACTTGGCTCACCAACAAAAATAAAGGATGTCATAAGTGTGGATACTGTCAGGCCTGCCCATTTATTGAAAAAGCAGTTACGATCACGGGAAGAATGGACAAGACAGAATATACCAAAAAACATTTTATTAACTGTAAGAAGGCAGGTGTAATTTATGTCATGAGATGTGAATGTGGAAAAACATTTGTAGGAAAAACACGAATGTAGGTGGCATTAAACATAAGAGAAACACATCAGTAGTGAACCATGTTGATGAAATACACAGTGGCAACACTGATTTGGTAAAGTAGAATACATAAAACCTACAATGAGGGTTGGTGACATTGACAGAATGTGTACAGGTATGTGATCTATTATCCAGAATGCTCTGGACCTGAGGATTTCCAGATAATGGGTCTTTTCGTAATTTGGATCTTCACACCTTGTGACGATCAGAAAATCATTTAACCATTGAATAAACCCAATAGGCGTGTTTTGCTTCCAATAAGGATTAATTGATTGTGATGGGCGAAAATATGGTCAGATTAGCGGTGAATTTGTGTGTTCCAACGTGGGCGAATGTTTTCAAGAAACTTTCCCATTACTCATGGTGGCGCATTTTTGGTAGGTTAGAAAGAGCAGGATTGATAGAGAGAGAGAGAGATGTGTCAGTGCAAGTGGAGGCTGTGGATTTCAGTTTTCCCTCTTCTGCTTGCCTGCTCACCACCCAATAGCCCTTGTTAGGCTACCTGTGTTTGTGTGTCTGTGCTTGTGTGTGTATTCCTTATGGATACACACTTGTGCTGAGGGGATTTAGTTGAGGGTTTTATTTTTTTCTCCTTTCCTTCCCCCAAATATCCAACCCCTCCCCCTTATTTTTTTTTTTTTTATTTAGTTGAGCCCAAAATGAAGGACCGTGGGAGAGGGGGGAGGGGTCTGGGTGGTGGTGGTGGTGGGAAGAAGGGTGGGATAGGGAGGGGTGGGAGAGGAAGAGGAAGTGGTGCTGGCCATGGGCATCCGACCCTGCAAAAGCCCAGTCCATGTAATATGCCCAGTCCGGGCACTGTAGTGTAGCACCAGCTGCAATCACAGCAGCTGCTATTACAGCACCAGCAGCGAGTGCCACAGCAGCAGGTGGCTCTGGGTCGCAGTGGGGCAACTGGCACATATAGGACTGTGCCAGATTTTTTTTGCCACTGCTTTGCAACCCATACACTTGCAGCAGGCAGAGGCGGTGGTAGACTGGCTGATCCAGGCTACCTTGCCTGCAGCAGGCACGAGTGAGTGGCAGGAGGTGGCATCACCTGCTAGCTCACAGCTGGGGGACACTACATCCCTCCTATTATTTCATCCTGTGGTGGACTTGGGCCCGACACATGGGGAGCAGGGCACACACCACCCAACCACCCCAGCTATTGTCCGCGGCTGGGAGGGTACAGAGCAGGGGCAGTTTGAGCCAGATGACCTGCTGCATCTGGAGGGCAGTCAAGAAGAGGTTGGTCGGGGGCACCTCTTTTACATGGCTGCCAATATGCAGACTTGCCTCTGGAGTGATCCCCGGATCTGTTCCATCAAAAACAGGGATGATTATTGGGTGGCCACTTTGCTTGAACCACGGTACAAGGGAAAGTTGGGGTAGTTCCTTGTACCCAGCCAGAGAAAGAGGAGGGTGGGTCAATTGAGGATATCTCTGTGCTCAAAACTAGTGGAGGCCTTCCCCCAGTCTGACACATCTCAGGCCTCCACGACTCCACACAGAGACAGGGGCCTAGCAGCAGCAGCAAAGGTGGAGATCTCATGGGTGTGTGGAACAGGCAGCAGCAGGCCCAGTCAGTACCGAAAGCAACCACCAACAGCGGGTGGAGCATATGGTGGCTGACTACATGGGTATCGAGGCTTGACCAGTGACTAGTGGCCAGAACTGGCACAGTACACTCTGGAGGTGCTGGCTTGCTCCCCTGTGAATGTCCTGTCAGGGCGTGTCTTCAATGCCGCAGGTGGGGTGGTCACTGAGAAGCGGACACGGCTATCTATTGGCAGTGTGGATATGCTAGCATTCATAATGAAGCCTGGATAAACGGGGATATCCAAGTGCCCATTGCAGACAGCAGAGACTAGCCTCCTCTTCCTCCTCTCATCTAGCCTCCTCTCTCCTTTGCTGCCCATACTCTCCTCCTCAGTTGTATTGCCTATTCCCCATCTGTCTGAACCTGCTGCCCTTGCTGATGCTGCTGCTGCAGCCTGCGACTAGCCCTAGTAGGACTGCTGCTGAGCTGCATTGTTGGCAAAAAAATTTTCTGGTGGGGGCCTATTAAAGCTCCAGCTGCTATTGCAGATGCTACTGCTGCATTGTCAGCAAATTGTTTTTGTAGTTGAGGCCTAAAATGGCTTCTAAAAATGTTGCTTCTGATATTGCCACTTAGTTGGTAAATTTCTTCTGGTTGAGGCCTAACATGGATTCTAAAAATGTTGCTTCTAATACTGCCACTTTGTTGGCAAATTTCTCCTGGTTGGGGCCTTACATCGCTTCTAAAAATGTTGCCACTTATTTGGCAAATTTCTTCTGGTTGAGGCCTAACATGGCTTCTAAAAATGTTGCTTCTAATAATGCCTCATCATTTGGCAAATGTCTTCTGTTTGAGGCCTGTCTCATTTAATTCTTCTGGTCCTAAAAATTACTTGACTTCCAATAATGCTGCATTTTTTGGGTAATTTGTTATGCTTCAAGCCTACCTCTTTTTCTAATTATAATTTTAATTCTAATAATGCTACTTCTAATAGTGCTGCATGGTTAGCCAATATAGTGACATTGAAATTAATGTAGTAACAGTAGTCAGTTCATTAATTTCGGTGCCTCTGCATCTAGATTTGGTGCCATAGTGTTGAAATTTGTTACTGCACGCCAAACTCGCTGTGCTCGTGTGTGTCATACGGGCGTCAAAAATGGACGTCAACAACGGGTGTCAATAATTTAACCAAGGCCCTGCCCTTTTGTAGGAGTGTAAAGCTTTTTCTCTAGAGAGATGGCAGGTCCAGGCCTGATGAATAATAAGCAGATGGAGTAAATCATCAGATTCCTGCACAGGGAAAGAGACAATATCCCCCCTGGGATCCAGTGACTAAGACGGGACATAATGGAGGAGCTAAGGCGCAAGCTGCACAGGCAGTTCATTATCCATCTGAGGCTGCGTGCTGTACAAAGGAGCTGAAGCTATTTTGGAGCAAATGTGAGTTTGGTTAGGCCTGTAGTAAGACTAATAATTTTATTTTTAGTACTGCTGCATAGTTAGCAAATAAAGGAATACATAGATTTGTGTAGATTTACAATAAATCTACTTGAGTCCTATTTATTTTGCTATTTTTGAGCAAAAGTGTGTTTAGGTGAATAGTGTAACATCAGTAACAGTTAACTGTCATATAACAGCAGAGTGTAAGTAAATCAAATAGAGATTTTCTGCTGCAAAAAAAATCTTAATGGTGTTGCCTGCCATACATGCCAATGCCATCCTTATAGATTATGTTTAATTTTCATGGTTACATGACACACCTCATCCTGTGTAATTCATACTGTACAAATGCAATTGGGGCATTACTCAAACTGAAATTCTTTAATTGGCAGAGTGGTTAGCAGATGATCCTGCTGCAGAAGAGGGCGAGGCTGCAGAAAAGGAGGCTCAACCTGCTGCACCTGCTGCACCTCCTGCATCACCAGAAGAGGCAGGTGCAGCAGCATTTCAGCCAGATGATGCTGCAACACAGACACCACCAATGCAACAACTCTTCTTCAACATGGTGTCTGCTCTGGCTGAGCAGGTTGGCACGATGAGGAGGGAACTCCAGGAAGCCCTGGACTTTATTAACTCCTTCAGGGATAACCCTACTCCTCCTCCACCAGCAGCAGACTTCTAGCTGCGCACTGTATGTGCCTTATGTTTTTGCACTGTGTGCCTTCAGTTTTATTTAAAAAAAATCTGTTCAAACCTGTTTGATAATTTTTCATTTAACTAATACTCCGATAATACAGGAGTTGTTTGGAAAATATGAAACAACTATTCTCAGTCCAACACTTCATTACCTAGTATTTCTCATTCCTTACATTTACACATAAATATATGGTTTATTCATTTTAATATGGGATACAAAGCACCCAGATATTATGTGTTCAGATTTATTATTAATTGTGCCTGTGTTAGTAAACTGTTAGTAATATATAAACTATAGCTGGTATTTTTTGGTTAAACATCAATATACAGTAGTAGTAGATACCATTACCAGTCAACCAAAGCTAATGTAAAATAATCACAGATGTTTTTAAGAAACTGGCAAAATGGGAGCTGTTTTCTTCATTTGAAAAGATAGGAGTCCTCTAACTCTGCAGGGCATGTGTGTAGCAGTATACAAAGTGAAATTTGCGTGTGAATTGGTCTTCTAATTGACTCCAATGCAATTCAGAACATTCAGACACAAAGCAAAAAATGCCATATTCATTTATCATCAGTCTACAAAGCTTGAAAGTAAGGGAACATGTTTTATTTGTAGCCCCAAAGCTGAAAAAGGTGACAAACAAAACACATAGAAGATGGGCTGCATTGGGCGTCAAAAAAATAACGTTGCACGTCAAAAACAGATATGCATTTGCAACAAATTATTTCAACGCGCAACATTATTTAGATTTTTGTGACGCACGTCTCATTTTGCGAATTTCTCGCCAATTTGCAATTTTTGCTGGAAATTCGAAAATATTTCGGCAAAGCGAAACAGGATAAATTTGCCCATTACTATTCATTTTATCTAAGCTGGGATCAAGTACAAGGCACTGTTTTATTATTACAGAGAAAAGGGAAATTATTATTGGATTATTTGATTATAATGGAGTCTATGGGGGTCTTTCCATAGTTCGGAACTTTCTGGATAACGGGTTTCCAGATAACAGATCTGTGTTTAATTTAATAAACAAATTCCATACACTAGAGTCTGTACATTTAAAACCTCCTTTTGTTATTGCAAAGAAAATGAGCAACAGCGTTGTCACCCAATCTAAGACAATTCGCTAGGCATTATAAATGCTACTATTATACTGTAGGAAGAAATGATTGCCTACAAAGTAGCACAATGAAAACTGCTGCGGGTATGGGCGAAGCATGTGCAGTAGCACAGCACTACGAAATATGTTGGTGCTATATAAATGCATGTCAATAATATGAGGGAGTAGTAGCAAGAAAAAGCATTGCTTTTGGCATAGTAGAACATTGCTTTTTGGCATAGTAGAACATCCTCCCAGAAGTGGCGCGATAGGAAATGCTCAACTGTGGACGGACACAGACAGTACCGGATACCTATTTAAAGTCGATGAGAAAACGTGCATGGAACTTATGTCTCTGAATGGATATATACCTACTATTACCTACTATTACCTACTAATGGCACTGGTTGAACAGCTGTGAATTTAAACGTGACTGTAGCAGGGGTGTAATGACACCACTGATCTACCTTATGCCTAAAGTTTTATTAATGTGTGGCTTTTAGAGACATGGTCCCACACTACTGTATTTGGACAAAGTAGTGTGTTTTTAATGGTTGACAGTGTGGTTTTATTCACAACTTCCAATAAAATGTATGTTTTATTTTTATTCTCTACATTTACTGGTCAATCTGAACTGGTTAGCTTGAAGTAAAGAGGGAATACAAGTTCTGTCTGCATTACACCCATGCTAACTTCAGTTGATGTCTCTATATTATTAATTTGTATAAGAATACTAACCTGCAGATAAAGGATACTTTAGTAACTCAGACACTCAGAATAAGGTTTTAATACTTTATTCTGGCTATGAAAACATATAAATGTCAATTGACATCATGCAAATATCAACAGACAAATATGGAATGCAGAGAGTTTACTGGTTTTATTCTGAGAAAGAAAATGCACTCTCTGTATTTGTCCCTTCATTGAATTTGCCTCATTAAAGGAACAAAGTGGGAAATTCACACATTTCAGAATTATTGTAGCACATCTGGCTAACATATACAGCATGTAGCATAAGTGGCTAACATATACAGTTATGTTTATTTGTGTATCCAGATGCTGAACGAACAGGCGTTATTAAAATGCCTCATGAGCTGTTCTTTCTAATGTGTATCCATTAGATAATTTTTATAATGTATGTTTATTATGGGAGGGAAAACAATATAAAATAAATGCTGTTCTTTATTAATATTATTTCTGGAGCTTGAGAATGCTACACATGATGTAGACCAGCAATAGTAACATTTGCTGGGCAGCTATCACAGATGGCAGAGTTATTCCAAGAAACACTAAAAATACACTAAAACCTGGTATAATGATGATGTATTAAAAATATCAGTTTACTTATTTATTAAGTGAAATAAAGATATTAACATAGCTAAACAGTTTAATTAATGTAGTGATGCAGATATCAAATTTCTTTTAGCAAGTCGCTGAGTGTTGTAGATGGTTCTACCTTTTTTTTATATTAAGAAAAGGTTAAGTGGATTTTTACTGTACAGCCTTTTGGTCTTAATTTAGATTTTGATATACCAAAATATTATAAATAATACAACTGTATTAATTTATGCATATTGCTTATATTTATATACATGTAAGAAAGATTGGTCTCTTTTTGTACTTGATTTATAAAGTTTTTTTTCTAATTAAAGTTTGTTTATTGTACTTGGTTTTTCAGTTGTTTTAATCATCTCCCTCTCTTTGTCCCATTGAACAATTATAGTACATCCTAACCCTGCCTATGGTTGGGTATATATATATTGTGTGAGCTATGTGTTATGAACCTAGCTTATCAAGAAATGAGTAAGGCTGTTATGGTACCTAAATAAAAATCAACAGTTATTTTACTTGCCTGTTCATGATGCATGAACATACACCTGCATTTTAATCTATGACATCTAAATACAATATATAACATTAACTCGGATGTGACTTATGTATGTTACTGCACTTAGGAGGGGGTGGAGAAACTACAGAGGCACCCTTCCTCCCCCTTCTGCTGTCCTGTTGCTGGTGAGTTAGGGAGAAAAGGACAAATTGCAAAGATACTCATGACACCTGGCCCCTATGTGTTAATAAAAGGATTAGGGCCTTCAACATGCAGTGGTCTGGTTTTTCCATCACAAAACAAATGCCACTAAATAATTTCTATGTAGTATCTAGCCCTAGCATTTGCTATACTTTGTTCACTGGCTTTGAAACATTGACAGGGGCCTTAATTAAGCTTTTATCCACAGATTCGGGGAACACTTCCTGCCTTTTTTCTTGAAGAAAACAGAAAAAAACAGGAAAAAATAGGACTCATTCCATTGCAAAACTGGCAAATCAAGCTACATGGCGAGATGCCATGTTACTATTTAATATAACATTATGTGTGCTTTACCTACTAAAATTATTACTAGTAATTTTAGCTTTACCGGCTTAAAACACTTGGTCCCCCAAATAACTTTCTATAACTGCGTAAAATAATAAAGATTAGATGAATGATTATTGGGGATGCTAGACTGTTATACTGCGCTAATTCGGGCAAACTGAGTTTGGGGTTAATCAAAGCATTAGTGCCACCAGTCCATAAATTGGTTAAGAAGACTTTGTGCACCATAATAACTGCTCTTTTACAAAATAGTGTGAAGGTGATTATATCTGATTCTGTTTATTCTGATCTGTTAACAAGGCTTTAGGAAAACTGCAGAAGAAAGGAAAAGCACAAACATCTGTTGCTTAAGAAACATCATAACTTCAGATAATTTATCACCCTATCCTCGCATAATTAGACAAATGAAACATCACATCTCTTAATTAGTCATAACTCAAATTAATATATTCAAAGAATGTTAGCACACATGCAAAAAGAGGGAATGTTGCAATACTTGAAACAGGGTTAGTTCAAAGATTTTACAAAATGTATTCAAGAGGTGGGATGTATGTTATCAAAAATTCTTGTCAAGAAAACAAGAAAAGCTTTGGTATACACAATTATTCTGAATAAAAATGTAAAACACTAAAACACTGAGTTGAGAAAAAGGGAGAAAAAAATATAAAACAAGCAAGAAGACAAAACACACCAATCAAAAGTGGATTTAAAAAAAAAATCTTCAAAATAGAGACAAGAAGTCAAGAAAAAGAAAAGGGGGAAAATATTTTCGGGGTCCTTGTCATGCAAATCAGTTTGGTGGCAAAAAAAAAATACCTTCGTCTTCAGCACCTTCATTATCACCTAAATCATCTGTCTGTTTCTTTGTAAGGGGACCTAGGATTGAGAATGAAAACATGGAGCAAAAACAGTTCAAGAATAGATCATACAGAATAAAAAGAGAAAAAAAAAACAACATTGTTACATTCCCACCAAGCAAAATCAGAAGGAAAATTTGTCTTTAGGGATTTTAAAATGAAACATTTTAAATTCAAAAAGAAAAAAAGGCGTTCATGGGAAAGTAAAAGGCTAAACATATTTTTTACATTTAAAACAACAATAAGGTGTGTAGATATATGTATACAGTATACACCTGCACACGTATATGGGTGTCTGTGTTTCTGTGGCCCTCTAGCTATTTTACTTTTACTATCAGCATCCCTACTTGTCATGTGTAATATTGGCTGTTTGAAACCCAATATATTAAGAAAATAAATGTCCTTATTAGAATGTAAAGTTGAAACGTTGGCAGAGTATCTCTTCTTACTGCCTTTGGCATTTACTTGTATGCTCTCTATTCCAATTCCCTTCCTCCTAACCACCCCACACTTCAGTAAAAAGAGATGCTGGGAGTTAAAGCTTAATACATTTAAGAGGACCACAGGTTGTCTTTCCTGTTATTCATAAGCATAGTGGTTAATATAATTACATTAGCGTAATACTGCAAATTATCATTTACCAATGCATTTATAAAAAAATTACTTAGCTCTGCTCAACAAATACATTCTTTAAGACAGGAATGCCAAACCCACAGTTCTCTAGATGTTATGGATGCACTTCCCAGCTGTTGGTTGGTTAAAGTTGCTGGGGGTCTTTATTACAGCCAAAGGCTTGCAATTCTTGGCAATGAATTAATAATTGTTAACAATCATTCTAGATAATTGGCTGGGTTCAATTTGATGAGAAACGTTTATCTCCAGACTACCCCATAAAACTACATTGTGCATTAAGTGAAATCACAAATTACAATGAATTTCTCATTAAAATGAATCTGCCCCAATGTCCATTAAATTAAAAAGGCATAATAATAATACTCTTGATTAAGTAATTAGCACAGTATTCTAAACACAGTGAACAAGCACAAAGTAAATGGCTATTGAAAGATGGGAGTGAAGCAATGCTCTGAATTTTTGACAGAGATAGAAACAAAAAACTTAGACACATTTTCATGTCGAAACTTGTTTAAGAGCCTGCACATTGTTATTTTCGTGAAATTATTAGCATGCACAAAACAAGATGACCAACATTAATATGCAGAAGCAATTGCCAATAGAAGGGAGGGAAATACAATGTCATGCATTGTGAAAGCAAAAATACAAAGCAGGCAACATGAAAAAGTTGTGTGTTTGTAGCTTTTAATCTAATACTGAGCATTACGTCAATGCAGCCCACTAGGAAACATTGGCAAGCACTCTGTAAATATACTTTCAGCTAGTCAAAATGATGCATCTTTAAAGTAGACAACAAAAAGTCTTGAGTGTACTGAAAAAGAAATTCATTATCAAGCCCTTGGAAAAACTGTCTGCAGATGTTATGATAAAGGACCCTTTGCTTGCACTGAGAATTGACTGTGGACTTGTTTCATCGGAAAAGTACCATGTCAACATTATAGCTAATTTATATGGTTACAAAATATTTAATTATATTTATTAATTCCATTCATCTTTGTAAATCTTCCCTTTACCTCAAAGAAAAAAAACAGATTAGATCAAAACGAAAAAGTGCTCTTTGTCCTATCATTCTGTATATATTTATAATGCGATTTGTCTCCCCCATGTATAATTTTATATATACGTATATTGTACTTTTATGCACTGTACAGTGCTGCGTCTCCTTAACAGAACTTTACAAATAAAGTTATACAATACAATACAAATGTCTCCTAAAAACAAATAAATATAGTGGATATACCCAAAACAGTGTTTGCACTGCATTTGTACTGGCCCCATTATATATATTTCAGCTGTTTTTTTTTGTTACAGAGACCTGCATATTGTTTGGATTAGCTTCTAAAATGTACAGTACACAATTGTTTAAAACAAAAGGATTACAGTAATCTTGTACTAGGGGTCTGGGGGTGCCATACAAATTGGGAAGTTAATTGAACTCATTTGAAGAGCACATCATAATAAAATCCAGAGTGTAGATTACATTTGTTCAGGCTCCATTTGGTGGCATCTTTGTAATTATCATAAAACGCTTTTTTAATATTTTTCAAATATGTCATTAGCTACCTCAAAGGTTAATCTTCCAAAAATAACACAGAAAGACAAGTGATGTTATAGGTGATCTAAACCACACTTTACTCATTATCTGCTTGACTACAACCCCTAGAATACTTCAACAATTTAGTCCAGCAATATCATGGTTGCAATGTTAAACTATTGCTCGATTAAACTTATTCAGAACAAGTCACTATATAACATGCAAAGTAATCCTTAAAGTTGACCCGTCACCCCAAAAAAATATTCAAAATCATATTATATCACATTAGTCAAGCAAAATGAACATTAATTACACTATATAAATTATTTTAATCTTGTTTTCTTCAATCTGGGAATTCATAATTATAGTAAGCAGGCAGGAGCAATTTTGTGGACACTGTTATTAAGGCAAGCCTTGCATCATCTCAGAATCTTGTTTGTGCACTCAATGTCTATCCCCATGTCCTGGCTACACAATTAAATGGTTAAGAGAACTTGTGGAATGTGTGGGGAGCAGTGGCATCTAGGAAGTGCTGAATGGAAAGTGAAAGTAATTATCTGCCCCGCCTCTATGTCTAAGGCATAGAGGAGTGGCAGACAATATTTGATTGACAGCTAAGATTTTTAAACGAGCTTAAAACAGCTATGAATGCTTTAATAAAAATTTGAAATTGGATTTCATGTTTAATTTGAAAAGAACTTTTATTATACAGATTTTTGTGTCTGGGTGACAGGTCCACTTTATATCCATTTTAGGTCATTTTTTAAGTGAACTTCACAGGGGAAATATGAAAGTTTTTTTTTACAGATTTAGACAATTTCAAAATGAGTCAAAATATACCCCACTATCTTTCTCTAATGTCCACTAATGTACTTGTAAAGAGTGATAATGTCCCGCACAAATTACATAGAACACACTATCGCACTTGCGATTGCAAAGATGAAACAAAATGTTTTTATTTGTCAAAGATCAGGCAATGTTTCAAGCTTTCATTTGCAGTTTCTCAATACTTTTTTTCTTATTTGTATATGGATGTCAGTGTATGGAGATTTTGTCTTCATTTGTGTTATGCTACACAATTTTGCATACCTCCCAAATGTATAGTTTCCTGCAGAACAGTCCCAATTTTGATAGCTCAGCCCGCAGTCCCAGGTTTCTTACTCAAATGTCTAGACTTTCTCTTTACTCTCCTGCACTGACTCAAGAAAAAGATACAACGTTTCTGAAACTTGAAACATCTGAGGTCTTTATCTACAGACCATGTAATATTTAAATAAACCTTAGTGGCTAAACATTCCTTAAGTAAGTTTTTTTGTACACATTAGCCTTTTTATTAAAGTAAATTTAGAAACACATTTCAAAAAACAATTGTCATTTTAACTTTAATAAATATATCAATAAAATGTATTATTTTGTGAAACCTGAGTAATAAGAGGTTCTGCTACTAGTCTGGTCATTCCCATGTGCTCCCATTTTTTCTATTTTTTTTTTAAATGGGGAAATGTTATCAAAACAAATAGAAAAAATAAATATACCATACCAGTAATTTCTCTATGTATTCATTATAGGTTTTGCAAATCTGTAGTATATAACCCACAACCAAAAAAATATTTTCATACATTTTAAAGGTTCTCGTCATGTACAGTGTACGTATTAAAACAGCTGAATGAAAAAGCCATTATCTTTGCTTGAAAAAATGATACTTTCAAACAGGTCTTTAAAAATGTGTTAAATTGGCAATAACTGTAATGATTGTCATTTTTAATAGCTGTCTAATGACTATTACACCATGGCGTGTTAATTTTTGTTCTCATTTTGGAGATTTTTTTTCCATTTACAACTTTCATTACAATGCCCTATTATTTTGTAATGTTTCCATCATCTATAATTTGATCCCAGTAACATACTGTAGATCAGATATGGTTTGTACCTATTTATTTACACTTAAATGTTATTTGTTATAATACGTATGTGCCACTGACTACTCCTCCTCCACATAAAGCAATATATTTATGTATATTACTTTTTTGAATGAATCACCACTTCTCCTACTTGGCTTTAGGTTTCTCAAAGATCAAGCAAATTAAAGCTCTGTGCTTTAAAATCAATCCAGTCTCTGCAAAAACGTGTACAATCATATAAAGTGAAATGTCCACCATGTCTATCTTTAGCTATTAGATTTCAACTTCCAGCATATTACTGCCAGCCCTTGTCTTAAAAACGTGTATAGGGTGATGAAACTGCAAAATCATAGAAAAATACTGATCTATACACATACATTGGAACATTTTTATGCATATAACAGTTAATTAAACATTCCTCTAAACATCCAAATTTGCATATGGCTTTATTACTTTGAAACAACCTTCTGATGTTGATGTAAAATAATGAAATACAACCTATAACAAGAAAGTGTTTAATGCTTCTTAGGATTAAGGTGAAGCAAATATTTTTCCAGTATAGAAATAAAACATTCAAACTAAGAACAGACTGACATACTGTATTTGGTTTACTTTGCCCTCTCTATATGGGAATACTGTCTACCAAACTGTGGCTTTCTCTATATGCTCCACAGACAACTGTATGCTAGCTGAGGGGGCTGTAAGCTGCATTTTATCACCAGAGGGTATTTAATAAGCCTTGGCTACATTTAAATTGTTGCCCAATTACATTAAATAGAGGCTAATTTATCTAAATTCAAATTTGTGAATTTTAGAGCTATATTAGCAAACTCAAATATTAAAAAAATGAAATGCAGCTAATTTGTTTCCTATCATGATTTTCAATAGGTATACCAACTGAAAAACAAAAAATGATAAAACGAAAAACAAGGAAAACTCAAAATTTAAAAAATCATTTATATTTTGACTAGGAAAAATGCATTGATATTTGAACATTTGATTTTTTTATTAGCTTTTTGCACTTAATTCCAAATCCAATGTTGATAAATTATCCCTAGTGTTATTTAAGTTTTAAGACTTTATTTGGATTATGTAAAATGTTTGCATGTTTAGAGGTCAGTATAAGAAAGAGTATCACCAGACAGGCTTGAGAAAAGGCTCTTGTTCTCTAAGCCTGAAATGTTGCCTGGTTGTTTGACTTCTAGTGCTGTCAGCAGCCTGATTACCAATTTTACATGAATTACCATTTCATCTTACTCTTTGATTAAAATCAATAACAATTTTAAACGGATATTTGAGTGCTGTATAGTTAAAAAGAGTGTAGAAAGACCCACAGAATATGTGATTCTTTACTGATCTCTAGGGTTAAACATCTACAGTATGTATATATAGCTGTAGCGGTACAGGGTGTGGGTAATTTTTTTATATCTTATTTCCCACTGAATCATGGGGATACCCATGAACTGAAGCGCAAAAAAAACGTAATAACAACAATTAATTATTCCATAGAAAGAGGAAAACATGCCAAGGAGACTCCTTCAAAAGTCATCCTGAATGCCTAATTTGGCCCTTACCATTTCTATTAAATGGTTGTTTTATGTGTACAGGTATAGGATTTATTATCTGGCCTTCTCCTATAGCCTTCATTATCAGCAAATAATTAAAAATGTTTAAAATGATTTCATTTTCCTCTGAAATAATAAAAGAGGTCTGGGATAAATAATTAGGAAACACATTTTCCAGAAGCTCCAAATTACATGAAGGCCATCTCCTATTTTAATCAAATAATTAAAAAAAATTAAATCTACTGAACTAATATATAATTCATCTGTATTAGAGGTAAAACAATCCCATTTGGTTTATTTCATGTTTAAATTGTTTTTTTTTTAGCAGATTTAAGGTACAAAAATCCAAATTACAGAAAGATCCCTTATCCAGAAAACCCCAGATTTCTAGCATTCTGGGAAACAGGGACAATACCTGTACTTGATCCCAGCTAAGATATAATAGATCCTTATAGGAGGCAAAATCAAATGAACTTTTACCTGGTGACTTTTTGTGTTAGAGTTTTTCATGGTTTTTACAGTTTATAAATCTCTAATGTTTAGAGTTTTAAAGAAATATAGAAAACCCACAAATCTTTAGAGATTCAGGAAAAAAAGAAATTTGAATGTTAGTAAATAGTTCCCTTAAAGTATGGTGATCCACAAGCATTCTGGATAACAGTTCCTGCACCTGCTATCCAGGATACCTGTATTTTATCTCTCTTTGTGTTTCTTCTCCATATTTGTTTTCAGTGTTCCAACTTCCTGCTATGTCCTATACTTCTATCTCCAAACCGTAGAACCTTCCTATGTTTTGAACAGTGATGCACACAGACTTTATGCACACTGGGGTAAAAAGCCATATTCTTTATTGTTATTTTATTTACATACATTCTATGCATTTTTTCCCTTTGCCAATTTTAACCACCACCTTCTTCTGTAAAATATTTTAACCTGTTTTCTGGGCTTTTTTCTAATACTCTAGAGCTTTGGGGCAAGAATTTATTAAAAATAAAAATGCAATATTCCATTTGAGAGAGACATTGCATTGTTTATGTTTTTCTTCTTTCTGTCATTTTTCATTTATCGATTACAAAAATAATTTGACAAAAGTGCTGTAAGTTACATTTTAGGCACACTCCCTTTTGAGTTCTTCATCACCAAATAGTGTTTCCAGAATTTGTCTATATAGGTATATATTTCTTCTTCCTAAACTAGTTTCAGTTTGTTTCAAAAGCCCCACAAGCTTCTTTGCCTGGAAGTTAAAATCATTGCATTGCATCAAATGCAGCTGGACCATTTCATTTTGAAAGGTGTGCTGAACTATGAAACAAAATCATTTCTCAAAGGGTAACAAAACTACAGTATAATGCAAATTAAATAAAAAAGAAAAAGTACCGTAACTCAAACAACTAGTAAAAATTGAGATGTCCCTTACCCTCTGTGATTATACATACATGTTTTGAATAAGTTAACATAAAATCACTACTAGGGTAACAGGTAATCTGTGTTTCACATTAACTGAAAAATCTAAGCATATAGTATTTCATACTGTTCTATGCAACAGCCATCTTCAAGTTATAGACAACTTTGAAAACTGCAAAACCTTAATTAGAGAATGTCACAGAAAATTGTATTTCTGCTTCCTCCATACTAATTAAACTGCATATTAACAATGTTAGGGCAATGAAACAATTCCAATTGTACTGTTTTAGATAAAGCCAAATGAGAAGCATTGATATAGCTAATGTCCAATTCTCTACTTTCTAAGCATTGCATTACTCTTCAGGCTACATATTTGAATGCTACTGTAGGTCATTTCAGGACAGCAGTCTATTACCATGGCTTAAGCTGAGTCATTTATGATGTGAAACAATTGGAAACCCCATTAAACTCAGGGCAATGTTTGATTTCATTTTGTTATGTCGTATTCTCTTTGATTAAACTGGAAACTTTTCACAGAAATTGAAAGGTCTCCTTATACCTGGAAGATTCGATTTGTTTTATGGATGTTGTAGACTCTAAAACTGAAATAGAAAAATGGTAAACCTGCAAATATAAACTAGTATGATGTCAAATTTTTATGATTTTGTCCACAACTTCAAAGGAAACCCAGAGACCAATGTTTAGTTTATATAGTGTATATATAAACAGTATATAGTACTATATATGGAATGATTGGCCACTGTCCAATTGACCCACTCTCATATTTGCTTCTATAAAGTAATTTTGTGAATTAATTTTATCTATCACACCAGCAAAGCAAACATCTTTTCCATACAATTAATAAATATAAAATTGGGGTCCATGAAAAAAATATAACTGGAATAACAATATTTATTAAATACAGTACACTGTAGGTGCAAATAGTTAAAATGCTAGTTACTATGAAATATAAGCATACAGTACATCAATGGAGCTTTGGTGCTTTTTAACTAAACTTCAGTGCAAAAGCACATTACAGTAGCTGATGGAAGCTTTTTACTTTTGCCAGCTGTAATACTATTGCATTTTGTCATTCAATGATTACTTTGCCAATTTAACATCTGCTCCATATATGCCTATTTCATTATATTCCAGCACAACAAAGTAAAGACAATCTTCAGAAGATTGATTTGCCCTCTGGTGCCACACTGGTCCCTGACATATTGCACCCAGAAAGTACTGCGTTCTTGAAAACTAGTCGGAAGGGGTTCTTTTTTTCAAGTTAATGAAGGTAAAAAAGATTTTCTCCAATGTAAAAATCCCACACACAATTAAACTATAGAACACTTACATACAGTAAGTCTGCTTTGCAAACCTTTAAAGATTAAACATAGACCAAATAAACAAAACTTCAGTTGGAAGTATGTTTTAATATAAAAAATAATTATTTTATTTGTAAAAAATGAGAATTGCTGAACAAAGCAAATGATAAACAGTTTATGTTTTTCTTTAATGCTACCCCCTTGGTTACTTACAGTAAAGTACTGTACTGGAATTCCTAGGAATTTCAAAGGATTTTGTGCAAAATTGTTAGATGTGAACGATGCGATCGTACAATTTGAACGATTTTTATTCCATCAACTATGCCCGTTTTCGATCAAAAATGACCCCCCCAAAAAATTAGTTTTTTCACTTCAAAATTCGACCATTAGTAAATCTGCCCCTATGTCTACTGATTGACCTCTTGTATTCTACACTCCCAGTTATCTCTCAGGGCTTTGTCAGAGTGGGTTGATCAGTGAAAATTAAATTTTATTACATTTTGAAAATTTTTATTTTTAAATTACAATTTTACAGTTCCCATAGACTGTTTTTATAAAAGGGATATCTGCCTGAAAGGTTAGATTTGCTCATATGTACTGTGTGAAATGTTTCCCTGCTGCAGAACAAAAGTTTAAACATTTCAGTATTAGATAAGTCCTATTTTATTTGTGTGAGCGCATAAACTTTTTCTCTTTCTAGTTTGTCATTTAAGAGGATAATAAAAAATGTCAACAAATAAGGCAAGACGTTTTTGAACATAATCCGTGGCTCATTAGCTTCCAAGCTTACTGTGTCTACCGTTAAAATATGCAATTAGGAGCTCATTGCTAAATATATATATTCATACACATTTAAAGGGCTATAAAAATAACGTTTCTTTTATACAGTAATTCTAAAGAAAATGACTCAAAATATGTTCTGACTAATACTAATAACATTGCAAAACATGATTATGGTTGCTATGAATAAAGGAAGAGTGCAATAAGCATCTCTCATTCTCTTTGCTCTCAAAGTCTCATTTAATTGAATTTATGATTTAAAAATGCATTCACACTAGAACATTACAGAATAAGATGACCAGATATTTAATAGGTGCACTAATATAAGGGTTGCAGTGATGAATTCAAATTAATTCTCTTTTGCATTGTGCATTTTTGGTGTATACAAAGAGAAAACAATGTCCCTTAAATTTCTTAAATAGTAAAATAATGGAAATAGTATTATATACAATAGTAAGAGTGTATCCCAACTTCCCACAAATGATCTCAGTAATTGGTAATTAAGGTTTCATAATGCGCTGTGCAATTATTATTAATAATAATGTACTGCTATAATGCTAACTGACTTAAAAACTGGTTTGACTGATTGGTTTTACAATCTTCAAATAAATTGAAGAACTGGTTTGACTGATATGCTTTACAATCTTTCAAATAAATTAGAAAACAAGAACAGGTTCAATTTGTTGTGGGTTACCAATTTATATTTGTTACATAATCCAATTCAGCTACAGGTATAGTACCGTTATCTGGAAACCAGTCATCCCCTTAAGATTATATTCAAATAACTGAAAGTGTAATGCCTTTATAATTACATGTGGAACAGTATACAGATGAATAAAATTAAAAAATCTGGCATTTCTAAATGGTACCTATATCTAATAATCATGTATTTCAGGCTTGCTTCAAAGTTAAATTAACAATAAACTGGAAAGTAAGAAAACTGTAACTCCTACATAATACCATACAAATTCATTTCATTTATACATAAATAATAATGTTCCAGGAACAGAAAATATCCCGTCTCATAAATGTCTTTCTTTAAAAAAAAAATCTTCATAAGATCCTAGAAGGTACCACTTAACCTTAAAATTTATATAAATTATTCACAACCTCACATGGTCATCATTAAAGAGAAAGTGTCTGATATGTCTATTAATGTATTTGTTTTATATGTGCAAGGCATGCCCTGCAGCTTTTGAAATAGGGCAATATCTTTAGAATGTTACTTGTTACTCATTAACGTATGTGTCAACATCAACCTGTATCCATGGATGTTACTGTGCTCTGCATAATTTTAAACAAAGCTGGAGGTTTATTTTTTAGAGATGCCAAAGTTAACATCAGGAGGGTAAAGTCATTCTCCTCCAACAATTCCCATTCACTGAATTGTTCTGAGTTAATCTCTGCCAAGCAACATCTTGGCAGGCTCACATGGCACTCACAGAGCTAGAATAAAAAGATAACATTGCAAAAATGGAAACAAAAGTGGAACACTAAAACATTCAGATTTAACACAAAATTAACACAAGCAGTTGTGCCTTTTACTGGCAAAACTGACAGATGTTCAGTCATGTGTAGGATCCCTTTCTGTTTAATGACACTTACAACACAGTTACTGTTCTTTTACTTAAATATAGTTTTACTTAAATTATCTGTGTTGTTACTATGAATTACATGTCTCCAATCTGTTAGCTATAAAGAAGAGCTCAGAATTCATTGTTACAGTATATGATGGTTAAATACATGAATTGCAGCTCAGTGAAGGCCATTTATAGCCAACAAGGCAGTATGTATTATGCACATTGCCTTCTTCTTTTGCAGCAGTGCTGCTGCAGGTCTCTGCAAAGTGCAGATATCTTTCAGTGGATACAATACTTAATGCTTTTGGAAGCACTTTATTCATTAGGGGTGGGAGGGAAAAGGAACATATAAATACTGTGTCCACTAAAAGGTT
>CM044439.1:118854113-118878937 GCA_024363595.1 Xenopus borealis
TTCTAAGACATTGATTTCTCCATTGCAACATCAAGGTGTCAAAACAGTCTGGGCCATATGTATTATCATTGGAGACAAACATCACAGTTGATGTTGCTCATAGCAACCAGTCAGGTATTTTCTTTTGTCTTCTAACTTGTAGGTGTTTGTTTAAATCTAATTGCTGATTTTTTTCTATGGGCAACATCACTGGTGATATTTGTCTCCAATCTTGATAAAAACACCCTACTGTGTGAGAAGAGTTCCAACTGGCTATGTATATCATATATGTAATCTCTGATATGTATTACTATTGTTGGGTTTACAATAGGTCCCATATTTTAAATCGATTATTCTTCAACTACCGTAACTATGAATTAAGCCTCAGCATAATAGTTACTATACCATTCATTAGCTACAATGTGCAATTAAAGCAAAATGAAAATCCATAGGAACGTGTCAATATTACTAGGATTAAGGATTATGGCATGAAAGGGGACTGAATGCAGACACAGCCATGCTGTTTTCCTGTGTCACACTGGGCTGGGGCAGCACAGTCCTTCTATATGCTAAATGCAAATGAAAACAGTAGTCCAGCATGTGAAAGGCTCATGCCACTTCCATGCCACCTTTCAGCTGTTTTCACCTTGAATATAAAAGTCTATACATGTCATTCCACAATATATATCCAGTTAATGGATTACCAAGCACTTCTTACCACTGATATCAGTCAGCTTGTATATAAACCACTTAAGTGCCGCTTTATCAAGATTTGAAGTGAAAATTTGAATGAAAAAAATTTGTATTTCAAAGTAATTTTTGGGTACTTTGACTATCAAATAGGCTAAAATTCTATTTGAACTGAAAAAATTTGATACAAATTAAACAAATTTGACTGTTCTAATACTGAAGTACTGTCTCTTTAAAAACTTCGACCCTTCACCATCTTAAACCTGCCGAATTGCTGCTTTAGCCTATGGGGGACCTCCTATAACCTACAGTATATGGAGTCTTTGGCTGAAGTTTGAGAAGTCAAAGCTTTTTGGTGCGGAAATAGCTCAAATTGTTCGATCGAATGCTATAATTGTTTGGTAGGAACGATTCAAATTTTAGTGAAAGAAGAGGATCCAAAAATACTAAAGATGGCACTCATGAGCTCCACCACACTACTCTGCATGAATATGCCAAGGGAAGGAGGGAGAAAGCACAGAGGGGGGGCCAATGGAGGGAAGGGGTGAGAGTTGTCACTTAATGGGGGGTTAGTTCTCCTTTAGAGAGCTCCTCCCTTTAACAGTTATACATGTAATTATACAATCTATTAAGAATATATGTTCTGTATGCACTATAACTTATTCATAGCCATATTCTATGCTATACCTTGCATCAAGTCAAATATTTGCTTTTAAGTCAGTAAAAGTCAATTTCTGATTGGCTACTGGAAGGAGTCAAACTATTTTACCAAAAACCTACTTGATGGGTTAACATTCTGCATGTCTAAACAGTTCATGGCACCTACAACTGTAAGACATGGAGAGTTTGAGATAGACTGAATAACCTCTGTTGAATTAAAAAGCATTAGAGGTATAAAGTTCTTAACCCTAAGCTATTTAATGGTTATCACACAGTGTAATCAATGTTATTGATTCTTTTGGGTGAATAAAGTGCGCATGATGTCATCAGCCTTTGCCAGTTAATCAAGAAATGCACCTTCCCATAAGCTGTAAGTATAGATGCTGAGACTGGATATTAGTTCTAGGTCACAGCCACTAGTAATGTGCCAAAACTGAAAAAGAAATATATTCTTAGCAGTGCTAGAAAAGTATGTACAAAACTTTTAACAATTTCACAGACTTTGACTGCATGAACATAAGATCACATTTTCAGAATTTAAAAAGAACAAATCTAAATTTACATATAATGTTTTAATCTCATGGGCGAACAACCTCAGGTATTGAAAGGTAAAATTAATTCAAGATAGAACAAAAGATGTTTAAAGTGAAAGCAGTAACATTTTCAGGGGGACACCTTAGAATATCAATTTATCAAAGATGCACTTTTCTGGTTTTGGAACTGGTTAGGAACTTTCTGCCTTTTATGGATTTCTCTTTAACACACTTTGGGGGTTATGTAATAAAAGGCACTAAGTTTGTCCAGGAGCAGTTACCCATAGCAACCAATAAGATGTTTGCTTTTAAACAGGTGACCAGTAAATGCTTCCTGCTGATTGGTTGCTATGGGTTACTGCTCCTGGGCAAACTTAGTGCCTTTTATTGCATAACCCCCATAGTGTGCAGTTTTAAGAGTAAGGCAGTACCTAATCTATCGAGTTTTGATGTAAGCAAACCTTTGCTAAAGGCTAAATAAAATGTACTTTTATACCTTAACGTATACTGTACAATAGTGATTAAAAGTGTAATTGCTCATAGTGCCTTTTTGGTTGTAAGATTCTTAAGATACAGTAAATAAATACATATGCTAAAAAATAAGACGTCTGCTTCAAATTGTAAAACAAGTCTATGGCAGTGAGTCTAGGCTACATTTAAATTTTAAATGAAGCTACAGTTTCTAGCCATTATGCAAAAAGAAATTCATCTAAACCGGAAGCTTAAAAGACAATGGCAAAGGGAGACTTAAAACTGAGAAAGGGATAAGAAAAAGGAAGATTTTAAGTACAGTGGACCATTTGACAAGTTAAATATGTGAGCTAGTTAGAGCAATGTGCCATAATCTGTATTCTTTTGCTAACTTTTTAACTACTGTACCTGCAGTTCAAATTTAGTAGATTAAAATAAAGTTATAATGCCTAGTTAATGGGACAGCAGAGGTTAATCAGTTTTCTTCTGCGTCCCCCCCATGTCAGTACACATGGGCAGTATTGCCCCTCCCAGACCTGGAGGTAGGACCTATAACATGGCAAATCAAAATTAATCATGACATATAAGACCACATGACTTCCTCCTCACCTACAGGACAGGGAGGATCTCCCTCATCATGCAGGTGTGGGCACACCAATGGTCCCAGCCCTGTGGTAAAATAGCCCCCCTGCTATATGCCCAGTGAGGTACAAGATTCCATCTAGTGCTTTTTGGGAAGAGACACAGGTATGGGCTTCCCACATTGTTTACAAAGTATTATAGTAAGCATCTGCTTGCAACAGTGTATCAACGTCGTCTGGTCTGCAAGGTTAATAACAATATAACAAACCACCAAACAATTGAGACGGGGGTGGGAGGCTCAAAGGATTAACCCCCACCTTCTCATCCCAGTAACCCAGTTCAGACCATAAGCGTGTAACCAATTTCAACACTTCAAGTTCCCCAGTAACAGTTAAAACATAACTTTTAATTATACTGTTAAAAAGGCATTTCATAAATGTGCCATTAATTCAACTGCATATACTACAAACCCACAGCGTGCTATGATGCTGTGCTGGACCGTGTCCATAAAATACACATATATTAAAAAAGTGCACGGTGGACAGTGATACTGTTCTATTTGTATCATTCAAGCTCTATAAGAAAATTTCTAGTTCCGCAGGTCTGTGTGGCTCCCATGCTCAACCGCCACCCTCCACCCAACCTGTCCCGGCACCTCCTGCCTGTCTACGTAGGGAGCGATGCCGAGCTAGTCTCTTCACCGTCCACCTATGCTTAGCCCTACGTGTTTCGCCGGCTCAGCGGCTTCTTCAGGGGCATAGGTAGCATGTGGTCCACTTTCTGCAGTTTAAATAATCCGCGGTGACCACTTCGTGTCCGGTACTTCCGGATTTGTGACGTCATTTCCGGTCTGTTACCTATGCGGTTCAACACGGACCGCAATCCACTGCGCATACGCATATACTACAACGTTAAAAGACAAACGAAGTCTGTATATGCTCATTTCAATACTAGTGGGGATTCTATTATTATCACTATTTCACGATAATGTTAATTTACTGGCTGGTTATCTCCCTTTATTTACATTACCTAATTTTACCAAGGAATAAAGGACATTTTAGTTCATAACTAAATTGTTACCTGTGATCTTTTCGGCCTTCCCTTCTCTTTTGAGTTAGGGCCCTTACACACGGGCGTTTTTGACCTGTGCTCCCCTGCGTTGCGTTTGGCTAAATTCAGCCGCAGGGGAGCGCAGGTCTAGATGCACCTCATTCTTTTCAATGAGGTTGTACCCATGAGATGCGTGTAAGCGCCGAATGCAGATTCAGATGCAACATGTTGCAAAAGGGCCATGGGTATGGAGATGGGCTAGTTATAACAGCCTGAAGCTGGTGAGTATGATTCTACAGTTTCCACTGTGTGTTTGAAATGCTCAGTGCACTTGGAAGTCTGCATGCTAATTAGGTCCTTCAACTGAGAGCTATCAGGGCTTTGGCTGGAGTTTGCATGCAGCTAAATAGGTGCAGGTGCTCCTTTCGGACCCTTTTCTATTGCTGTTTAATATTTTAAGTTTTTTATAGGTGAACCTGTGCAGACACAGAGGTTATATTTGCTCTTGTTACAAGGCACTTCCAGGACTGGCTAGAGATTTGCACTGCTGAAGCAGTATGGCACCTCCTTCCTTTCTAATGAGTCTGATCTTAACAAGCAGTGTTCCACCTGACTGGGGTATTACTGCCGACAAGCCTGAGCTATCTGGTAAGGTGCCTGTGTTCCTCTGACTTCTTGTATTATCTGAAGTCTTATATTGTGAGCCTGTGAACTCTGTGCAAAACACAGTGGTTATATTGGCTCTTGTTACACAAGTTACGTTCAGTACTGGCTAGTGAATCTCTCTGCTGAATCGGTGTGGTACCTGAACCTGGTGAGTATGGTTACTCAGTATCCACTGTGTGTTTGAAACATTCAGTACACTTGGAAGTCTGCATGTTAATTAGCTAATTATGTCCCTCAGCTGAAAGCTATCAGGGCTCTAACTGGAGTTACCATCCTGCTGATGGCTATAAGGTAAGGTGCAGATACTCCTCTGGGCCTCTTTGTATGAGAGAGAATGAGTAACACCAGTCTATAACATATATGGCAAAATGCAACCTCCTCGGTCAACCTTGATCGGTAATTCTCCTAATTCTGCTTATGCCATAAATAGCGAGTATAGTGGAATGGTCTTCTGTAAATTGAGATTCCAAGGAGGGCTTGAGATTTCTACAGTGTAGGGAAAATATCTGCCATCTGGCACAGATTGCTGCCTTAATGTCCTGACTCTCAAGAGCTCCACATTTTATATAATTTCCTTCTATTTTAGGCATCAAGCATTCAAGAAGCACAGTAAAATAACACAGTTGACTCAGTTCTGGATGAGGTACAGAATGCTTTTAAGTAAGGTCCTGTCTCGACAAACTATTTGTTTGCTCTTAAAACCTTGTAACTGAATGGTTGATTCTAGACTTCACAACACATATGCCAAAAACACGTATTTACATATATTTATACATCAACTTTTGAGGACTGGTCCCAAACTTCAGCATCTTTGTCATGACTATGAATTGTAAAATGTTTTTAATAGGACTGGCTCATTTCCTAGAAACAAAACCTGGACTGGAGGGCTTTATAAATACCTAATAACATGCACTTGGCATTTGTTGGGGTGTATTATGTTCATACTTTCTTGCTAATTTTACAAGATCATCTACATCTTTGACTGTAAAAATGGCCCAATTTACATTCTCCATTAGAAAATCCTCTGAAAAGATGAAAGAATACTCTATACTCTAGCCTTTTCATCACTAGAAGTAAATGCACCTTCATTAATCCCAATCTTAAGATTCAAAACTGCTTTGAAAGAGTCCAGTGTCTATTGTATAGAGTCGTTCAACTGAAACTATGGCTCTTCAGAGCAAGATAACATTGATAATGAAATACTCAGAAAGCCCTGAGACAGTACATACTCTGAAGAAGAGGCTGCTCAAAATATAATCAAGCCCAACATGTCAAATGCAGAGGAACACAGTCATAGTGTTATGCATACAGGATCATGTTGGCATAGCCAACAGCAGTAGACTGGCTCCCTATTCAAGGCATTCCATTATTATGGACTTTAACTCTTCCTTAGCACTACATGTGGGAGACCAGAAACCACTGAACCAATACAGTTGGACCAATGATTAATGAGTGTCCATAATAATGGAATGCCTCCAATAGGAAGCCAGTCCACTGCTGTTGGCTATGCCAACTTCATAAA
Organism: Xenopus borealis; assembly: GCA_024363595.1. Lineage (NCBI taxonomy): Eukaryota > Metazoa > Chordata > Amphibia > Anura > Pipidae > Xenopus > Xenopus borealis. The sequence goes on from CM044439.1 coordinate 118,860,267, forward strand.
AATGTACAGTAAGTGCCTGTATGCATAATAAGAGATGCTGGAGGAACCGATTCTCATCCACTGATAATCCACTAATTTAGCATAAATCTGCAACCTAGTAAGGGAGAAAGATTCTACAGACATCAAACATACATTATGAAAATAACAATATGATTCTGGTTAATCTACTGTATCTATCACTAATCTATAAATGTTATTTATTAATATATTTATATATACACATATTCCTGTTTTTTGTGGGAAAAGGGCAAATGTTGAATAAATTGCTAAGCACTTAAGAATATGATCTTTAAAAAGTTGTGCCACCACAAATACTTTGGAACTAGGCCAAAGGCCAATGACCCACATTCTATGACATTAGTGATGGGCGAATCTCCCGCGTTTTGCTTCGATGAAAAATTTGCGAATTTCCAGAGAAATTCGCAAATTGGCGTCAAACGTGGCGCGTCGTTTCCGACGCCCGGCGCGTCGTTTTCGACGCGTGACTCATTTTTTGGGCGAATTTTTCAGCGGCTAATTTTTGCTGGCGAATCGCGGGAATTCGCCGCGAATTCGCCCCTGGCGAATAAATTCGCCCATCACTATATGACATCTTTCTAAACTAGTTTCTTAAATAATTATCTCTTTATATCATGCCCAGTCTAGCATTAGCTCTTAACATTGTTAATAATTGTACTTAGGCTAATAAGTTTTAAAGTCCCCATTTAATTTAAGGTAAACATAGAAGCAACTGGGGCCCACAGCAAAAAAATGGTTATGTTCATAATCATACACAATAACTAATAGCAATATATAGTAGTGGTAGTAGAATATTTTATGTACAAATTAATATTCTGAGCAATTTAGCAGTCACAGGTTCTGTTTCCCTTATTTTGTTAGACCTTTAACCTGATTCTTGATCTAGAAAAAGGCAAAGATGAAACACAGACTTAAAGTCTGAAGGTACTCAGTAGTTAGCAGTGCCATCTTAGGTCTGTAATTGCTCTGTATCCTAGGCAACAAAGTAATATTTAAAGCATCATACTGTTGGTTTAAATCCTGATGTGAAAAGTAAGTATTATGTGGAAATGCCTTTTCATGGTAATGTGTATAAGTGCTTTTGCAAATGTTTTATAAATACAAACATTAGATAAACATTTCTAACATTACTGTTATTTATGTAGCAATACAATGTTTCCCAGTTGTACATTCTGATCCTCCATGTTTAAAATTTGGCAGATCTTGCTATTTCAAAACTCATTTGAGTTGCTTCAAAAACCTGAAGCATAAAATTTACTGTAGTAATTTATTACTGTGCAGGTCAAGTGCAGGTACAGTATGCTGCAACATTTCAAAATGAAGTCCGCTCCTTATTCCTTAGGCACAAATCTGCTACACCTATTGAAGCAACCTGCAGTGGGAACAAAGCCCAGGACTAGGGGTAGGCAGAGTAGGCATGTGTCTAGGGCACAAAGCTGGGGTGTGAGGCACGTACCTTCTCTGCCTCCCACCCCTAGTCCGGTCCTCTCTTGGCCCTCTGCCCTGCACACTCACACTCAATTATGCGAATTTACTAAGGATTGAAGTGAAAATTCGAATTAAAAAAAATCAAATTTCAAAGTAATTTTTGGCTACCGACTACTGAATAGGCCAAAAGTCCTTTCGAATTAAAAACATTTTTAATCAACATTTAAAATTTGCCCTTAAACCTTAAAGCTGACGAATTGCTATTTTAGCCTATGGGGGACCTCCTGGAACCTTTAAGAAGTGTTTTTGGAAATTTTTGAGAATCAAAGTATTTTGGCCAAAATCGTTTGAAACAAACAATGCATTCGAACAATTCGAACTATTTTTATTTGAACAAAAATGGACCTATTCAAATGAAAAAGGTCAATTTTGATTAAAAAAAACCCCTTAGTAAATCTGCCCGGTGGAGTTTTGGGGCTTGAGTACCTTTAAAGAATGGTGCGAATACATGAAGCAACTGTTTCCTTTTTCCTATGACCCCCAAATGCATTTGCAGTTGTAAACCACCCCTTCAGTCAACTACGTACCTGTCATCGATTTTAGCTAGGGCACAAAATATTAGTAAATATCCATAGGTTGTTCCTATTGTTTTCATGCCACAGCTTTTTCATTCCTGCTGCAGTTTTAATATTTAGCTATTGTAAATGGTCTCATATGTCAAGCTATAGTTTATCATTCCAAAGAAAAGATTTAATGTAAAGTCTATTTTTGAAAATCTCCATATAGGATGACATAAGATACACAAAATTAATTTGTTCTCTTTCTTATTTTTCTCTCATATTAATAAATGACTTCAATAGATATTTATAAAGCTGTGCATCTCTGGAAGTGGTGCATTACATTATGTTAAATTAATGAATTACACACTAGTGGACTAATGGACTAGTCAGAAAAATACTAGATAAGGTTTGATACAGTTAAATGCACACGTTCAGTGATATCAAACAGGAGTGGTAAAATAAAATCTTAGCAACTGCTACAACTGAAAAATATTATATATTGGAAATGTTTGCAAAGTTTAGCACTTTGTCTATGGGCTATTGCACATTGACATTCTAAATATTGTATATTTTTATATTGCATATAACTTATTAACAATAGACACAGCAAAGTTCTCACTGTTAATAGAACACACAAATCTTTCAGTACAGCGAGATCTAACTAAAGATGTGAGAATCAACATTTCATAGATCTCACTACATTCAGCTAAATTGTGCACTATAGTCTTTCACCTCTTCTATAGTCTTGTATACCATTGTCATCTCTTGCCCTTTCTGTCATTTGTTTGTACAATGCAGCAGAGTCCTTGTTATAAGTTATAAATATTTACCACAAAACAATAATGCTAATAGCAATTAACAATAAACCATCTTGGAATCAAATAAAAACAAGCCATCATCTGTAACCCAGCACCTAATTTTCATCTTCATACAAATTCTTGCTAATTGCTTTATAGACCTCACACATTTCTGTACTACAACTGATCTTCAGCATTGTTACATTAATGAATTATCTTCCTCTAAATCCACTTCATTCACTTTCCTCTTCAGCTCTCTTTTCTTGACTTAGTTAACACCTCCATTAATAGAAGTGAAACAACATGATTTATTGTTTATGCTTTGTAATTTGGACATTTGAAGTTTTATGAGAGATATATTGGACATTTTGTAATTATTTGTTTTTACATCTAGGAGTTGTGTCAATTAATTGCTTTGTCAGATTATCTAAATAAATACATACATGTTATACCCTCTGAAACAGAAAGAGATTTAATTTTGGAAAAGCAAGCACTTTATAGATTACTAAACTACTAAACATTTAATATGCTTCATATTCACCATATCAACAAAAGAACACAAAGCAAAAAATACAAATTTCTAAGGTTACAAAGAGATTGGTAAGGGGAAAAAGGCATTAAAGACATTCATGTTATCTGGGTCATTCCTGGAGACAGGGAGAAGGCAGGGGTTTTGAACAATTTCATCCTTATGTTTCATCAATAAGTAACCAGTTAAAAGACCAAAACACAGGACATTTTTATACATTTATATAATATGCATTACATGCATATAAATAATAATATGCAGTTACCCAAAATGACAAAAATTGTGTTTCAATTTAGGTGCTGCACTACAGTTTACAATTAACTGCTGTGTAGCTATGGTGCGGCCATTTAAGCTAACATTGAACTATAGGGTCTACATTAAACAGCATAATAGATATACTGTATACTGTGATAATGTTTATTTGATGTGATAATGTTTATTTAAGTCTAAATATTATTAACAGGGGTCAACTTCATTCATAGATCAGTAAAATAAAGTATAGGGTGGACATTTTTCTTATGCAACAGAGGACACTGGTTGCCAAAAATAGTTTATTTGTTGGTGCCAAATGAACAAATACAAACTTTAAATTATATAAAAAAGAAAAACAAACATCTAGCTGCTATTCATATGTTATGTATTTACTAATCATTGGTGCTGTGTACATTCAGACAACTACTTATTCATTGTACTGACAATGTAAACTGTAGAAAATTGTAGTGGTGCCCTTATTCAGAAAGGAATTCCATCCAAAAAACAATAGAACTGTAAGCTTAATACATGTGGTTGGAAAGCTTTTAGAAAAACAATGATACTGTATTTTGGAATACAGATCAAATCCCAGCATTTTAAGTATGCACCAAAATGGATTTATGTAGAATAGATTCTGTGAGACAAACCTATGGGAAGGTGAGCAGAAAAGCAGACTTAAGAATTGTAATTCATGGTTTTCACATAGGATCGCTAAAGTATTTGATATAGTATTGCACAGAAATTTACATTTACACATTTGCACTGACTGAATGAAGTAGTGGTAAATGGAATGTTTATAGTTGTCCTTGGTGAACTACCCAGACCAAAATGTGTACCTTAAAGGAGAATTCAACCTGTAAGGAAAAATCCCTCCCCTGTGTAGACCTCCCCCCCCCCAGGCAAATGTCTCAATTTTTTTTGCCACATGAGTTCAAGACAGCCATCTTCTTTCTTCGGTCTTCGTAAGTTTTGGAGCATGCGCAGTTGGAGGTGATTTCTAGATCTGAATGCGCCAAAAGTCACAAAAATTTCCATGCATGTGGTTCGGGTCGAGAAATCTCCTCCAACTGAGCATGCGCTGTCAAAGCCAGTCTACTTAAGAAGAAGACGAAGAAAGAAGATGGCTGCCGTGAACTCCCATGGCAAGAATCTGCAGGAGGGGTAAATAAAAAATGAAGGGCATTTGATGGGGGGGAGAGGAGGGGGGTCTGCACAGGGGAGGGGGGTCTGCACAGGGGAGGGATTTTTCCTTACAGGTTTGGTTCTCCTTTAAAGCGCCTTGAAGTTAGCATTGTATGCAATAACTCTATGTTTGCTAATGACACTAAACTGGGCAATTTATATGTTCCAGTCATGTTGTTTCCACTTCAGATATATATGGAAACAAATAGTGGAGCTCACCTATCCCGTGTACAATCAGAGCAGCTTCCCCTCCAGCAGCTGCCCGCGAGGTCAGATGGGTTCGCAGCTCCCAGGCAATTCCAACAGAATAAAAATGTTGTTTCCACTTTGCAGTGGAGTTGGGGGACTGTGCATCTAACTCACAATATTCATAAATGCAAGCTTATGAATTGTACAAAAACAAGAATATAATTGCCATTGATATGCAGATTGCATTGTTTACTGCTTAATGGGTGGTGCTAGTAGATAAGTATATAGATGCACATCTAAACTGTTTAATGTAACAATAACCATAATAATTATATAAATTGAAATGCTTTAATTACAGAATTATGTGTTTGACAATCCAATGACTTTACTGAAGGTGCCTTTAAAACAGCAAAGACATTACAGCAATGATGATTAAAACTAGGAGGGATTGATAAATATGACTCTCCAGGGAACTAATCAAGGGGGCTTGGCATGGTTTCAGACAGAATGTTCTAAGTTCTACTTCAGTGAGAAATCCCTGGTAACCAACTAAAAATAGCATTTAACAGCAAAGTGCTTAAAAGCATAACTGTCACCAGTTTTGACCTTTTTAGCAGGTGACAATTAAATGCTATACTTTTTTTTTCTTGCTTCATCAAGCAAAGGGTATACTCAAATATTGTTGCTCAATAATTCCCTGATGCTTATTTGTAGTTAGAAATTATTATACATGCCTATCCAGGAAGCAACACATAGATGAATACAATGCAGCTGATATCCAGCAGCTCTGTTTTAGAATATATCATAACTATCTTGACTGTTAGAGGAATGGTTGCATATTTATCAAAGCTGTGAGAGTTTGTTAAAGTGTATCAGACTGCTCTGAGAAGTCGAACACCTTCATTAATTATTATCAGTATCTTTCTGAGTGGAAAGTGACTTGTTAAATACAAACGGTTAGCACTTGGTAAGACTTTATTAGATATGATATATCAGTCCCTCAATCCATGGGAGAGAATAGAGAAATTACTCCACAGCACAACAAAACAAAGAACTACCCTTATAGCCAGGCAGGTGGCTCTGCCTCAAGGCCAGGGTACTAGTGACCAAGGATAGCTTGAGAACAGAATCCATCCAAGTCAATGAAGCTCATAGGGGTATTTGTAAATACAGAATTTTATTCTGCTTTACATGTTGAAAAAGTGACTTTGCTCTTGCTTTTCTCACACAATATAAATAAAAGATTCTCTTGGCTAAGGCCTTGATTTGAGGAGTACTGACACAAGTAATAAAAATAAGTAAGCAAAGTGTGACTCACGAGAACCTTCAAAGGTGTTCCGTGAGGAAAGCATTGCTTCAAGGAACCTTCAAGTAACATTTTAGGCTTTTCACAAATTTAGTCCAGAAGAAAAATGTTTTTAACTGACTAAGATTTTTGGCCTAAAAAATGGTTCTCTATATTTTCTCGTATTTTCTCGTATATTTCATATAAATCTCAAAAATATCTCATTTAATTTCTGTTGCATTCAGATTATCATAATGATAAAGGAGTGTTAACCAACTTTTTAATTATATTCCCTTTCAAATATTCAGTTGAAAGACTCAGAGATATTCCCTTCAGCCCCATCTTTACCTCAAGCGTTCAAACTGCATTCAAAATACACACATTTTATTTTCAACCTCATTGGGACATTTTATAAAGGATAATCTTTGATAAAGGTCCAAATAAGGACTAAAATGTCAGACTTCTGTAAAATGTGTGTATAATTAAATTACTGGATCACAAAGGGAGTGCTGGTCCTAGAATGAATTATTAATTATACATGCATACACAAATTAATATGGTAATTAGCTCTGAAAGGGGCTTCTGATCCTACTTCTTGCAAGCTAAACAACTGTAGATGCTTGCCTATTGATCAAATAAATCACCAATCAGTCCACTTTGCTAGAGAGAATCTATTCAGATATTATTATTAAACTTGCAGCTTCTGGTGTTAATTTCCCAACAAGCAATAGTATAAAAATAAAGATTTTATGAGATTTTGTGCTATAATGTACATTTTATATGTCTGCATACAGCTATGAAATTAGTACTTCAACCCCTATCACATCAACTTCTGCTAATGAACAGAATTCACTCAAGGCACTTTGTAAGGGAAGATTTATTGTTGCCCAGTGAAAATGAAATTATTCTGCATAAATGTTCCTTATCAAAATGTATTTCCTTAAATTGTGTTTCTGGTACCTCAAAGTGCATTCCAGTTGAAATTTTGAAGAGAAAAAGCTATTTAATATGCAAAACTACTAAATGTTCCCAAATTCATACTGCTGAATAAAAAAGGACACTATAAAAAGTTTCTATTTGAAAATGTGTTACTCATTGTTAAAACTGTATTAAAAACTACTTTTCTGATGCTTCCTAATCCAACTACATCTTCTCTTGTTAAAAGGAAGCATTTGATCATGTTTAATGTCTGATTTAAGTCCTTTCCACATAGACAGCAATATTCAGTTCATGAAAGACCATTGATTCTTATTGTGGAAGACACAGGAACTACATTGTCCACAATATGATGGCATTATATGTCATTATTCACAACAAAATATCACACTGAGAATAATTAAAGCCAGTGTTTGTTGAACAGCAGAACAGCTGCAAAATCACCAGTCACCAAAGAGCACAATAAACAAGAGGCATTAAGAAATAACCTTATTCCAAAGCATAAAAAAGCTGGTCAGTATCAAAGAAAAAGTAGACTTGGAATTAGTAAGGGGCTGCTTTCTACTATCCTGTGATGTTCAGGAACATCTGCATTGGCATCAACAAAGAGGAGCCTTTAGAAGAAAAGGTTTTTTTAAAGGGATATTTCCAAATATGTACGTTATGATGGGTTGCACATCAAAGCATAAGTAGATAACTTAGATAAGGTGAAAAAGTGGTACTTGGCTTTTGTTTTAATAGCTACAAAACTTTATGTATGTATGTATGTATGTATACATGTATCCGTAAAGTACTGTTTAGGAGCATGTTCAATGCATAGAAATACAATATAAATAAAAGTACACAGAGCTCATATAAGGACAGAGAGCTTAAGTGCTATGTGGTAAGAGCCACAGAAGAAAGGAGATCACAGTCCAATGGGGGAATGCAATAAATATTGCAAAGAGAGAAGCAATGTGCACCAATAAGAATAAAAAAATCACATCTTGCAATGTAAAATTTTAATTGTGCACTTGAAGTGCTTGAAGGTATAGTGTAATCTATTAGAGCAAACAACAATTTCAGTAAGAAGTTGTATTACATTTACTGTGCATGGGCACAAACTATACAATTCACAAACTTTCTTCCACTATCAGGTATGGTACTAAGAGATAAAGTACCCCAGGCTGATTTATTTTTTTGAAGAAGAGTAGTGTTGACCCTCAGTCCAAAGTAGGTGCCTAATAATGTGGTATTCCCCAGCAATTGTACATTCTCCTTTAATATAACAGAAACCAGAGGTGTGGGTCTGGAAAAGCAGTTACTTTGTCGTGCTAAAAATGGGGGTAAAGCTTTGTTATATATACTGTATCAGATAACAACTGCTGCCACATGTATGCAAATCAAGTTGATTCTATAACTTTACACAAAATGTTGATTCATCAAAAGAAAAAAGACTTTACACAAAAAGGAAATGGAAACTCAAATATTTAGACCTATGTCCTCTCTTGATTTGATTAATATTAAAGGGAGAGTAACATATTACTTTAAGTTACATTTTCTAGTGTAGTATTAGGGGCAAATTTACTCTTGGTCGAATTTCAAATGAAAAAAAAATTTGAATTTGAATTCAAATTTTCTAATTCAATTTTTTTTTTTAGCGCAATTCGATTGATAGTTTTGGGAATAAGGTTTCATAGTAACTGTTCATACTGCCGGATATAACTGAACCATGCTATTGAATGGCTCTGTGAATGGTCACTCTGTTGATTCCTTTATTGTAATTTTTGCTATAATAGGTCATATTTAATGATCTTTCCAAGGAAATAATGCAAAGCTCTGCTTTGATCAAACCCTAACTCATTTGTTGTTTTATGTTTTTTTATTGTAGAATGTCTAATGGACCAGCAAAGTGATAAATCTGTGTTATTAAACTCTCAGCAACATCGGTTTCAGTTAATTTATACATTATACATGTTCAATGTAGTAAAAAATCTCAGCCCTACAACATTACACATGATAACTCATATAACTTGGAAAGAAAATAAACACTAACATTGGTGCTATTGCTGATCTTTCTAAATTAGAAAATGCACATACTGTACACTTTCCCAGGTTCATATGAAGAAATTTTTTTTTTTTTTTACATGATCGGAACAAACACTGATAAATATGTAGAAATCAGAAGGAAGGAAAACTATTTTTGAAGAAATGTACTTTTGTACTTTTTTTTTTACATGATCGGAACAAACACTGATAAATATGTAGAAATCAGAAGGAAGGAAAAGTATTTTCGATATAATTATTACATCAAGGTCATGTGCATAAATGCTATATTAGTTTTACCCAAAAGTACAAGACCCAAAAGTACAAATTTACCCCATAATTGTTGCCGTTTTGAATAATTAGCCTGTGTAATTTTAGATTATTGTGACATGACTTCCATCAGTTGTGAATGCAGCAGTATGTTACTTTTTGACTTCTTGGCCCCAGACAATGGGCAGTACTGTTAGGGTCATGCCATACCAATGTCATTGCTTTCAATACCTCATCTGCACATCCACTGGCAATGTGTAGGGCAGTGGTCCCCAACCAGTAGCTTGTGAGCAACATGTTGGTCACCAACCCCTTGGATGTTGCTCCCAGTGGCCTCAAAGCAGGAGCTTATTTTTGAATTCCAGGCTTGGAGGCAAGATTTGGTTGTATAAGAACCTGGTGTACTGCCGAACAGAGCCTCCTGTAGGCTGCCAGTCCATATAGGGGCTACCAAATAGCCAATCACAGCTCTTATTTGACATCCCCATGGACTTTTTCATGCTTGTGTTGCTCTCCAACTCTTTTTAAAATTTAAATGTGGCTCACGAGTAAAAAAAAGTTGGGGACCCCTGGTGTAGGGGGAGTGAAAAAGAACTAGCAATGTAGGATAAGGCTTAGAACAGGAGTAGTGATGGCGAAAGAGATTTGCCTACCATGAATCCAGATGAGTTATCTGATGGGTTCCACTTAAATTGCCCTAAGGAATGGATGATTACAAGTGTTTTTAGAAATGCTGGCAAAACTGTTTACATTTTCACAACTGTACTCAAAATAATGAAAATGGAAAAGACATTTTACAAACCACAGGACCCAATACTAGCCAGAGATGTAATAACAGACCTGATGATATGATTACAAATGGAGATCAGTCGCTGGATGAAACTAATTTCAGATTATGTGTAAATCACATCAGTGGAAAGTGCTAAATTAGTTTAAGAGCCCTTGCATGAAAAGCAATTGGAAACAAACTAAATTGCTGCATATAACTTGTTCTGCAGAAATTATTATATTTCGCAACTCCCTTTGAGTAATTATATACAGTATATAATATATATATACAGTATAAATCTAGTGTTGCAGCCTATTATAATTAGAAAAAAGCATGCTTGTAAAGAAATTAATGCATTTTTTTGCATAGTTTTCCCAAGATAGAGTGCCTAAAGATTGACAGGGATAAGACTAGTAGAGTATGGATGCTTGGCAATAGTAGGAGAGAGATAAGAAATGCTATTAAGAGAAGGAAGGAGGATTGAGGCAAAAGACAACAGAAGGAGCATACAAGTTCCTGCCCTCCCATCTGGGGTTCATGTGGAGAATGAGTAAGGATAGACAGTATTGTGTATGCCCTGTTATACCTTGTCACCGTGGCCTGTTGGCCATACTTTAGAATATGCCTAGCAAATTATACACTAGAGAGGCACAGAATCCAGGATATTTTTTGGGATTCAGGCAGGAGTCAGCCATTCAACAAGATTCAAGGGTCTGAACCACAATCCAAGTCTGAATCCTTAAAACGTCACAAACAAGGGAGGGAAGAAACTTATGCATATACAAATTAGGGTTTGGATTTGGTTCATTATTTGGTTGAACCAAAGATTTGGCCAAATACCAAAATAGTGGATTACATTTATTTTCCCTGTCCAGCGAATTAGGGCACATGCCCTAAGCTATAATGTCACCCACCTAGCTAGGATGTAAAAGCTTGAAACAATGACTTGACTATATCATACAGAAATTAAGTTAAGTTCAATGTATAAAAATCATTATGCCATGCTTAAGGTTTTAACATTTATACAAAGCCGTTATAGGGGCAAATTCACTAACTTGTGAAGTTGCGCTACGGATGGTTTCGCTAGCGTTCAGCGCACTTCACCAGGCGTAGTTTCGCCAGCGCTGTGCAAATTCACTAAAATGTGAATTTGCGCTCAGGGCGGTGAATGTTAGCGAAGTTGCACTACCAGGCAAATTGCATTTGCGCTAGCGATGCCTAATTTGCATATGGTGTGAATTTGAAAGTATAATAGAAGTATATGTTACAGCCACTACTTTACACTATACAAGCCGAGGAAACCTTTAATAAATAAAATAAAGTTGTCCTATTGCCCTAAACATGTGCTCCCTGTATAGTTGAGTTGCCATATGTTAGGAAATGTAGGGGGGGAAGGAGGGTAACCCCCCAAAAAATTACGCTATTTTTCAGACTATCACCCTAAAAAAAGTAAAGTCTAGCGCAAGAGGTAACATTCAGTAAAATTGTCATCTTAGTGAATTAGCATAGTTACATCCCTTTGTCAGTGCCCAAGTTTGCATAAGGTGTAAGGGTGCGAAGTTGCGCTAGTCTATCTACTTCGTTAGCAAATTTTCGCCAGGGACACTATTAATAAATTGGCAAAGTTGTGAAGTGATGTCACACTGGGGAATTAGCTAGTGTTAGATGCTTCGCACTTTAGTGAATTTGCCCCATAGTCCTTACCTCTTTGTGAACAGCAGGGCTTAAATCAGCGCTTAAATTGCTCTTGGCTTATAGCTGGAGTAAATACGCACTTTTTAGTGGGGTATTAACATTTGTGTATGGATCACTTGAATAGTAGCTGTTTTTAGTATAAGTATGCACATGTCATTTAAGGTTATCTTGATAGAAGTAATGGCATTATATTGGGAGATGTTTAAGGAGCTATTGAAGGAAGCTCTGTCTTTGCACAAATTGTATAGGTATAACATATGTTTGTAAATTAAGTTAAAGTTGCTGATAGAAATAGGAACACACAGTGGTGCAAGTTAGGAACTATAATCTTTTTTACCTGTTATTAAAACCTGTAATTATTGAGTAGTATTGTTATGTATTTATTGTAAATGCTTTATAAATGTATTATTATTCTATTGCAGAGTTCAGGTAAAATGTAATTTGAATACACTGTAACAAAATTATGGTTTGTATAAACAATAAAGTATTCTTGTTGACAATGGCAATACCACAAGAAGGCCACATATATCACACTACACTACTTTGGAGGGATGAGTTTGCCGGTAACAGGCATCCAACATTTACATGAAAGAGGAGTAATACTGGTATCTCTATTGTGGGTTTTTTTATATTAATAGTACTTTTTTTATATTAATGTTCACATGAATAAGATATTAATAGTAATTAATGCAAAATTTCACTAAAATGCTCGACTGATGAAACCAAGAATGCTCAGTTGATGAAACCAAGAATTAAGGCTGAAACCAAGAATTAAAACTGAATGTGTTATTCAATGGAACATGTTTGTTCCTGGTTATAAATAAATGCTGCACCTTTCCCAGCCTGACACAAACTCTTTAAGGAGTACATAAACATCTATTTTAGAATTGTGCTGCCTTAAGGAATTTCTGAGAAAAGAAGAGCAAAGTAATCTGAATGCATCTTATGTATAATGAATATTATCTAAACACCAATGGACCAGTTGGTTGGAAAAAGTGCTGAGATGAGCATGAAAGTAGAATTGTGTTTTTTTGTATTGGTTCAAAAGCAGCACAACAAACAGGAATTATCTGCAAGAAAACGGGATTTATGTACAAATGTGTTGTTGGAAGTTTTCCACCTTTCACCTGTGGGAAATTCAAATTCAGTTCCATGTTCATTTTAACTATGTATTTAACTATACACACAGTGTATACAAGGTTTATTTTATCCACACAGATAGACTCCAACTTTGCTAAAATAGAAAAATGCTTGCAAATTACACAGGGGAATCAAGTCTACACACTGATGCTGTGCTGTGAGAGCAGCAATGGCCTTGACAATATCTCTGGGAAGAAGGGAGTTATTGGAGACAACCAATCCTGCATTTTTCTTCTTATGTGTTTCCCTTTTGCAAAAACAAAAATAGTTTACAACAGGAGTCATACAAATGTGACCAATTTTAATTTCATATCTTTAATAATCTGTATGTCTCTCCTTTTCTCTCATGCACATATAGACAGTAGCACTCTCAGAAAAATTTTACATTTCCACAGTAGTAACAAAGAGAGAATCAGGGAGAAATTTTAATTCCTTAGGCCAATGTTTTTGCTCTTGCAAAAGGCACTTACTGTATCTCAGGAAAATGTAAAGTTCAGAACCCCACCAATAAAGAGAACAAACAAAACAAAGAGCCATATTGGTTGCTATAGCAAACCTATGGCATCATCACAAAACAATATCCACTAATCGAGACTATATAACCATTATATTTATCCATCCATAATTGAAATAATGAGAGTTAGCCATTGATTATTGAAAGACTATGGTTAAAGTAAACAGCACAACAATAAATAAATAAATGTAATAGAATCTGCAAACTCACATTAGCTCCTTTCATGAATTATACACATACTGTCCTGATTTTCCATGCATGGGAGATGAACAGTTTTTAAATATAAAGAGCAATGAAAGGACCCGAAATATGAAGTCATCATGCATTAATGATGTTTACATAATTGACTTATCTCCAACACAAATTTCTTGGGAAATTTTCTCAAACATTTTGTAGCAAATGTATCAAAATGTGAGATTAGCGCTCTCCACAGAAAAACTCACACACTTTCTATCCATTCCTATGGGATTTTTAGAAATGTAATTTATCAAATGGCAAACTCTAACTTTCACCTGTTGATACATATTCTTCTAAAAATCCTATAGGAATGAATAGAATGTGGGCAAGTTTTTCTGTGGTGATCTCTATTTTCACATTTTGATAAAATATGACCAATTGTGTGAAATCATTCTGTAGTATTTACAGATGTGCAGATGAATGATACATACCTGGTATAGATGATAAGCACAGGAAAAGGAAAGTGTTTCACACTTGGGGGTGCAAAATTTTAGGCACCCCCAAGTGTATGTATTTACTTAACTGAAACCCAGGGCCAGTGCTCCTATCAGGAGAAAACTATACCTACCCAGGTTAATTCCAGTGAGCACCACAGAGCAATCTTCTTCCTGCTTCTTCTTTCTTCAAATTTCCTGGGGCAACACATGAGCATTAGAATGAAGTAGACGGCTTTTTTGTTAAAATCCGGCTTTTCACTCTACTGCACATGCCCAGATGTCAGAAGAAAGAAGAAGCTGGAAGAGGATTGCTCCGTGATGCTCGCTGGAATACGCCCAGGCCGGTGCAGTTTTCTGCTGATAGGAGTTTCAGGTTTAGTAATAAGATTCACTTGGGATGCCTAACATTTAAAAAAAAACTTCTTCTCCTTTAACACATCAAAATCATTCCATAGCCTAGAAATGTTTTCTTTATATCTGTAGGGGAAGAGGCCTTGACACCATATCACTTCCTAACCAACAAAGGTACAGTATATCAATATGGCACCCAAAAGAAAGAAAAATGGTGAAACTGTTAACCACACCCATATATAAAAAAAAACCTGGATAGAGATTGGTGCATTCTTCACTAATTGATGTGTTACAATTAGTTCATTTGTTTGATTTATTTTTTAACTTTTTTTTTTATGGGTGCATGTTTGTTTAAATACAGATGCAGTCACTTGGATTTGTAAGTTAAATGCGTCGTGACTCAGGGCTAATTGAAGAAACTGTGTTATCTAAAGTTATCTTAACTCATTTAATGCATTTAACCTTTCCATTAGCATACCAAAGCTCCATTGTTTTCAATGGTGAACTCTTTAATTGGATGGGATGCTGTGACACAATATTCTGTGCTAAGTGGGATAAATGAGATAGATGAGTTAAGTCACGACGCATTTAACACACAATCCAAAGTGACTGCATCTGTACCTAGGAAAGTCTCTGTATAGTTAGCCTATGATTAAGTGTTTGTTAACAAGAAAAACTTGGATGCAATAAAAAAGGCCATGGATACAATAAAATACTTTTCACTTTGAAAACCTTTGCCTGGTGGAAGTCTGCCTTTTTAAGTGCCTGCTTCAAAGAAGTTTCATTTGTCCACTCCCTATGCTGAGGGCTCAGGGCGGTTCACCTGGGCCACTTCCTAAATGTGATGAGTTATTATCCTACTAACTTAGAGACCCCTACCTTCTATATTTTATATAACACCTGGAAAATACACACAATATCATCGATCTTCTTATAATCAATATCATTGCTGGTTACTCTTTACCCTTCTGTTTAATGAGATTATCTTCCAATTGCACCTGCAAACAAAATAAAACCTATAGAAATGTGATTTCATATGGCCTATTTACTGACCATGCAGTACAACTGGAGTCTAATATCTAGAATGTAATATTCTACATATGGCATGGTTCTAAATTTAGAATGTTAATCTAGGTTGAAAATTGTTATCTGTTTTTATGAAATATATAATGTTCTCATTTTGAATTATTAGTAATTTCTACATCATGATGGATATATTTTAGTATACCCTACATTTAAATTCATAAGCTAATATTCAGGCTGACAAAAATGTCATTTATCACGTTGCTTTTTACAAACTGTTTCTGAAAGCAGGGAGTCTTATCTGTCACTGTTAATTAAACCTCCACTTTGTCAATACATGATAATCCTTTTGTTCCAACTAAAAACATTATTTTCCCAACCCTATGGAAAATGTGCTATCAAAAATCTTGTCTCATTTAAAAAAGGGAAGATCCAGATAATTTCATAAAGCTAAATTCCATTTTCATAAGGCTTACACTGTTAACAGCAGAGCAGAGCTAATATTCAGAGGGTTTAGAAGGCAGATTTTTAGATCTGGAAGGTGTATATTATTAAATTATATGATTAAATTCAATTATAGGTTAAAGGCGCACTATGATGACTAAATTTGAATTTATTAAACAATACGGCTATTTTCAAGTTGTGGTTATAACTTTGCAAGCTGTCCATGCATTCTACTATACTATGATACATTGCATTCATTTCTATGATTTATATTTTATTTTTAGCAAATGATTCAGTGTTGTAGCTACCTTTTCAACTGAAATATGTATTTCTCAAAACAATATGTTGGTGTGGTCCTGAAATGACCCTTAGAAACTGGTCAAATACAAATGGGTATAATTACACTATAAATGATCACATAAAAATTACAAATTACTGTTAAATTATTATTATATTGTATGTAGTACAGTATAATGTGAATACAATGTAAGCCTGTTATGGATATAATACCAGTAACTAATTTTATTAGTCATTTCATTAAAAAGTATTTAAAAAAAAAGCTCTACAACCTTTTTTGGAGGTAAAATCCCCCAGTGAATGTTCCTATGGTACAGCTAGTGCAGAACCATTACTGCTGTTGGAAGCTTTATAAAGGTACAAAGGTATATAGCTTTCAGGCCCACTGTAACGATTGGTATCCCAAAACCCAGAACAAACCCCAAGGTCCCGGTCACGGCTCACTGTTCTGCCTTTAACAGCTGCCTTTCACTTCGGGAGGAGCCCTCAGCTAATTGGATGCCGCCAGGTCTTAATGTGAGAGGACCAGGGGGAGAGTTCTGGGTGAGCAAGGGAACCACACGTGGTACAGGAACGGAGGACAAGAAGCGTAGTCAAGGGACAGGCCAGGTCAATAACAAGGATCAGACAGAAGCGTAGTCGAGGTCACAGGCAAGGAGGTCTGGACAGGCAGCAAGAATCAAGTTCAGGAACAGGCAAGAAGGTCAAACACAAGAAACACAGTTGAAATACACCCAGGAACTCACAATAGCAGAACCTATATTGGGCAATAATTCAGTGCAGGGCAGGGGTCTTTATAGGCAGTCTAATGGCTTATGCTGATCACATGGGGCCAGATTGATAACAGCTGAACAAAGCCCTGCCTTACTTGCAGTTACATGTATAGCAAGGAGAGTGAACCAGGGCATAACCTGACTGCTCACATAGAGCAATGGTAAGTTAAACAGCCCAGAAACATTAGGTCCCTGGTTCAACTCCAGGCAGGCCATTACACCCACATGTGAGAGCTACTCACCCTGTTGGTCTAGTGGTGGTGCGGTGGGGACGCCTGCTGCACCGCTCCTTATTGCCAGCTTCCCCTTTCTTAGTGTGTGCGCAGTGCACACTTCCTCAATTTATAGGCGCATGCGCACAGACGTCAGTGCGCAGTGGCGCTAAATTTGAATATTTAAAGGGGCGTTTATCTTAGTGTCATTGCCTGTGATAGGTTTATTTCCTTGGTGCCTTTCTGTGCTGTTAAAGCTCCTGTTTCTTGATCCTGATTCTGTGTTTGACCCTGCCTGACTTTTGACTACGATGTTATCCATATCCTGACCCATGCCTGTTATCTGACCACGATTCTGCCTCATCCTCATCTGATTGATTACCCGGTTTTGACCCTTGCCTGTCTGACGATCCTTGTTATCTGCCTGCCTCAATCCAGCCTGTCTGACCACGAATCTGCCTAATCCTGTCTGTACTGTGACCCTTGGCCTTTATAGACTCTAATTACAGTTGTGCCCCATTGCTGGCCAGAACTCCTGCCCTGCACCTCTCATTTAAGTCCAGGTGGCATCTGAGTAGCTGAGGGCTCCTCCCGAAGCCAAAGGTGGTCACACTACTGGTGAAGCATGAGCCAAGACCAGGGTGCTTGCCATTTGTTCTGGTATTGGGTGCCGACCGTGACACCACACTTGTGCACAATCAGGTTGAGAATTTAGGAGCCAATAATAAATGCTTTAAAAAATCAAAACATATATTACTTTTGCCTGGGACACAGTGTATAAGAAATCTGAATATATTGAAGTGTCTTGCAACATGCATAAATTGTTTATTATAGCAGACCATCTATGCTTGTGAGCTACAGTATATGAAAATTTCACTCCATTAGTAGCTCCTGTAAGGGCATTAAAACAGAAAGGATTAGACTGGACTGGGATTTAAAATATGCCCTGGCATTCCTAGCAAACAGAGGTCCAAAGAGCCCTCGCTAGCCTACTTAATAGTCACTTTCTAGGCATTTTACAGCAGCCCTTCTGGCATCTGCCAGAACCCACAGACTGCTAGTCCAGGCCTAAAAACAGAATAGGAGGACTATACAGGTGATAATGAAGTCAGCCTGGGAGATTATATAGGCTTTAAATGAATGAGGTTAATTTAGTTATTAACCAGGACGGCTGGAAATTCCAGTCATTTATAGCTTTAGTTCAGGGACTTGGCCTACAGCAGACAGGTCTGCAAGCTACCCCATGTATAATCCAATTGTCTTAAGTACCATTTTTGATCTTTTTGAGAAAATATATAATCCCATAGG
>CM044439.1:118904062-118916600 GCA_024363595.1 Xenopus borealis
CTATTTTAGCGTATTTTTTGCATGTTCTTTTTTTTATTTAGAATCCACAAGCAGTCCTAAACTTCTAAAATTCAAAGTGGATGTAAAATAAACCAACATCTATTGTATGCTAGATTTATATTTGAAGAACAATAAATGGAGCATGAAATGCCAGTGTAGAAATGACTCTCACACAATGTACACATTTAGGGGCAAATTTACTATTGTTCCCCAAAATTAATTCAACCAAATTCGAAATTCGATAAGCATTCGACCATCGAATGCTTATCGATTTGTTTTAGGCTATCATTTTGCTCGATATACGATTTCTCGATGAATTCGTACGATCGGATACCAATCGTTCCATTTCACGAAAAAATTGTGAAATTTCCTTCGAGCGACCGAAAAATTTGTATGATTCGCTCCATTCATACCAATGGTATTCGAGCAGGACTTAGCCTCAGAAGCTTATGGGGAGCTTCCCATAGGCTTCTATTACAATTCGGTAGTTTCAATCTGGCGAAGTAGGCAGTCAAATAACTGTAAAATTTTGATTCCTTCGATCATCGAATGATCGATTTATCGAATATCCGATCATTCGATCTATTCGATATTCGATGATCGAAGGGTCCAAATTTGCATATCTGATTTCACGAAAAATTAGTACGATCGGTATTTGATCGAATTTGATCGAACTTCGATCATTTCACGTGAATTTCGTAAATCGGCCCCTTAGAGCTTTATTTATTAAAGGTTGAATTTTTACGGTTTGAGAAGTTTTTTCCACCTTGACTAAACTCACAACTGGAATATTTGCTTATTTCTGAAAACACCTGAATGTAAAAAACTCGTTTGAATGCAATCAGGGGGAAAACTCAAATACACAAATTGTTTGAGTTAATGGAGAAAAGAACATTGAATATCTCAATTTGATCAAGTGTTTGAGGGGAAACCACTGTAAAAAACTCAAATATCATAAAGGCAAAGAACATCTTCAACTCATTCAAGGGACCTCTGCCATTGACGTATACATGACCTTGACAGGTTTTAATTTTAGTGGGAGTATTTTTGGATTCAAGCTTTTAGTGTTTTTTTATCCCTAAAAATTCAAGTTTTTAGTGAAACTACCCTCAAATAACTAAAAATTTTCAGGTTAAACACAACTTGACTTTTAATAAATAAACCCCGTATTGTCACGCTAAAGCAAGATGATAATAATTGGGTATATTTATAGTAGTTTCATATGTTATGGCTTTTAAGCGTATTCTTTGAAAAGAGGCATATGTTAATATAGTAAATTTTTTGTATGATAACGTAATCTGCCTAAAAGTTTTCTTTCATCCGCAAAGCTATATTACTGGCATATGTTTATTTTGACATTGTAACCATGCTGTGCAGGAGCATTCCAAGATTTGTTGATTTAGAGTACTTAGAAGTTTTGGTGGAAAAAAATTCTAATCGCTCTAATTGATAGATTTTTTTTGGGCAAAACCCTACAAAAAAAATCAAACATCATGAAGGCAACTTCAAATGGCTCAAGGGACCTCTGTCTACATGACCTCAACAGGTTTTAGATGGTTTATTTTTGGATTCAAGATATTTCCAGGGTTGTGGTATAATAAATCTAAAAAAAAATTGAGCAATTTTACCCAAATATTTGACTTTTGACTATAAAACCTTCGAAAACTCAATTTTTAATGAAAAAAAAACAACTTGAACCTTAAAAAATGACCCCCTTAATTACAAATGCAAGAAAGTAAACCAGTTGAAATTATGTTTGCCAACACTTGCTGTGTATTATTTTATAATTCTGTAACTTGCAGTTATGTTACATAGTTATCTTACGTATCCTATCTTACAGAGGAAGCAACTTTGGATTGTGTGTTTGACACAGAATAACTTAACTCAGACATCCCATTTTTCCCACTTAACACAGAATATTGTGTCACAGCATCCCATCCAATTAAAGAGTTCACCATTGAAAACAATGGTGCTTTGGTGTGCTAAAGAAAAGGTTAAATGCATTAAATGAGTTAAGATGACTTTAGATAACACAATTTCTTCAATTAACCCTGAGTCACGACGCATCCAAGTGGCTGCATCTGTACCTAGGGATATTAATGTGTCATTTTGTATTTAATTTTATTACACTATACAGGTACAGGTACCTTTTATTCAGAATGCTTGGGACCTGGGGTTTTCCAGATCTTCATAAATTGGGGCAAATTCACTAAAGTGCGAATTGGCTAACGCTAGCAATAATTCACAAACGTGACGTTGTTTTGCTAATTTACCAGCACTGACTGGTGGATTAGCAACTTCGTACCCTTATGCCAAGCAAAGTTGCACACTTATGAAGGGACGTAACTATGCTATTTCACTAAGATGTCCATTGTACTGAATTTTACCTCTTGCGCTAAACTTTACTTCGCCAGGGTCAGACTTAGCGAAGCTCAATACAATAGATAGGAGATTGAAAGTCCCAAAAAAAAAGCTTGCGTGTTTTACTTTTTTAAGGGTGATAGGCAGAAAAATATCATAAATTTTGGGTAACCTCCTTCCCCCCTACATTTCCTAACATATGGCAACCCAACTATATAGGGGGCACATTTGTAGGGCAATAGAATACCTTTATTTGAGTTATTAAACATTTCCTGGGCTAGGGTAGTGTAAAGTAGTGGCTGCAGCATTATACGTTAACTTTGGCCATATGCAAATTAGGCATTGCTAGTGTAACTTCGCTTTGCCTGATGAAGTAACAGTAGTGCAACTTCGCTACCATTCACCTCCCTGACCGCAACTTCACATTTTTGTGAATTTGCGTAGCGCTGGCGAAACAACCCCTGGCGAAGTGTGGTGAATGCTAGCAAAGCCAACGCTGGTGCAACTACAAAGGTTAGTGAATTTGCCCCTGCAAGTCTGATTAAAAAATCATTTTTAAAAATGTGGATTATTTGGATAAAATTAAGTCTCTGGGAAATAGCCTTCCCGTAATTCAGAGTTTTCTTGATAACAGTTTTGTGGATAATGAATCCCATACCTGTAATCAAATAACAGAACATAAGATAGGACATACAGTATTCATGTTCAGTTTTTCTGCAACTGAAAAACAGGATGTAAATCTTGCCGCTCCAGTGGCATAAACAACAAGCATGGAGCCAGATTAATAGGTTAGGTGGGATTCTCATTGGAGGATTATTTTGTATTTTATTGGTGTGGTAAGCAGTGCATACATATCATGCTTATTTAGGCAAAATCTTTTACTAAGCACTGTATACAAAACTTTACTTTTAAAATGGATATCAGTTTTAAAAGCTTCAAACCTTAACAGGGTCTGTGAAATGTACCAGGCAATGTAGATAAATTGAACTTTTATTTGCAGGTTTAAATCAGTTTCAGAAAAGCCAGTGCTTTAAATTTAGTCATTTGGTATTGGATGGGGTATCGACTTCAGGTCTCAGACTTGCTATGAATCTGTAACATATCCAAGGACTAGGATCATTTTCAGTACAAGGCTATCATCAAGAGAATCCCAGCTCATGACATGATTTATCCGTTAATCAAAACAGTGCTATAGGACAGAAGATCTGTTGCAGTTTACTGCTACCTGGTTTTAAGAATTCTCTGTCCAAGACTTAACTATAAGCTATCCTAAAAAATACAGTACACAGAGCTTTCATATTTTTCTTATGATATTGGTTTTTGCTACTCAAAAAATTTGTAAACGCTTTACTCTTTCACTTTACACCAAGGGACAGATTTATAAAAATGTGAAATTAGAACTCACCACAGAAAAACTCACGTTATATTACTTCTTCTTGGATTTTAACAGCATATTTATGAAATTATGAACTCTATTGATAAATATGATTCCAAAAATCCCATAGGAAAGTGAAAGTTTAGAAATGACAAATGTTAGACAATAACAACATTAAGGGGCAGATTTATCAAGAGTCAAATTTTGAAATGAAAGACCATCGAATTTTTTGAGAAGTGGTTTTTCGAATAGATCAGTTTTTTACCGAATTCAAATCGTTTGAATCATTAGATTGCAGAAACAGTACTTTGATTTACGAATGGTCACATTTTTTAATTTGAATCAATTTTTTTCAATTCGAATAAAATTTTGGCCTATTCGATAGTCAAAGTACCCAAAAACTTACTTCGAAATTCAAATTTTTTTAAATTCAAATTTTCACTTTGACCCTTGATAAATCTGTCCCTAAAAGTTTTACAGGACAGGTTAGTGATGGGCAAATCTACCCAGTTTCCCATCGCCGAAAATTTCCCGAATTTCCAGCAAAATTCGCGAATTGGCGAAAAATTTTACGTCAAAAACAACGCATGACTCGTTTTTTTTGGCGAATTTTCGCTGGCGTTTTGCTAATTTATTCACCAGCGGTGAATTGCGGGAATTCGCCCCTGGCGAATACATTCACCCATCACTAGACAGTATACATAAAGATGTGGAAAATATTTTACACATTATAAATGAAGTAGAAAATACCTGAGAATAAACCACATGCTTTTTAATCTTGGAATTCTCTGGGCATAGTCCATAGTTCATGTATTTATAAAGGAATATAATTTAATTTATGCCATTTTAATATTGTAAAACACCCCCATTTTTTATCACAACTCTGGATTTGTCATAGTACAATGCTGTCAATTGCGAAAAGTGAGGTGACAAAGGTTCAATTCTTTTCTTATGGTAGGAAAATATGTTGTAAAATAAACCTGGCTTTAGGTGGCTTTTTTATCTTCTCTTTTTAAACTGGATTTAATGCTAAATGCTTTTTGCCATGTACATAAAATATAAATAGGCCTGGTGATCTCAAACCAATTAGGCCCTTAATACAATCTCATTTGACATTTACTGACCTGATTCTGTACAATAACCCTCACCATAATAGTAGAATGTAAAATAATAATTTTTTTTCTTTTTGCTTTATTGTGAAAAAATATTTGCTTCTTTTGTAGTCTCTGTATTCACTTCCACTGAAAACAAGTAGAAATTTTTAACGGATGGCATCTTTTATAATTGCATTCATAAAACAATAGAAAGTAACTGCAAAATATAGTAGAGTATAGAACAATATATTTTCACTAATTGATATGCATATGTAAAAGGATGACTGGTTATATGCATATCACTTATATGTGATTAGGATTCTACAAATTTATGTTTCTTTAAGTTGAAATTTGAACTAAAAGGAAGCAAGAGAATCAAAGAGATAGGTTACGTATATCAGCAGTATAATTATATACATTTACAGGCAAAACAGGCATGGCAATCAAGCTACATTGTTAAAGTTAAAGTATATCAAGTTATTACTAAAGTGATCTTTCTCTCTATGCCAAGGTGTTGCAAACTTGTAGAGAGATTACAATTTGACATAAAAATGAGCATTATTGTATATGCATAAAATATATATATATGCAGACATTGAGGGGCAAATTTACTGTTATTCCCCAAAATAAATTCGTCCAAATTCGAAATTCGATAAGCATTCGACCATCAAATGCTTATCGAATTTTTTTAGGCTATCATTTTGCTTGGATACCGATCGTTCGATTTCACGAAAAAATCGTGAAATTTCTTTCGAGAGTCCGAAAAATGTGTACGATTCGAACGATCGAACGCTCCGATCGTACAAATGGTATTCGAGTCTCAGAACTACAGTATGGGCAGCTTCCCATAGGCTTCTATTACAATTCGGTAGGTTCAGTCTGGTGAAGTAGGCAGTCGAATAACTTTAAAATTTTAAATCCTTTGATCATCAAATGATCGAATTATCGAATATCCGATCATTCAATCTATTCGATATTCAATGATCAAAGAGGCCAAATTTGCATATCCGATTTCACAAAAAATTTGTAAGGTCGTTATTCGATCGAACTTCGATCATTTCACGTGAATTTCGTAATTCTGCCCCTTAATGTGTACTTGTTGAATATCATGGCTTTTATCAAACACCTGTATTGCCAAAGAATTGTTTAATAAGAAAGTATTCACCCACATTTTGCTTTTCTGAATTTC
Source organism: Xenopus borealis (assembly GCA_024363595.1). Taxonomy (NCBI): domain Eukaryota; kingdom Metazoa; phylum Chordata; class Amphibia; order Anura; family Pipidae; genus Xenopus; species Xenopus borealis. Next base: position 118,910,082 of record CM044439.1, read on the forward strand.
TATCTGTGCATTATTAGAGCATTTTCTAGTTATACTGTAAAGGTCTACAACCTGCTTGAAACCTGACCAAAGCTGGCATAATAAAGAAGATAGCAACATAAAGAGTATGACCTATAATTATATTAACTGAATCTATATTTGGCATGAGAATATACATAGCAGCAAGCAAGAAGAAGAACTGTATATAAAGGAGATCAAAGAGAGTTATGTACCATCCAACTTCTGCTTGAATAAATGGGTTATTAACTTCTGCACCCTAGTGTGTGACTTGATATTCGTTGTTGTAATCATTAGGGGTAATGTAAAAGTCACAGAGTTTGCAACAGGCCTAATTAACTACAGAAACCAAATGAGGAGACTGACTGGTTGGTTTGGGAAACTAGGCTTTTATATAAAGTATATTACCAAATCATAGCAAATTTGATGTGCCTATTCAAACGATGCACAGTATGTGAGCATTTCATTGGTTTGTTTACTTTATTTCAGTTTTTTTATTTTATTTAGTTTATTTACTAATTTCAAATAATTTAATCCTATCAAGACTGAGCATAAAAATTTTTCTTGTTAAACAATTAGTCTTTATTTCCTGGTATTTAATTATGCATGGCAGAGAATTCACAACCAGATCATATCTCACTCTTGCTCTTCCCTCTACATTTTGTTGGTTTATTTAAAGGATTTGTTCACTTTTGAGTCAACTTTTAATATGATGTAGAGAGAGAAACTCTGAAACAATCTGCAATTGGTGTTCGTTTTGTATTATTTGTGGTTTTTGAGTTATTTAGCTTTTTATTCTGCAGCTCACCAGTTTGAATTTTAGCAATGTGGTTACTAGGATCCAAATGACCCTAGCAACCATGCACTGATTTGAATAAGAGACAGGGAAATGAATAGTCGAGTCTTACAGAGCATTTGTTTTTTTAAATAGGGTCAAATCTAGAATGCAAATATTTAAAACTATAAAAATTAAATAATAAAGTGGCTTAGAATTGGCCATTCTATAACATACTAAAAGTAAACTAAAAGTTAAACCACCCTTAAAATTATTCTTTGAGTACCTATACCTAGTGCACCAATTAATGGGGTCCTTTAACTCAAACAGCAGGGATATGTAGCAAACACAAAGGTTTAACCTTCCTTTCCTATCTGCAGGCTATATACTGTATGTCTCACAGGTCAAAGAACCAACTAGATTACCTTAATTTAAGCATCTGTTCTTTAGTATTACTTGGCATAAAGCACCAAAGGTGCATTAAAGTGCCCCATAATGTTGTCTCCTTTACAGTTTTTGCACTTTTTAATAAGGTTTTTTTGTGTCTAGTGTATTATATTCTGCTAATAATTAATACTTTTGGTACATTATTATGCCTTATCCGTTTAATTACATTGTGCTAATCCTATTCCTATAAGATCTTTGCTTTTGTTTTCTGAGCGTTTAAATAAAATTGCTGATTGATTTTACCCAGCATGATAAATAGGCCCCTTAATGTTAGTTTTTAGTGATGGGCGAATCTGAGGTGTCTCGTTTTGGACACGGCGTCCATTTTTAGGACACTTCGCCACCTTAAAGCTGCCAAATTGCCATTTTAGCCTGTAGGGGACCTCCTAGAACCTGTCCTGAAATTTATGTGAAGTCCTAGGAATTCAAAGCAATGCGATCGAACGATTCGAACAATGTGATCGATTCGAACGATTTTTATTTGATCAAAAATGTACCTATTCGATCAAAATAGGTAAATTTTTGTTCAAAAAAGCCCTTTTTGATTAATTTTGATGGTTGAATTTCGATGTTTTTTAACTTCGAAATTTGACCGTTAGGGGCAGATTTACTAATTGTAACATTTCGAGTTGAAAAAACTTCGAAATTCAACCAATTAATTTTTTTTGTGGGGTAATTTTCGATCAAATATTGGCATTTTTTATTGAAAACGGCCATATTCGATCGAATAAAAGTAGTTCGAATTGTTCGATCGCATTGTTTGAATCAAACAGTTTGAACTATTTTGAGCAAAGTCCTTTTAATTGGACACTTTGCCATCTTAAAGCTGCAGAATTGCAATTTTAGCCTATGGGGAACCTCCTAGAATTTGTCCTGAAAGTCCTAGGAATTCAAAGGTTTTTGTGGAAAATCATTCTAATCAAACAATGCATTTGAACGATTTGAACAATTTCAATTAAAGAAGATCGAAAATGGACCTGTTTGGTTTTTCAGCATTTTCTGATACACTGTAACAATGACAGACACATAGGGGCAAATTTACAAAATTCACATGAATTAATCGAAGTTGGATCGAATATGATAGAATTCCGATTGTTCGATTTTTTGCTTACATTCGAATATGCAAAATTTGGCCTTTTAGATCACAGAATACCGAATTATCGAATAGATCGAATGAACGGATATTCGATAATTGGATCATTCGATGATCGCAGGATTTCAAATTTTAAAATCCTTCAAAGGCCTACTTTGCCAGATTGAACCTACCAAATACCAATGGGTACCCCCCCATTGGCTTCTTTTGCTAAGTCCTGCTCGAATACCATTTGTATGATCGAACGCCTCGATTGTTGAAATCATACAAATTTTTTGGAGGCTCGAAGGGAAAAGTATGATTATTTTGTGAAATCGAACTATAGGTATCCGATCGTACGAAGTCATTGAGAAATCAGATATCGAGCAAAACGATAGCCTAAAACTATTCGATAAGCATTCGATTTCGATTAGTTGAATGCTTATCGAATTTCTAATAGATTTGTAGGATTTTTGGTGAATTTTAGTAAATTTGCCCCATAAAGTTTATTTGTACTTAACCCATGGGAGTGGTTTCAATAGATTATGTCATGTTATGTAATGTAGATGTAAATTCAAATTAAAAAAATTTGAAGTAACTTTGGGCTACTTCCACTATCGAATTTGAATTGGAAATTTGAAAAGTCAAATTTTCGAAGTACTGTCCCTTTAAAATCATTCTAATGCAACACTTTGCCACCTTAAAGCTGCCACATTGCCATTTTAGCCTATCGGGGACCTCCTAGAACCTGTCCTGAAATATTTTCTAAGTCCTAGGAAATCAAAGGATTTTGCACAAAATCGTTCGATTTGAACAATGCGATCAAACGATTTTTACCTGGTCGAAAATGGACCTTTTCGATTGAAACAGTTCGATCTATTACTCTATTATATTGCTAACTCTGTGTGCTGTCCATCCCAATATGCATATCAAATTTCCCCACAGTAAGTTTTAATGGGTAGGGCCCGCTTTACCTAATTATCAGCCAGTTTATATGTAATTGTATTTTTTTTTATTCTAATAAAATATAAATCCATTAGTCATAATAATTTCTTGTCTGTATTAACTGTAATGTATTCTGCTAAAAATAATGATATGTTTGCATACTGCATCCTCCATTTAAAGTAACTCGTTTTGTTGTAATATATTCTCTGAACCTTCTCTAAAATGTAAAGACTTGCTAAATGAAAAAAAAAGGTGAAATGCATAGACAAAAAAGCAAGGGTTAACTGCAACCAGTTTGCCAAAAAAATGCATTCAAGAACTATCTTGCCTATAACAAGTGCTTATTGTTCAAATCTTCCTATACATTGTGACATATGTGCATGATAATTTAATGGTGGAAGAATGATAAAAATAAGATCATACCCAAGCTCATTATAAGGATGTTACTTGATAGAAGGGTCAAGTCAGTCTGACAGCATTGTGTCCCCCAGTGCCATGACTGTAATTCAGGGAGAATGGTGACAGTAACACTAAGATAAATCAGGGATGAACCACCCTATGTAATTGCCTTTGTGCTTAATTCATAGTGGAAATATAGCTTAACCTTCACTGAGTTTGCCAGCTCAGTAAAATTATAATTTAATGTGGCGCTAAATTACTTAACACCTGTTAAACAAAACAGACTCATACAGCCCAAATGTGAAAACCTACCTAAGGAAATAAAAAAGAATATTTCTTTAACACCTATCTTACATTCATCCTACAATATTTATTGAATTGAATAGCAATCTAATGCCCTAGATAACCATATGAAACAGGGTAGGTACCATACTGCTCATCATTTAAGAAAGCAATTGTAAACTAATGAGCAATATGTTTCATGCAGTGATCTACAAATATACTGTAGGACCAGACAGGAATAACAAATGTATTGTATATTAAATAAGCATTCATCAGGAAAATAGGTTCTCATTAGGAGAACATTTCATTCCACCTAGAATAAATAATTGTAGCATACATATTAAAATTGTCCAAGCCGTATATAAAGATGATCAAATCTGGGAAGAAAATTATGTTAAATCAAAAAAGTAGGTCTTTTGGCTATTTGTGTTAAATTTCAGTAATACATTTTAAATACAGTGGGGGTCATTTATAAACTTCGCGCAGGGCAGATTGATTCGCAGAGTGAATTAATTTGCCCGGCGCCTGTTATATTTATAAAGCTGAATAAGAGTGTGCAAACAGATTTGCGAATTTGTTTTTCACATTGCGAATGTCTATAGGAGCTTTTTAAATATGGCAAAAATCACAAATTGCGAACACTCTGCGCCACAACTTTGGTGGCGGAGAAAATATTCGCAAAACTGTTTCGCAAATTGCGAATTTAAGTTACTTTTAATGCTATTTTCGCGCAAAACAACCTCGCAAAGTGCCTGTACTCACGCAAAAACCTGTCTTGTTTGTGAGTTGTTTGCGAAAATTCATTCACAATGCGAATTCGCAAAAACCGGAAAGACGGGCACAGTAGTACAATATTTTAGCGTTCGGGAAAAAGCATGGGCAAAACTACCATTTGTGAACAATTATGCGCTGCGCGAACTTTATAAATGACCCCCAGTGATTTCCTATCTGGAATGCTTGGAATCTGAATATTTAAGCATAATATGGACCACCATAACTTAAGGTGCCTAAAACATAAAGGGCACTTATCGCTAAAAAAATTACCCTCAACCAAAGGTGCGGGCTGATAGAGCCTGTATTCCGGTTGGGGGTACTAGTACTTTTTTTATAAAAAAAAAATGCGGGCTCTATCAGCCACACCTTTGGTTGGGGGTAACTTTTTTTAGCGATAGGTGTCCTTAATCATAGCAAATGAATACAACAGATTTTATTGCAGCCAACATGTATTTTATTATATGATAACTTAGCTTACTCTCTCAAAAGTGATGTGCTGGTCGACATAAAACTTTGCAGGTCAGGATGGGTTCTGGTTGAATATTGGGTGTCCACAGCGGGTACAGGTCGGGTACGGGTTATACTGAGGCACTACAATACCAGACCGGTACCCACCATGGATACTCAATATTCAACCTGAAACAGCCCCGACCAGTGAGTCAACCCGCAGGTCCAGTGTTGTTGACCTGCACATCACTATCTCTCAATACATAAGAAAGCAAGACAATAAAATAAAATAGTATCTTTAATATAGTGAACATTGCATTTTTGTATTTTCTTTATGCATAATGAATTATGGGATCTGTTTCACAAAGACAGTAGGGTAATCATTTACACAGGCACAGTTTTAAGAATAAAGAAAAATGCTCAATGAAATGTTAAAATAATAACTAATACTTCTTTGTGTATTCTGCACCAACATTCACATCTGAATAACAATAACAAAGTGTTGTTAAAATGTATTTTTTGTATTCATTAAGCTTTTATTTATAACATTTTCTACAGTCTAACTGATGTATCTATTATAGAGTTTAACAGTTTATATGTTACTTTTTATTATTTTCATATGCTACTTATTTCTGAATATTTTGTATGGTGGATAAAATATAAATGCAGAATAAAAAAATAATGTATACAATTTATTAGATACTATACTTCTAATGGAGTGGTGGGACAATTGGGACATGAATAAATAGAAAATGTAATATGGAACTGCATGGGGCTGCTTACATTTAGTAAGTATAAGCATTAGCACATTTTTACTGGGTAAAGTATTAGAATAGTAAAGCTTGGTAACGTAGCTTGTTAAAAAACAACATAAACAAGGCAAAACATTTCTATGGATATACAAAAGCCTAGCTTTAGGCTAGATGGCATACATAATAATGGACTCTATACATATGTTAAAAATATGAACAGGGTAGGACATACCACAAAAAATAGGAAGAAAATATAAAAACGTTAAGATCTAAGATAGAGGTATGAAATTAAAATAGGAGCAAAAGAAAGCTAATACTCTGTTCCACAGAGAACAATACTTTTTGTTAGTTATAGTTGGTCTGTTGAAAAGTGTAAATTGAGTTAGATAGAGACAATTTATCTTTATTAGCATTAACTGTCCTGTATGATATAGAGTTTTGACTGTGATACTGTAGTAACAGATTGGTGCGGAATGAGGAGGTCTTAAGAGATTTACCTTATTAGTGAAGTCAACATTAAACTTTTTAAATGTTTTGATCACATCTAATTCTGCGCAGTGAACAGAAAGCTGTATATTAGAGTTTAATTTCATTTATTCTTATCTTTATTTTATACAGCATTAATATTC
>CM044439.1:118950073-118970606 GCA_024363595.1 Xenopus borealis
GAATGTAGAGTGTTTAGCAGCACAAGAGGGCTAAATGACCCCATATAAAGGTCTTTATTGAGATAAACCAGCTTTGTACAAAGAACTATTTTTCAATATTGAATGTATTGACACCATTCAGAAGACAAAGTATAGTGGTGAGACATCAATCTTTACATTTACATTTGTCCTGAAAGAAAAGGATAACACTTAAACAACATTTCAGCTGTGGGGGTGGATTTCAGGACAGAAAATGTAATGGACATTAGTTTTTTATATTCAGTTACAATGCCTGTAGTTAAGATACCCAGATACTTAGCCCTGTTAAAACTTAGGTATTTATCTATCTTACTTTCAAATCCTGCTGACAGGGTTGTCGCTATATAGAAGACAATACCTACATATGGGGAGGGTGCCTCTAACTACCACCACTATGGAACTAGGTACAAAATGTAATACAAAGTATTTCAACTCTTCTATTCTATGATTCAATTAACACTCCTTCCAAAAGAAAACCCAATCCTGACAAATGATCATACATATTATATTTGCCTAAAGGATAAATATAGCATGTACCTGGAAAACAAAGTACGAATTATAAACCATATGGTGTCTGTCCAGCAGGAAAGCATGAATCAATATCAGATAGATACAGCATAATCCAACAGGCATGAGATTCTTGATGGATACGGAATTCATAACCATTAACCAGATCTGATCCTATTCAGCTGTAACTCACATTTGCATATGTATAGCCACCACCTACCATTTTCTTTTCCCTTCTTTATCTCTGTGTGTGTGTGTGTGCATGTATACATGTGCGTGAAAATTTTTAAATTACAGCATGATGGAGCTGCACTCCATTTTTTAATCAAAATGTTTGAAAATTTAATTTCACACCATATCACTGGAAATAAAATATAATTTTTGCTTTTAATATAGACTTTTATACTGTATCCACAAAACCTCCTGGGACCCTTTGAAAATGCCTTCTCTATACTGTCCAAAATAGCCTGCATAAAAACATCAGCTATATTATAATAAAAAGAACATTGCAATATTTTTTGAGAAATATTTGTTCCTCCATTTAATTTGGTTGAGAAAGAAGATGTATAATCTGGGTGATTATCCATCAAAAGAAACCAGATATGTTTGTCTTGAAGTATTAGCTCTGATTTTTTATGAAATTCCCAGTTTAGATTATAATGAAATTGCCTGAATATATGCCCTGTGGCCTCTCCAAGCTTGATGTTACAAGTTATTCCAAATGACAATAATGTATTGAAATGAGTTTCATGATAGGTTGTCTTGTTAGCATCTGTAAAAGGTTGTTAAGGTGCCATGACGTGTTACTGGTATTATCTAAAACATACTCCAAGGAATTCTTGGCCACCTGGCATATGAGTCTTAATGAAAAAAGAACAGGTTTAGCCCAGCACTGAGTATACACTTCTTTAAAGTACAAAAATAAATTAAAATGTATTATTATGTTATACATCATTTTCTGTAATTATAATAATTGTTGTGGCATGGCAGAATTAGACTAGAATATACTGAAAAAACATTCAAGACAATATGCAAGTTATATATCATAGACCTAAGCAGGCCAAGGAGAATTATCTGACAGCAATTTTTAGAATTAATACAACAGATTTTAAAGAGCTATTAATACTAAGTACAAGCAGCCCCAGTGGTACAGGATGCCTGCCTCTACTTACATTCTAGGTTAAAACTGTATTATAATAATGCATGTATTGTCTTTTTGTGAAACCCAGTGAAGTTTTCCTCTCTAAACAGTTCAACATTAGTTCTATCTATGAACTTAGTAATAAATAGTTTTTAACAGTTCATTTAATCATTGTTCCAAATAAAAAATGAACACAACTAAAAATAATTAAAAACTTCTTAAACAGGAATTCTTGCACTCTAGTATTTGACCTCATTGTGTTAGCAAATTAAAAATGTTCACATATCTAGCAATCCATGGTCTTCATGTCTGTAAAGCAATCTATACTGTTTATAGCAGAGCTGATTTCCATTTATGAGCAATCCCCTTAATTGATTTTATTCCCGGAAATAAAGGAATTGAACCGTGTTATCGTTACCTCTGGGAATCCTTGGTAGTTAAGATAGAGACATTTTATGTGCTAATGCTTCTGGTCTCTTTGGGGAAATCAGCATGGATTCTATGCTAACTGAACTTTTAATAGGTAACATTTATAGCATCAGACCTATCTGCAATCTTTTATTTAACTTTAATATTCCCCACATGTTAAGATTTATACAATTTTTTAAATCCAGAGAGGTTTTGGAGTTGATCAAAATAGAGAGAAATATACTGGACAAGAGCTTGGGGACATTCCAGGTTTGACACTGCACAATTTATAGGATTTCAAATCTAGGTTATGAATGATTTATGTTTGTAATATATAATTTAACTTAAAATTACACAAAAATGCTTAGACATCATTACTTTAGCAAAAACGAAGAAGGTGATATAAAGGCTATGGACACACAGACTGTTTTCAGTGGCTGTTGTCAGCCTGTGTACAGTATTTTTGCAGGCTGAGAGAAGCAGATCTGCTCAGTGCCCCTGCTCCATTGATCTGAATCAGCTCCACAAAGGCTGATCATATTCAAATCAGTGGAGCAGGGGCAATGGGCAGATCTGCTTCTCTCAGCTTGCAAAAATACACAGTCTGACAACAGCTACAGAAAACAGCCGGTGTGTCCATAAACTAATGAATAAGAATTGTGACTATATATATATATATATATATATATATATATATTATGTATTTCTTGGGAAAGGTCCTCTTGCTGTGACTGAAACCACATCACTTCACTTATTTATAAGTCCCATGAGTGCTCCAATTTTTATTATTTTGATACATGTTTCACTGGATGCACCTGAGCTATTGATTTTTGGTTGGGAGTGCATTACAACTACACCAGATAGATAGACATACAGACTTCCAGAATCCATCTCCCAAAAACCACTAGGTTCCAGAATCCTCGGGACCTGGGGGTTTCTGGTAATGGATCTTTCCATAATTTGAACCTTAGTATGTTAAGTCTGCTAGAAAATCATTTAATATATAAATAAGCCAAATATTCTGGTTTTGCTTCCAATGAGGATGAATTATATCTTAGTTTTGGATCAAATACAAGGTACTCTTTTAATATTACAGAGAAAAAGGAAATATTATTTTAAAATTGGTTTATTTGGATTAAATGCAGTCATCCCATACTGTGAGCTTTCTGTATAATGGGTATAATGAATTATATATGCATTACTGTGGATTTTACATTTGTATATAGTTTTAAAAAACATCTTAATATATAAGATACTGTATATAATATTTATTATTTCTTTTGTATATACAAATGAGGGAACCCTTTGGCAGAGGCAATAAAAAAAACATGAACACATCCAACAATACTAGCCTCTGCCAAACAAAAGTGAGGTTCCTGTACTAGGGTGATACATTTTTTGTGCCATAAATACTGACTTTATTTATTGAAATTAAAAGACAATGAAAAGACAACATGCCAGTGCTGTAGATGATATATTTTAGGAGAAACACATGCTGCTAAGCAACTTAAATGCTGGATTTGTTTGTCCTATGCAGTACTTAAATTGTTAAATAAAGATGAAATACAGTATCAAATTATGGTCCAATTGAAACAATTTTTTTTTTTTAATTAAATAGTAAATTAACCATGATGGTAACAAGCCTAGTATAAATCACAAACAATCCTATATACAGGGAGTCCTCAAATTACATACACCCGAATTACTTACAACTCCCACTTACAGACTAGGGCTGTTACATTAACATGCTATGGCTTGTTTGACTTTAATTGGCATTTAGCTTTAATAAACCACCTGCCCCAATCCCCTCTGGTGTGTGTTGTCTACTTAGGAGCACAGAAAGTTAAAAATAAAATTCTATGTTATGACAGACATCTGTCTAAGTTGCATTTAATAAGTAAATGTATCGTATATGTTTCAACTTACATACAAATTCAACTTAAGAACAAACCTACAGACCCTATCTCATATGTAATCCAAGGACTTCCTGTATTTTTTATTATTTATATTTTTCAGTTGCTTGTCGACATGAAACCCCAGGTCTCAAACATTCCGAATAACTAATCCTATATACCTATTGCAAAAGCTCAGTTCTGCTGCTTTTTTTAGGACGTACAGCACAACAGACTTAACAACAAACCAGTCAGTAATGCTGCCAGCCAGACTAATGGTCAGGGGAACCATAACAACAAGCCTCATTATGAGAAGCAGGCCGAACATCTGGCTCTTCATTTACTGAGAATAAAACTGAATAAATCTGATACGTATTTCCATGTTTAAGTTGAAAATAAATATTGCTTGCATCAAATCTACTTCATTTCCATATACAGTCATGCTGCATTTACAATTAAAATGTTTCTCTTTAATCCTTGAGACATAAATTAGCATTACCATTTTAATATGCATGATTGGAGCAAAATGCCCATGGTTATTATTCTCTGCTATTGAAAACAAATAGTAATAATACATTTTTCAAAAGTTATTCAAGTTCATACCTGCCTATCAAATGTTTTACGGTAAACTTAAGTTCAGATTTTTTGCAAATGAAAGATATATATATAGCTTTATTAAATATTTTGCCTACCTATTTTGGCTCTATCCAGTCTGCAATTTAGAATTCCACTGACCCTGGAACGAATTACTGTTGGTCGATGAGACTGCAACTATATTGTTACATTTTATTGCTTAGCATTTTATTTAAATTCTTTGCTATTTATCTACTAGATTCAGTACCTGGATTTTATGTAATTGGCTTCAAGCAAACACATACGTAGCTGTTAACAAAACAAAAAATTCTATCTTTCCAAAAAAATAAAAATTTCACTTCCTAGATTTTTACAACATTGAAAGTGAACGATGCCTTTAGCTTCTCTTTACTTTCAAATAATTTGTCTTCTAAAAAATGCATTATTTTCTGCATTTGTATCTAAAGGAAGAGGAAAGACTTGCTAATTTTCATACTGCCTACTGTTTGTTCTACTGAAATTACTTCCATTTAGCTGCAATAAGAATTAATAGCAAAGTGCCCCAGCAGAACAGAGGTTAATTACAACTGGCTGGATGAGTTATTAAGGGGAAATGCATATAGCTGAATATTAATTTTACAATGAACTTTAAATGGAATGCTAACAAAACACAGATTTATGAGAACATATTAAAAAACATCCCAGAAAAAAACCCTAGACATAAATATTTATTCCACCACTCTCTAAAGGGCATAAAATAAATCAACAGAGGAACTAGAGTGTCAAACAGTAACACACATTTAATTTTTTATTTGCAAATAAGAACATTTAATCAATTGCCACAATCCAAACCCAATTTACTTCTGTTAACAAGAAGAGATTTTATAATGATGAATATCAATAAAAGTTTGTATTGGGTAGGTGGGAGACACATTTTTATTCACGCCTCTGTGAATGCAAGTCAGGGTAATAGGTTGTGCTGCTTATTAAATATGCCTGATGTATAGCGCTGCATTCAACTCAATAACATTTAGAGACATTTGCAACTTGGTCTTGGTTTTGGACTTTGCACAACTCGTCACTGCTCTACAGTAATCAAATGTTAACATTCCAGGGACAGTATTTGCACATTATGCACATCTATTTTAAGATGACTAAGCAAGATTATATATCCATTGTGAAAGTGGTTAATTTTTAAAATATTCTTAAAGGAGACATTTTGTGTAAAAAATAAGAATGCACCAGTGTGTTATATTCATTTAGCTATAGAAGAATTGTGCTTAAAAAAGCAGTGCTTCAGGCTGATTTATTGAATATTTCTTCAAAAACACTAATAATCCCTCCCTTCTCTTCCACTTTCTGCTCCCTGAATTCACAAGCTGTACAGGAGAGCCTGTGGCACTCAGTTCATTGCACTGTAGGACAGCAACCAATCAGCAGCTAGCAGAACCTGATAGGGTTCTATTTTTGCTTGTGTGACTGCAGGTCTGTGATTGGCTGTCCCCCTCCTACTATGCTTCTGACAGGGATGTTAGGACACTCCCACCCCTCATTTGAAACACAGACAGGGACCAGAGAACATCTATAGGGAGCTCTAATATAAGGGCTATTATTAAAGACAATATTAATTTTTAGCACCATTTAAAAGCAACACCAGAAATTATTCATAATTGCCTACAAAATTAGGGATTATTCATTTATCCTATATAAAACTTTAAAATTGTTCTTTTATTGAAATTTGTTTAACTGATAAATATGCTTCAAAACATTTTTACATATGCAAATTTTACCTTTATATTCACATATACTGTAGTCTCCTAAATAAATGCATTATCAATAATTTGTTATCACTAACCTTTTCTCAAGGTTACTTGGAACAGTCAGATAATTTCTTTATAATTCCCTTATACAGTAGAATATAGTTAACTGCTTACATCCATCATCAGCTGTTTTGAATTTGGGATTGACTCTAGGCTCTTTCAGCTTGTCCTTCCACTTAAAACGTGTTTCCTTTATATTTTGTCCTCTGTATTAGTATTGCTGCTGTCTTTTTACTACAGCTTTTGTACATACATTCAATTTTAATCTATTTTTTGCAATGTTCCTATCCTTAATAGTGATGGGCGAATTTATTCGCCTAGGTCGAATTTGCAGCGAATTCCCGCGATTCGCCGCTGGCGAATAAATTCGCGAATCACCAGCGAAATTTCGCTTGGCGAAATTTCACCGAAAAACGAGTCGCGTCAAAAACGACGCGCAACGAAAACGACGCGACGCATCAATGTTGACGCGACGCGCAACAAAGTTGACGCGACGCGCGACAAAATCGTCCCGCGACTCGTTTCGCGAATTTTTTGCCGATTCGCAAATTTCTCTAGAAATTCGCGAATCTCTAGGCAAAGCGAATCGCGGGAGATTCGCCCATCACTAATCCTTAATCAAGTTATTTGGTCAAGTCATTTTGTTAAAAATGTCATTTGTAAATCACTTGAGGCCCCCCCTATCTTCTACACTCTGCACTGAACACCAGATGAAAAATCTAGTGCTGAGTGAAGCGAGCAGCAATGAAAGGAGCAGGCATTGCTCAATTCAAGGTGCACTCCATAGGTCTTTGTGTTCTGAAAAGGAGCATAATGTTCTATGGCCCCAGAAGAAAAAATTGTGCCATCATTTGCTAATTTGCATCACCAGTAGTAAAGCTGGCCATAGATGCAAAGATCCGCTCTTTTGGCGACATTGCCAAACGAGCGGATCTTTCCCCGATATGCCACTAACACAGCAGGGTGTCTGCCTCATGCTACTGTATAAAATCATTTTCTCTTTTTTAGTTTAGTATTTAGATCTATTTAGGTAGCCCTTCACTAACCAGTGCAGATCTGCACAACTACCTTCTATCTACTCTTTGCTTGAATAGCAAATTTTAAAGTGAACCTAAAAAAAGTACTATATTAATCTGTCCTGGAAGAATGAATATTTGTAGCAATATCTATAATGTATACTGTACAAAGAATGAAAGGCTTCATACACTAAAATGAATTTCTCACTTTCTTTAGAAGCTTCAGCTTGAATAAGACAAAGGCAATCGATGGCTGGTGAAAATAGTAAGGGGCCAAATTAGAAATGTTGTAGAGGCGGACTTCTGTTAAAGGACAATAGTAGAAAATGCTTAACATTTGTAAATACCAAGTGACAGTTTCTAAGCATTTCCCTAGACATCTCACATAGCCTTTAACTCTTCTACTGTGACGTTTTAGTTGCCAGGCAACAACTTTCATTTTGCAGGCTGTATGGTAAGCCCATAAAATGTCACTGTGTATTTTTGATTTGTTTTATATAAACACAGCCAGCTAAAGGTAAACTTTTATTTATAAGTTCCTACTACTACTGCCAAATTTTATCCTGATTTAATAGAATAGATAAATCTAAAGGGCTGGTTGGAACTTTATATCTACAGCTTTATGTTATTGTATGTAGGAGGCCAAGGGTCTAAAAAGATATCAAGATGTTACCATTAGTAATGTGTGAAAATTTTCACCAGGCATGGATTGCAGTGAAAGTTTGCTTTTTGTCATGGCAAAACCATGGCACCTATTGAATCCAATGCATTCTGAGTACAATAATGCCCATTGACCCCAAATATATGTTAGGGACATAAATATCCCTTTTATACAGATGCAGCCACTTGGATTTGTAAGTTAAATTTGTCGTGACTCAGGGTTAATTGAAGAAACTGTGTTATCTAAAGTTATCTCTCATTTAATGCATTTAACCTTTTCATTAGCATACCAAAGCACCATTGTTTTCAATGGGGAACTCTTTAATTGGATGGGATGCTGTGACAGAATATTCTGTGATAAGTGAGTTAAATAGGATGTTTGAGTTAAGTTATTCTGTGTCAAATGCACAATCCAAAGTGGCTTCATCTGTATGTTAGAACTCTTCAATATTAGGATATTCATGACTCCACTTTGATATTTGCTTTTTAGGACCAATATTTCACTTGTCAGTTCCATCTCTTGGATTAGCAGGGGTATTTCCCTAATTACAATGTTGCAACTCCTGTCAAAATTACCTACTGAATTTAAGAATGCTGTTGGTGATTCATTTATGTCATTTAAAGTCTATTTCTCATAATTTTTTCACTAGGTTTGTGCTTTTCTCATATGTGAAAATTATGTGATTTACTGTGGTTAGAATTGCACCCATAGTAATGGAGCAGAAACACAAGCAATGTTTTGTGTTTACATTTTTATATAAAGTTCTGTAACCCCACACTTTTAGAATGTAAGATTGTGTGGTATATTATTATACTGTAATTACTGCTGCTATATGAATAAGCTGTTGTGCAGCCATGGGTCAGCCAAGTTAAAATTGGGCTGTAGTGCTCAAATATACTTAGCAGATAAGCTGTATAGCATATAATGGTTTTAATTCTCTTACACAGGATGCTAAACATGGGTCTACAGGACAATATAATAAAAACTTCTCTCATTGAAAATAGGACTCTTTTAACTAGGAATTGTTTATTTGCAGGTGCTTAATCAATGTAAACATTTACTGATCCATAAACTAATACTTATCGCTTCTTTTAGCGAAGACCTCTACAGACATGAAACAACAGACACTGTTTTACTGATTTACTAACTTAAACAAAATGGCTTTGTTATACCAACTATTAACATTTCACCAACAGTACCGATGTATACCAATCAAAAAAGAGTTGACAGAGTTTTAATTTTAACAATTTTCTTTCCACAATGGAGCTATACATTTGAGAGCAGAAAATGAATCTTCAGATCCCTGCATGTGATTTGTATACGGAAATAGCATTTCAGCTGGTATTAGTACACACTCTGTGCTGTACTCAACCACAGGAAATTAATCTGTTTACAGAATACACATTCAGACATATTAGCTCATCTATCACTTTTAAGAAATGTGTCAGTTTCTTGACACCTTTCCAGTAAGAAAAGTTTTTGAACGGCCTATCAGGCTTTTGAGTTTATTTTTTAATTTGTATCAGATAGTTCAAAATGCACTATTAATTGGTTGCTGTTGGTAACTGAACTCATGAAATTAAACAAATATGCAAATAAATGACCATCTGCATATTTCACACAATCATTTATCTTTCAGTGGGTAATTTGTGACTTTAGAATTCCAGTGGAAAACATGACAGGACTACAGAATACTATTTAACCAACACCATTATTACTGTTATCTAGAGATCCCCAAAGAGGTTTGAATTCTTATATTGTACATACTGTATACTTATCTCCAGCTGAAGAGGTATTCTAAGCATCTTAAGGGCAATGGAGCATAGGACAATTTGGAGCATTTTTCTCAGTAGCCAAAACACACAACATTAAAGTGCTCCAAATCCCTCTCAATTGCCCTTTCTGACAATTGTCTGAATTACTTCAAGCACCTGTCAAGCAATACTTGTCTGAAACCTGCACTGTGCATTTTTCAGATAGTAACTGCATAACAAATACTATTTAACCCCTTCGATATAATTTTCTATGTACTTTGCTGCTATAACTAATGTTGCATGTGAAAGACAACTAACTGTTCTCTCAAAGAAAACATATACAGCTAGAACATTTAGTAGTTGTTTTCCTTATATACATATATCACAGAGTATATTCTTTAATCTACAAGAATATCAAGTATATTGTAATAAATAAAACAGTCACAGTCCACTTTTGGGCCCAATCCCAAGCAACACTACATATGTTCATAAAGTATGTATGCAGAATCTTTACTGCTCTAGTTACAAAATTGTATCATACAAAGTTTTAAAAGAATCCTGCTCCCTTTTCAAATGCTTTATTATAAATAGGAAATAATCTCAGAAATGTGCCATAAAGCTCTATAAAGGGTCTTTTTACTCCTTAGTATTTTATCTGTTCTTTTTAACCATAACTTGTATACATACCTCCTTTTCTACATATTTTCTTGCCGGGTTTCCGGGCACATTCCTTGGATATTCTTTTTACTGAAAAATGAATAAAAGACTAAAAAATAACATGGAGCTCCATGACAGATAGTAGGAGCATGCAACACCACTGCCTAACCCTGCCGCTCATAAGTTTTCCGAAGTTGTTGTGCCTGCACATGCAAATGGGCGAAGATGTATAATCAATGGGCAGTTAGGAACACCTACCATTGGGATACCCGTGCCTAAGGAAAGTCATGAGTGTATACATGAGTACAGAAACAGATACACACAAAGGATAGCATCATGCACATTGAAAGCAGTCATGCTACCAACTAGCCATGCATGCAGCTTAAACACAATAATTAATATGTTAGATTTATAAAAAAGTAAAAACTTAAACTGTTTTCCTTTGTGGGCTTTTTCCAGTTGTTAACTCACCATCCTCTGTTGGAACATATATGTTTAAATAGAGGCAGTCCTCACTTTGGTCTTGAACATAGGAAGAAACTACATCCAAGTTATTAGTGAACCAAACCGGAAGCATGACTTCAGGCAATCTTCCCCCCACAATGTTTTGAGGACAAACTGGTGCAAATTGAGTGGCATTTTTTATATCTCCCCACATTGTTGGAGGCTCGGGGGGCTGAAACCGCCTCTCTCCAATTGGTGAAGCAGCATAAGGAACCCCAAGAAACTGGATGACAGGTCCTAGTATTTCATTATTAAGTTCCTTTTTAAAGCCTCTGACTTTGCCATATGTGGTTAAGACTACAGGGTCAACATCATCCAATTTTTGTGAGCGCACAGTCGCAATGTAAAGGAAAAATCCAAATACACAAAGTACAAATGTGCAATCCAATCCCATGGGTAGAAAGCGCAACCATGTGACTCTCCATAAACAACTCAGGTGTCTGGGCCTTGGGAATGCCATAGTCCCACATTAGTTGTACAAGCAATCTTATTTGTATCCACTTGTGGAAAGCAGGGCAATTGAAGGAAATGTATCAGGTTTGTTAAATGTGATCCTGTCAGAAAAATCTCAAAACACTTTTCATGCGGCAAGTATCTTCCATTGATTTGGCACTCCTTGAAGCAGCATCTTCACTCAGCTCTATTTATCAGAATATGTTCTATTGACTATTCTGTTTTCCATAGTAGAAAAATGAGTTGCCATTTACTGCAGGTATCCCACTTATAAATCAAATCCAGTTAGCTGCAAGTCTATATCCTAGAGAAAATGGGAATAAATCATTAATAAGGGAAGACAAATATGGATAGTCATAATCACACACTGCACAACATATAGTACCATGCATTTGCTCATAATTCCTGCTTTCTAATTATAGTAAAGGAAGACATCTTTAATTAATTTTCCTGGATCAATAAATGGACATTTTCATTGTTAGAAACATATTTACTCTATATCTCTATTCTATGAATGTGCTGCAAAAGTTAATCAGTTAATCTTTAATTGAACCATTGATAAGTGCATTAAAATACATTAACAGAATTATTTGTATGCATTTATTTAAGTATCTTTGTTTATACATATATATAACATATACAGCTCATTGGGACATTTTAGGGCCCTATCCCAAGTTATGGTCAGACATGTCCCATTCTACTCCAACGCATTTTTTACTAAGCCCCATTCCTATTTTGCGTTAGTGAATCAGAGTTCACAAAATATAAAGACAACAGGGAAGAAGGGAAATATTTTAATTTTATAGTTTAAGACTTTAGTTTTAATTAGTGCGTAGCATAACTAAAGTAATTGTCATAGTCCATTTCAGAAATATTATGCAAAGTTTTTAATTTATTGCAATAAATATATGTGCACTGTGTTCTGATTCAGGTTCTGATTAAGGGAGAAATGGGTTTGACCCCAAAATCCTTGGCAAATTAAACCAATAAATCTCTCTCTATATATATATCCTTGCAGCAAGTTTAGATTGTACACTTAATAGTATAGGCATTCACTGTGCTGGAAAAATATAGAAATATAACTCTTGTGGAAAGGCACTCCTTAAAATCCAGCAATGTGTTTCTCCTGTTTTTTTTTACTACTTTTCCTTTATAATGGATGGATTAAGCTTGTAGTCAGTCAAACTAAATGACAGTGAAAAAGTTAAAATTAAAAGCTGAGCCAACAGTTCTTCTCCAAGAGGAGTAGTGAAATAAAAAAAAATATGTATTCTCCTAATTTTCCATTAGATAAATACAGAGGACAAAATAAAAGGGCTAATTTATTATTATGAAGGCAGACCTGCAACTATCCCCTTTTATACAACATTGCCTGCATTACACTGTATTCAAGAGGGGAAATGGGATGAGGCATTTCGTATTACCGCTCCCACCCACTATCTGTCCCCTCACATGCAAATTATTCAAAACAAATAGACCCTGTTCTTACCATCCGTCATATGACAGGCAGTAGGGACAAGGCTGGCCTACTCCACCTGCTGCTGCACTGTGAACCTATAGTGCCTAGTTCTCTATGGATGAGCACTGGGGCACTTAGTGCTCTTTTGCTCTCCTGCCTGTAAAAATAGGGAATAACCCCTAAAATAGTATGGTCTTTTAATGTTACACAACCCAACCCTAGCTTGTAAGGGTATAAATGTTTGGTGCACAGATTTTCCTATAATAATAAGGCAACTCCATAAATAAATACCTTGTAGTTGTACCATTTTCATATACATTAAATGGCAAATGTATATATTCACCCAAATTAATTTGTCTTTAAAACACATGTGGACATATATGTTAGTAAACCACTAAGATTATGCAAATCATTTAAAAAATTCACATATTATCCCCTTTAAAATTGTTACTTATAGCAGTACCATTACTAAATGTTCATTAAAATTTGAAAATATGCATTGTCTATCTAGTTCTCCAATTTACAAGTATAATTAAATGAATAAACTAGAAAATTATTCTTTATTCTTTATTCAAAGACAGGATTATAGTGTACTCTGCATGCACATTCACCAGCAATTATAATTAAATGCTCACTTTATCTACAAAAGGGGCAAATACATTAATACTTCCCATCATTCTCAGTACCACAGAATTTTGAAGAGGACATAGATTGTCAGTACTAGTGCAGCTTTGACTAATGCAGTTCAAACCAAATGTGCTACAAAATGCTGAATATGAGGCCACGATGTGCTGTATCCTCAACATGCTAGGGACCAGCACAACTAATAGCCTTAAAGGAGAATTCAACCCCATATTGACCCATTTCCCTCCTCCCCCCAGCCCAACTGCCTTTTTTTACATGGTTGAATTGTCCTTTAAATTGACTGCAGATATACCAGATTTTTGAATATTTATTCAGTTATCCCAAAGGCTGATCATTCTGGAAATATACAATACAAGTAAACTATATAACAATATAAATGCAATGAACTCACTAAACTACCTCTTTACCAACAAATGAAATTAGAACGTGGAAGTGCAGGTCCATGTAGTTTTTATTTAGCAAATAACTGCTTGATAGGGGCTCAACAAAGGCCTAATATTCTTTTTCTCTATAATAATAAAACAGTACCTTGAACTTGATACCCAACTAAGATATAATTAATCCTTATTGGAAGCAAAACCAGATCATTGGGTTTATTTTATATTTACATGATTTTCTAGTAGATTTAAGGTATGAAGATCCAAAACATAAAAACATCCAATATCTGGAAAACTCCATCCAGATCCCATATCTGTATAATAATGTATCCTTGAGTGGAGTCCTAAATAAGGAAATTCTGATTGTGCAACATTTGAAAATGTTAAAAGATTAAAATAGAAAATCATTTTGGCTAATGACCTGCTGGTTTTTGAAAATTCAAAAGTGTCACTTTGAGGAAACCATAATACAAGTCACTGCATCTACATATGTGTTCAGACTTAAAAATATGAAAATAAGTTTGCCTGAAGGCAACTAAGTGAGTTACGCCTGTGTGTTCCTAGCTTTAATGGAAGGTCAGTGTCATCAGTTTACCAAAAGTCTGCATGGTATTTGCCAGGCCAACAGTTGTGTAATTGTCCCTATAATAAGTTTAGTGTATGGCTAATTCTAAGCAACTTTTCAATTTCACTTTTTCTTTTTTTTCAGTTATTGAATTATTTGCCTTCTCCTGAATGTGTATTTTTATTGCTACTTTTTATTAATCATCTTTCTTTTTAGGCACTCTCCTATTCATATTCCAGTCTCTTATTCAAATCAAGGCATGGTTACTACAGTAATTTGGACCTGAGCAATAAGATTGCTAAATGGAAAACTGCTGAATAAAAAGCCACAGAAAACTAATTACCCCAAAATATCAATCTCTACAACACTTTCCCCAGTTGAATTAAGTCTGACCAGGGGGCTCTAAACTCCAGACTGGGTCCATTGCTTTCATCTCTCTTTCAGTAGCATGATTCCCTATTTTCATTCTACAACTTCTTCGGTGTATTCTGTATTGTTTTCTTTTGTACAGCTATTGTGTTCCAAGTTACATCATTATGTTCTGCAGTATTCTCAGAAGTATTGCCCAAGCAGATTGAAAGGAAAGTTCAAAAGGGTATACACTGGTACTCATACTGTGTGGCAGAGAGACAGCTTGAAGTGCTGTAGCTCTTAAGGTGGAATGTATTAAGAGCTGTTAATGCAAAAAATATGCATGATGGAAATGTTCTCTTTTCTCGTATTTCATATAGGTTTTTGAACCCACAGACCCCTATTGAGCCACTTACGCTTTCATAGTTTGCTCCAAAGCACAGTGGATATCATAAAACTTCTTACGTATTTATTTTTGCAACAAAATAATTTGCCACTGTCAACCATTTCTTTAAAAAAAAAATCTCTTTACACAATAGCATTATGGTTTTTGCTCTCTGCATTTTTATCCTATTTGTGATTTTTATTTATTTATATTTTAAGAGTAAATATACAGAATCGGCAGATTCCAAACAAAACCTGCTATGCACACCCCTTCAGTAACATGTAATGAAATATACTGTGGTGACAATATCTAATCACCAACCTGTTCCTGATTTCTCAGCAGCAGTCCCCACCTTTTGGAATTTTATACAGTGTCTCAGAGAGTTTATGGAGCTCTGCTTATTCGAAAAATGAATCAAACACTACTTCTAATACTAACTTAGTAGCCAGGCGCGTTTCAGGGGCTGCTGCCAACCCCCCTCCCACTCTGCGCTTCTAACTTGTAGCGTCGGAGCGGGTGGAGGAGGGACCACATCGTTAGTGCAGCTGCACTAGAAGAGCAAAATTTGCATTTTAAAAAACGGAAATTCGGCTCTTAAACTTACCAGAGATGGCTTTGTGCTGCCCCTGGTAACTGGCTGCTCCGTGATGCCCGGGGCAGCCCTGTTAGTAGCTTACAATTCAAAGGTATCAGTACAGCAAATATTTGTATTCTCTAGATGAACAGTATTTATTTATTATTCATTTTGGAAAGCCCTTTTATGTTTTCTTCAAAACAAGAAATTACTCAGAAAAAAAGTTATCCTTTTAAACAGATCTATAATGTAATTAAATCAACTGTGCCAATGTTTAAGCGGCACACACTCTGTTAAATTGGTGACTCAACTGCATTGCTGTAAATACTGATTGTACACATACAGGCTCTTGTGTATGTAATGCTTGGGATAAAAAACCTGGGATATTCCAGATAAAGGATATTTCAGTAATTTGGTTCTTCATACCTTAAGTCTACTAGAAAATAATGTAAACATTAAATAACCCCAATAGGCTGGTTTTGCTTTCAATACGGATTAATTATGTCTTAGTTTGGATCAAGTACAAGCTACTGTTTTATTATTACAAAGAAAAGGGAAATACTTTTTAAAAGGTTAGATTATTATTGTATAAAATGGAGTTTATGGAGTCTTTACATAATTTGGAGGTTTCTGGATAACAGGTACCCAGAAAATGGACCCCATACCTGTATATGTTAATATTGCTTTGAATGATAGACAATAACATTTAAGTAGTAAAATTCTTAAGAATGTTAACATTTTTTTCTTTACAAATAAAAAACTAAAATAAATAGATATGCCACTATTGCTTCTAAGTCTTCTAAATTCTTTCCACCAATTTAATAGAAAATACACATAGATAATGATAAATAGTTGAAACGGATGAATAAGCGAAATGGATGAATGACCATCTTATCCCAGCTTCTTCTAACAGTCCACTACACACTGAATGACAAAGTCAATGACAAATAAAGTTAATGCGAAATGGATGATTTCTATATAATGGACAATAAATGCAATAAAACATTACACCTGCTTTATTACAAAGCATTAACAAAACATCAGATCCAGTATTCCATACAAAATTATTCAAGTTCTATTGACCCTCACTGCTAGCAGTTCCCCTGTACACACTGGCTTCATCCATCCCAAATACCTCAGGATGTCACAAGCATGGGCAGAAAGTGTATATATAGGGTGCAATATCTCCTTGGGAATCCACTGTCCACATTAACTAACTATTGCCAGCAATTCTCCTTGTCAGATACTGATCGCCAGAGAATAACTCACCTTTATTTTACCCTATTTTTTCTTTATACAAATCATTTATAAAGCAATATACAGAGATAATGTACATAGCAAGAGTAACAATAGGTTATTAAAATTGCATCATAGAGAAAGATTTTAGATTTATAAACTGAATACTATTACCCTAAGGTCTCAATATAAATATTGATCTGGCAGCTTCATATAGGTTATGTATAGTAGATGAGAGGATACTGGGCAATGAGTTAGGTAATAGAGTGCGGGAGGATAAATCATTGATATAGAGATTTTAATAGGGTACAGAAAGGTTCATGTATTTGTTGGTTAGCTCTATATTTAGTTATTTATTTGGTGTAAAAACTAAAGGCTGTATAAGTTAGAAGATGATAGTAGTGATTGGAATGAAATAATGGAAATTACAGCTATAACATTAATCTTGATTGTACCACTGAATCACTAAACCCACTGAATGGGTTAGCTATTAGGGCTGTAAAGAATAAAGCCAAGGAGAACTCCAATTCCTATTATTACATGGGACAGTTAAATAAATTAGGATACTTAAAAAGAAAGAAAAGTTAAATATTTGAAAGAGCTGCACTGCAATATTGTACTTATTGCATATGTTAAAGATGAATAAATGGTGAAAGAAGTTGGTCTTTGTGTGATTGTATACAGATTATATTTGATCTGATGGAACTGGGTACACAAGACTCACAAAATGTATTGGAAATGTTATAGTTATATATATTCACCTACAGTTCCTGCTGAGGTTCTGTCTTATCATAATAATAATAATAATAATAATTGTATGATACATTATAAGAGGTAATTTTCCCCTATTATTGTTTATTTTTCTATACAGAGTATAAAACTATGAATGCTAAAACATGAAAATCCAAAACACCAGATCCGGAAAACACCAGGCCCCAAGAATGCTGTATAAAATGTGTGACACCTGTACTTGTGTACTTGAATACTTAAATGTTTTTTGTTGCATCTCTCTATGCCTGTGTTTTACAGAATACACATAAAAAAATTTGAATGTCTCTTTCTTTGAAAACTGCCTACTTGATCACAACACTTTCCAGAAATAGCTCTTTCATGTCTTACCAATGACTTGCTCACTCCCAGGTCTTTAAACCTCAGTGAGGATCTTGACATTGTCAGTCACTCACTCTTTCAATAAACTTTCTGCTCTCTTGACCTTTTATAGCAATGCAGCCATACAGATGCAGCCACTGGGATTGGTGAGTTAAATGCATCATGACTCAGGGCTAATTGAAGAAACTGTGTTATCTAAAGTCATCTTAACTCATTTAATGCATTTAACCTTTTCATTAGCATACCAAAGCACCATTGTTTTCAATGGTGAACTCTTTAATTGGATGGGATGCTGTGACACAATATTCTGTGCTAAGTGGGATAAATGGGAAAGATGAGTTAAGTTTTTCTGTGTCAAATGTACAATCCAAAGTGGCTTCATCTGTAGTTTGCCCTTTTTATTGTATAATTCTGGAACTTGACTTTCATTTATCATACTTCCTACTACCCCTCCCACCCAATATCACCTTTGCTCTATTTTCATATGTTTTATATATATATATATATATATATAATTTCATCCATTCAAATATTCAAGAGCTGTTTTCACTTTAAGAAAGCATGAATTTGTACATTTATAATGTTTTAATAACATTTTTATACTCCATGCTATACTGTTCTTTTCCATTTATATTTTCACAATTCTGGCTCAGTTTTCCTAATTATGTGTGCTTGTTTAAGCTACACATCACAAAGCATATTTCTTGAATTATCTTTTAGACGGCAAGAAAATGAGATAATAAACATTAAGCCCTGAACTCCATATGAGTATCCTTATAAACAGTCACCAAGACAAATAATGAGCCATACAAAAATATGACTCAAAACCATACTGCTGACACATTTCATCATCTACAAAACCAGGGAAAATCATTTGTTCAAATTTTTATCTTTTAGGAAGCTGAAACAAGCCTTCTATGAAAAAAAATAATGTCATGAGGCAATGTGATGCTGATTCCGAAGTTATTCAAAAGTGTGAATTTTCTCACTTGCCTGTTATTAAAGGTAAGGTTTTTCTCTAACCTTATTCCTAGACAAAATGTACGATTATGGCAATACTGCAAAAATGCTGCTCCTGGTACTTTAAGAGCCAAACTTCCGGTTTTCAAACTGGAAATTCGGCTCTTCCAGTGCAGAGTGCAATTATGTGCGTATGTCCTGGCCCTCTCTGCCGCCCTTGTGGACCCCCCTCTGGAACAAAAAGGTGAGCGCATGGGTGGGCGCAGCAACAAAAGCTGCCTCAGGCGGCATTGGGGGCAGGATCGCCCCTGACAGCAGGACTAGGATTTTAAGTAAAACTTTTTAATTTTAATGTCTACCATTATTAAACAGTTTTTAATATGTAAACCACTACTGACAGGACTAGGCTTAAAAGGAAACCTTTTTAATTTTTATGTCTACCATTATAAGACAATTTAGAAAATTATCTTAAGTCTAAACCCTTTTCTTCACTGTCCTTCATACTGTAATTTCAATTGTTTATTATTTTATTTTGTCACAGAAATTGTATGAGCTTACAAGGCCACAAAGAGCAGACACAAATGTCACAACTATCCATCAAACCCAAATAAAGGCCTCCTTGAGTCCATAGTCGCAAGTTTTTCTCCCTAAATATACTTGACCATTTCTGGTATAATACCATTCTCCCTTTTCTTAAATAATTTGCTCAACATTTCTTATTGCTCAACATTTCTTATGCAGAGCTTGCATCATTTTAACAGGCCTTCTCGGAAATAAACTTAAAAAAGTAGAGGTTTAACAATCTCTGACAATATAAGACCCCATTTTTTTTCAATGGTCTCTTTGGGCTGCTGGCATGAATTAAGATTTTTTGTTTCATTTAATAATTTTCATGAATAATTTTCATGTTTTTTTGAATCAGAGATAAAGTGTATATATTACATTTTGCAACAACCATAAAAACCTATCAACATTTTCTGATACATTGTAACAATGACTGACACATGGGGCAGATTTACTAATGATTGAATTTTGAAGTTAAAAAACTTAGAAAATTCGACCACTGAATATTTTTTAATGGCCATTTTCGATCGAAAATGGACCAAACAGGTCCATTTTTGATCTAATTGTAAATGTTCAAATCATTTGAATACATTGTTCAATTAGAACAATTCAATTTTCCACAAAATCCTTCGAATTCCTAGGACTTTCAGGAAAGGTTATAGAGGTCCCCCATAGGCTAAAATGGCAATTCGGTAGCTTTAAGGTGGCAAAGTGCCAAATTCAAAGGATTTTAAAAAGACAGTACTTCGAAATTCGAATTTTCAAATTCTTTCAATTTGAATGGAATTTCTATTCGGTAGTCGAAGTAGCCCAAAATTTATTTGAAGTTTACAAAATCCTAATTTTCTTCGAATATTCACTTCAACCCTTTGTAAATGTGCCCCATAAAGTTTATTTGTACTT
>CM044439.1:118972365-118983274 GCA_024363595.1 Xenopus borealis
TATATTCAATGATAGAAGTTAAAGAAAAAACAGATAAAAGGGTATTGACCACCAATGTTTGCTTTTTTACTTAGGCTGTGAAACATATAACTCAGCAGACTAAACCTCTAGCCATGTCATTATTTCACACTACCAGCACCAGACAGCCTTAATATAAATGCCCATTATTAAGATAATTAACTTAAAGCTTTAAATAGAGAGACATGTGGCATGATGTATACACACAGTGAAACAGAAGTGTTGGTATGCAGATGGCATAAGCTAGTGAAGAACGATTAAAAAAAACAAGTCCAAAGACACACAAACAAAACCATCAGCACATTACTGTATATGCTTAAAATAGAAAAGGGTTCTCGTTTTAATTAAGCTTTGCACTGCTGCCTTCTCATTCTGCTCTGCTCACTTCAACAGACATATGGATTTTTATACTTGTTTACATTTATGACAGGTATGCGGTGGCCATTTTAGTAAGAGAACGTGATGTATTTTCATGAGTACGGTTATAAACATTTTCAATAGGTCTAAATTATTTTATTTTATAGTTTTTTAAATATTTGCCTTTTTCTTCTGACTCTTTCTTGCTTTCAAATGGGGTCACTGACCCCATCTAAAAACCAAATAAGGCTGCAAATGTATTGTTATTGTTATTTTTTTGTCAGGCCCTCTTCTATTTATCTTCCAGTCAAATCAATGCATGGTTGCTAGGGTAATATGGACCATAGCAACCAGATTACTGAAACTTCAAATTGGAGAGCTGCTAAATAAAAAAGCTAAAAAAATAAAAAAACGAATTAAAAACATTATAAAAATTCAAAGCAATTGCAAATAGTCTCAGAATACCACTCATCCCATAGAAATGAATGGAGAGAGGCTATATTTCACGCTAGTGGATTGTGGCGATCTCTAACTTCACTCTGATAAATATACCCCTATATGTCATACTAAAGGTTAACTCAAAGGTGAACAACTCTTTAACATTTTCAAGAGCAAATAATCTGCAGAGGTAGCAGAGGTTAGTATTACTGTGTTGCAGCATTATTTAAGAAGTTGTGATAGAAATGTGATAGGACCTTATATTGCAAGCTTTTCCCAGGCAAAGACTAATGTGCATGATGTATAATCTTTGTATAAGTGCTGTGGAATATGATAGTGCTAAATAAATAAAGTCCCCAATGTGACATTTAAGAACAAAACACCTCATATTAAAAATGTGGACTGTTAAATACATATATTATAGCACTGAGAGCCTTAAGGAACTAATAAAGTATTGTGTAGCACAATCACATATTTTACCAGCACCAAGGCGAAAACTCTCTGAATGCTCAGGACTTCCAATAATACAGAGCACCATGAATAAGGCTACTAAATGTTTCTTTAAACATCTTTAAACATCTTATTACAAAACAGAAAAATCAAATCAGTCAAAAATAAATTCCTAGCTTCAGTTCATATAGTCTCTACACTGCAACAGCTCATAGGATTGAGCACAACAAGCAATTAGGCAGTGGACCATGGAAAAGAGTCAGCAGTCTCCTACAAAGTACTAGATCTGAGTTATATCATGAATTTATAATTGTGCCGGTCGAGAACCAATCTGTTTTTTTACCCCTTAATTCCAGACAACTACTTTTGAAAACCATTACAACCAGTTAGGTAGTATTTCAATTACCCTATTTGCTATTTAATAATCAAAAACTACCTAATCTTCAGCAAAATTTTATGTAATTAACAGGTATTTTGACCACAAAGGGAATTAATCATTTTGAGAAATGCCCTTCCTTCCTTTCTTTATGATATTTCAGAGGGCCTGCAACTGCAGCAAAATTAAGTGATTTGAAAACTAAAATTATTTTTAAAACTGTGTGTGAAAACCTAGTCCCTTCTGGGTTTTAAGTGGTCAGGACCTTCCCTAAGTGAGACACCCAATCAAGGTTGAAAACAACATAATTCAAAAAGACAGAGCCATATGAGTATAGGGGTTGCAAACTTGTCTTTTAACCATTAAAAAGTAGGTGGGGTTCCATGAAAATGAAATGGTAACACAGTGTACTGAAAAAGTTCCTCAGGAGCGAGAAGGTTATAATTTTATGAGTCCTTCACTTGTCAGATATCAAGTAAAACTTGTCTTATCTGTTTCAGTGCACAGAAGTCATTACAAAACCATTTCCATCAAATTTAGGAATCAAAACAAATGGCCTTAAAGAGGCACTACAGCATCCTTTAATTACCTCCTCCATGCCCCAAGTATTATGTACAGATTAACCTTTACTTTTATAGGAGACTCTGTAACAATATGATGCTTAAAAAGTGAAGTACACCTATAACGTATGGTATCCCAAACCCAAAACTAACACCAAGGTCCCGACTATGGCTCACTCTTCTGCCTATAATAGACATCTTTCCTTTTGGGAGGAGCCCTTCTCTACTCGGATGATGCCAGGTCTTAATGTGAGGGGACCAAGGAGAGAGTTCTGGGCAGGCAAGGGAACCAAACATGTAAATAAGGGACGGGGTGCAGGTAGCGTAGTCATGGAACATACCGGGTCAACACCAAACAGACAGTGCTGTACAAAATCAGGAAGCAAAATCGTAGTC
This sequence comes from Xenopus borealis, assembly GCA_024363595.1. NCBI lineage: Eukaryota > Metazoa > Chordata > Amphibia > Anura > Pipidae > Xenopus > Xenopus borealis. The sequence continues at coordinate 118,974,961 of CM044439.1, forward strand.
AATACCAAACAATAGTGTGGTACAAAATCAGGATCCAGAGATTGGTCAGTAACAGACAGTAGAACATCAAGGCCAGGGATAGGCAAGGGTCAAGGGCAAAGACCAGACAATTTAAGCACACCCAGGAACTATGGAAATAGACCTATGTTTGGCAATGAACAATTGGCCATGGGCCCTTTTTATTTGAATTTTGTGCTGAGCACAATGATGTCAGGCGCATCACTAGCATCAAAACCTGGACGTGGTGCAAGCAAGCATTTACTGTGCATCGGGGTGTGAAATAAGAGGAAGTGACAGGCAAAACACTGTGAGCATGGCTGTCGAGCCACTATATTACTAGGTTTCTCACAACACCCTTTCAAATAAAAAATTAAAAATCCATATCAAAAACATGCATCTCATTTTATAAGTAACGGAGGAAGTGGTCCTAGTATAAGCACCTACTGGACTTCCTGTTTAGGCTTCAGTAAGCTTACACATCTGCCTTCAACCAGTTTTCCTATTTCAGGGTGTCACATCTTCTGACTGCCTTCCATAACTTTTTATTTACTTGATAATGGCCTGCCATTTAGCCAGGACTTGCTCTTTGATCAAAGATCAAAACATATTGTTCATGACCTATTGCAAATTCTACTTAGGCTCTCCCAAATTTGGGATATATGATACATCACTTTTGAAAGACATACCTGAGATGAGCTCCTGCATTTGAGGCATATTTTCTGTAACAGGCTTAATGGGAGTAGCATTCTGGTCCACTATCTCTTTAACCATATCATAAAAACCTATACAATAACTAACATGGGAAAACACCACTTGCACTTTTGGTAACATCTCTGATAACAAAAATATGTGTTTTATAAGCTTTCTACTAATCAAAGCTGAACCCCTGGAGAAGGAAACACCTGCAGCCAACATATAATATATGCACAGGCGCTAGTAAACAACCTAAGAAAAGAAAATGGAATTGCACAATGGCACTACACAAAAAGTGAATCCAGATATAATTATGGTGCTAGTCTATTATATTTTCAACATTTCAGTAACCAATAAGTGACCTTCATCAGGGTCATTAGAACAGGCATTTGTTTCATAATTCCAATATAGAGTGCTGTTTGGGCATTACAATTTGTGCTTGCATGGAAAAATTATTATTTTATATATGTTTACCTTTTAAGTAGCAGCTAACCTTAAAAACAACACTTTTTTTATGTAACTGGCCTTAATTCCTTTTAGTAATAGTCTACCACCAACGTCTGCGAATGTGCACTCTACTGAGCTCTGAAGAAACATATTAAAACACAAACTAATTTACACTGGAGCGCAGTACATCCAAATAGATAAAAATAAATACTGTTTTTCTGTTTATCACTGTACTTAGTGTAATCTACCCCCTTCAGAGAACTGTATTGGATGAGTTAATCTCAACTATCCATGGTTAACTTCCGTACTTATTAGATTCATACTGCACGATTTCCAAAGAGGAGGTAGAATTTTAATTGCATTGCTTTTATACAGCCCCGCCACATCTTTTCCATGATGGGTGACTTAATAAAATGAATGCCCAAGAGAGCAGGGAAGGTTAAGGAAGGTAATTTAAATAAATGGGAGCATTCCTTTGCTGCAGAGATGCAAAGAAGAGCATTTATGAAATATGCAAAGTACATGCAGGAATTAATATGTATTTTCTTTCCTCCTAACATACTGGATATCTGTATTCCCAGCGATTATGTTTCCTGTTTAGCCATTCTGCTCCACATTTGCTCACTTAAACTAATCAATATTTCCTGATTTACATTTCTTATCTGTTTAAATTCATGTGGTTGAACATTTTGAACAGTGCAGTACATCTATTCTTAGCATATATTATGCTCATGCCTGCCTTGTAGTCTGATCACATAGCTGCTCTCTAGATGACCAGATACACAGCTTTCAACAAATAACAGCTACCCTTCTTGTCTACATCTCTAAGAATTGTCGTTAGCCAATCTGAATAATGTGCCAGTCATCAGATTGCTCCACCACAAAAAAAAAAATGAGAGAAGTGTGGGGGGGGGGGGGGGGGGAGAAAAGGAAAAGCAAGACTATGCACAGTTGATGAAATGCAGTTATATACTTCTATTGAAAAGACAGATTGCTATATAGAATGCTTGCTTGATCTGTCTTAAACATCACAGGACGTATACACAGTACATATATTTGTATAATTTATAAAAATCAGTAGAGAGCATTTACTGGTTCCCTGTTTAAAAGCAAACATTTTATTTTATACACAGTAAAAAAAACCATATGTAATTTTTGCACCCTTACCCAACACCTTCCTGCCTGATTAATTTTCTCAACAAACTGACACATCTATCAAAGCAGATAATGTTATGATTTATCAGAATGTGTTGGACTACTTTTATGCAAGCACCATTCTGTTTTATTGGGTGTTACAACTCAGAGGCTGTTAAAAGCTCTTACACCCCAGAAATTCAATAGTATTTGATAAGCATTGTGTTAAATTAAATGTTCATGCTGGAAGGATTAGGGGGCTAATTTGTATTTCTTTGATTCCTAGAATTTTATTTTATTTTTTTTTAAAAAGTGTGGATTATACTAATTACTTTTAATTATGAAAAATGCATGATTTATTAAAAAATACTGTAAAAGCCTTCAAAGTTATGTAGAAGTCAGTGGGGTTTTTATTTTTCCAACTGTAAAATCTTTCTTTGAATCAAACTTTTGGAGATTTTTGGATTTGTTTCCTTTTGTGATTGCACAAGTGTTAATTTAGCATTTTAATTTAATTTTTCTTTTTAGGCTGTTTTTATAAATGACTTGGCATTCGTGGTTTTATAAAAAATTAGTTTAACCATAGTTTCTAAAACCTTTCTAAAGAAATGCTTGTGTTTAGAATTCTGTCACATTTGTGTGGTAACATAGGTCACAATATTCTAATGGGCTACATTCTGGAAATTCCAGTCTTATAACTGTTATTCTGTGGCACATCTTCTGACAAGTCTTACAATAATCATACTATGTCACAAATGTAGTATAATTTGCTTATAATGATACAATTATGACAATAGTAAGAAATGTACATGACACAAGAATACTAAAGCATGATTATAAAATTTTCAGTATGCAGAGAAAGTTCAGTTTAAGACTATCACAAATACTTCCAAGCATACATTAAAACTATTTGCCCAATGCCTCTCTCTTAAAACCTAAATTTAACTTATTCTTTTACCTGCACACTGTTGATAAGTCAAACTTTCACATGAATGAAAAATGCAGGAAATCCACAGAATTTTAATACATATGTCCTGGGAGCCAACATTGAACAGCACATTACCAGTAGGACTAATGAACAACACTGCATTCATCTTAAACTAATCTGCTCTAAATGTAATTTAGAGAACCTACTGTACTGATATCATTTAATATACTGGTGTCCTGAAGCTATATAACTAATTAATAGTAAAGCATCACAGTACTAACAGATGCTGAATAATTAACTCATAATAATAATATTAAATTTTTTCTTTTAGAAAACCTTGTAAAAGTGACCCTTATAATTTTAAAATATCCCACAGTCGAAACAGTGTAAAAGAAAGAAATGAACACAGACACTTTGTTCCAAAGGAGGTTTGTAAAATTATATGGTTCACACAATTTCATCCTGAACTTCCCTTGCCTTCAGGATAGAGTTGTCTTGATCTAGAACAACTACTTAACTACTCTATCTTTTTAACATATCGAGAGCCAAGGCTCTCAAGCTACTCTCAAGGGTAGCTTAAATCAGCATTGATAAGAAGAGGTTTTTAAAAGGAAATAGCTTTTTTTCCTACTGTTCACATCCTGGTGTAAATAATAGATCCTCCGTTACCTTCTCCCTTTGCCTTAGTAATCTTGGCCTACATTATGTGTTACGAGTTATTATGTAACATACGTTGACCCACTGCCTCTTGCTTTTCACTGTCTTGTATTACTCTCAAGTCTCCCTACTGTTCTTATACTACCCTAAATCAAAAATGATTGCCTCCTTTTAAACTTTTAAACATAAAAGACTTTGCCTCACATACCATAACTTTAATAACAAATTTAAAAAAAAAAAACAAATTCAAAAAGTATTGTAGAAGTGATATCTATATTGGCTAACAATAAAAATACATTGCAAAATTTCGGAGCACCAAGGCCCCTTCGTCAGGCAGAAGGGCACAGCATTACTATTAGATCTCTACGACTGATCTCTATCAATCTGTAACTTCCTAATTTATTACCCATGAATACCTTTCACTGATCTAATAGTATATATGATGTGCCTTCTAGCCCTCATTTGTATTATGCCTGATGAAGGGGCCTGTGCTCCGAAAGCTTGCAATGTATTTTTATTGTTAGCCAATATAGGTATCACTTCTACAATACTTTTTGCATTTTTTTTTTATTTGTTATTTTTGCTGCTGGCTAACACGGTTCCACAGTTTTTGTTTTCTGCATATCATAACTTTTCTCTTTTTTACTTAAAGGGATTCTTTCATGATTTTATGATGGTGTTTTTATTTCTAAATTTCTACACTGTGTACACTGCAAATAATTCTCTCTACAAAATAAAATTTCATTTCTGAACCAGCAAGTATTTTTTTTTTGGAGTTTTAATAATGGTGTGCAGGCAGATCTTTCAGGTCATTTTGCCTGGTCATGTGCTTTCAGAAAGAGCCAGCACTTTTATTTCTTGCAGGCTGTTGTTTCTCCTACTCAATGTAGCTGAATGTGTAGCAGTGGGACATGGATTTTACTATTAAGTCTTGTTCTTAAATCTACCAGGCAGCTGTCATCTTGTGTTAGGGAGCTGCTATATGGTTACCTTCCCATTGTTCTGTTAGATTGCTGGGGGGCTATATAACTCCAACTTCCAGTACACCAGTAAAGAGTGACTGAAGTTTATCAGAGCACAACTCACATGACTGAAGGCACTTGTAAAAAGGACAATATGTCTTGTCCCATGTCAGATTTCAAAATTAAATATAAAAAAAATCTGTTTGCTCTTTGAGAAATTAATTTCAGTGTATAATTCTGCTGGAGCAGGACTATTAACTTATGCTTTTGAAAAAATGTGTTTCCCATGACAGTATCCCTAAATGTTAACTATTTATCTTCATCATTGCATGAATTTTTAAAATATTTTACCATTAATTCCCTTCAACTCCCCCTTCTATGTTCCTTTACCAGTTACTTGAACTTATAAGTTCTTTGCAACTAGACACTCAATATCCATAACATATTCTGATTTTTGAATGTCAGGAGTTTGACATTTTGCCTAAAATCTGGTAAACAGATACCCTCATGGCCAGAAGACCATTGGTCAATTCAGTTGGGTGAGCATTGCTACCATTCTTACAGGAAATCACCAGTTCACAATTTCATTTGTCTTTGTTTACTGCCCATCACAATAATAAGATGAAAAATACATTATTCCTTTTTAAATATCATCAGCAAAGTCCTCACTTGTTTTTGATTCTACACAGGCCATATAAACTCCATAGTTACCTTGATATTTGAATTCAAGGGCTTTTAGCTCGAACTCGGCAGAAATTCGGCAGTAATTCGACTATCGAATGGTTATCGAGTAGTTTTAGGCTATTTTTTGTGCGCTATTCAATTTCACAACTAAATCGTACGATCGAACAGCGATTGGAATTCGATCGAATTCGATCGAACTTTGAATTATTCATGTGAATTTTGTAAATCTGCCCCTTAGTCTAGTATGGGCTCAAGGTGTTTCTGGGAATTTATTCTGAAGTTATAATATATGCATCAAACACAGATATTTGACAACAAATTATTTGGATTTAATTATTCTTTATTTAAAGCTCCAACATATTCTTCAGTACATTACAGAGTTTATACATCATACAAACCATGATCAAGTTGAGCTTACAGTCTAAGATCCCATTTAAACATATATATCTATATATGTATATATTCAGGCATTGCATATGGTGCTGATGATGTCTTATAAATGGAATTTAATAGGTGTGCGTGTTAAAACAACACTGGTTTGGCTTGTGTCAATTACCAGACTTTATCCGTTGCTTTAATTTTCTTTTCTGAAATGGTTGGAGGAGTGTACAGTTTTTGGTTTTAAAGTATCTAAACCCAATCATATCAGATGCTGAAGGTGATTGAAATTCAATTCAAAGCATTGCAATGAGAAAAAAAATGATAACAATAAAAAGCACAATCATGCCATTAATCCCCATTTTGCTCCTACTAGTAACCAAGAGAACAAGAGGATGAGACTTAGATTTTCCAGGGGAAAAAATAAGAATGAATTCCTTGAAGATCAGTAATCGGTCATTGTGCATGTACTTTCTGCCTGATCTTTCCACACCACAAATAGCATTACAAATTAAAGATAACACTTTCTTGATTTAAAATGAGGAGGTTACACTACCTCAATCATTCTATTCCAGATTTCATTTTGTATCTCTTTCACTACGTAGAGTATACATTATTTATTTCTGACAGACCTATATATGACAGATAATAAAGTGTCATGTAGTGAGTGAAATGTTTGTGTCAATCTACTGAGGTACACGGCTTGCAATTTGATTTTAACGTGGGATAGACTGTATCAGGGAACAATATTACAAGTTATTTAAGGAAGCAATAACAACAGACTATGGAGAGCTCACTTGACTCACACAATAATAGAATGCAGCAATTTCCTTCTTTTGATCCAATCAGTAGATAAACTGAATGACTGACAACCTTAGATACTTTAAGAAGCACCCAGGAAGCATACCTTTATGCAAACAGAGTTTGGGTATTTCACATGACCCCCATGTCATATGGGTGACTGAACTATATAATGCAGGGCTGTCCAAATGGAGGCCCATGATCCAAATGTAGCCATCCAAAGTATTTTATGCCCCTGAGTCAAATCAAAGGCACCACAGACTTCATTATATGACATCATCATTTTACTTTAATCTGCCCCTCTAGCATGCTATATGAGAAATAATTGGCCAACTACACATAATAAGTCATAATAAGGACAGCACTGATACAGTGATACAGTGCCACTGCTAATAATGCTATTGAGGAACATTCAGAAATCAGTTGAGCCTGTGAAAAATACATAAACTAACCATGGTGTAAACTGCCTCATGAACTGATTTAAATGTAACATTTTGTATGCAAAGGGAAGCTGAATAAATTATATTATCTATACTTATTCTACCATTACTCATATTAAGAGAGAATGAGCATTGTGTGAATGTTAATTCAGTAAGAAAAAAATGTATCTTCTAATTTAATTCCCCTATAGACTTTAACATCCTCAGGAGAGCATTGACCTTCTTCTTGTATCTCTTTACAGTTAACACTTTATCTTGAATGTAACTTTATACATTGCATTTATGTTCTATTATTGTTTTGTTCCCGCTCTCTTCTATTAATGTATTGTTTGAGTGTATAATGCTGTGTATATAATAAGTAGAGCTAAGTAAATAACTATTACATACTAAAGACATAATAAAAACATCATAAATACTTTAATACAGTTTTTGGAATATAATTTTTCCCTATGATATTGAAGTTGCCCATTTATGTGCAAAGAGTGAGCTACACCATTAAATGGCACTGTCAGTGCACTTGAAATACATTTTAAAATAGTTTATGGATAAGCAGGCTTCATCTTCAATATATTGCCTTCAATTCAATACAAAATTTGTCACCAATGTAAATTGTATTCTCATGTTATCTGTCTGTCATGGCACCAGTGGCCACCCCTTCAGCCTAAAGGAAAATAACTTTCATTTGAAGTAGTATAGGTGGTTTTGAAGTTGTGAAATGCTCTGCTTATGTGATGGTTAATTCTCTTAATGCTTTTAAAAGAGGCTTGGATGATTTCTTGGACAAGCGTAATACCCAAGGCTATTGTGATACTGGAGTATACTAGAGTATGAGTATATATAGTTTGTGTGAGTATGTATGGATGCTTGGATTCATTTGGATGGGTTGAATTTGATGGGCTTTGGTCTTTTTTCAACATGATCTAACTATGTAACTATGTAGAAGCTTGAAACTAACTCTGTGGAATGCTATGATGGCTCGGCCTGGGGTGCTAGGATTGAGTGGATTGGGTGAGCGGCCTAGGGGTAGCAGACAAGGAAATCCGGCCTTGGAGAGAAGAAGAAATATAGTGAGAAGCAGAGGAGTGAAGGGCTTTGAATGTTAGTAGAAAGATGTTATATGCTATCCTTTGCTTAACAGGCAGCCACGATAAGGATTTTAGTTGGGGTTGGGCAGATTCTCTTTTAGGAGA
>CM044439.1:118997427-119041686 GCA_024363595.1 Xenopus borealis
AATGTAAAATGCGGGAAAACTTAAAATCAGGGGACTTAAAATCAGGGTTTCACTGTAGTGTAAATGAAGTTCATTTTGCTTGACTTATGTGATAAAATAGGATTTTGAATATTTCTTTTGGGTGACTGGTCCCCTTTAAGGGCCAAATTTCCGGATTCAATTATGCTCTCTGCACTAGCATCCTGGCCCTCTCCGTCACCCTTGTGGACCCCCAGACCCCCTCTGGTGCAAAAAGGTGAGCACACAGGGGGGGCTGTAACACCAAGCTGCCTCAGGCAGAGGAGGGGCCAGGATCACCCCTGACCTGAATAGAAAGATAAATAATAAAAAGTAGCAATAATCAAACATGTGTAGTCTTACACATGGGTGTCCACAGAAGAGGGTAAAAGGGGGAAGTTGCCCCAACCTGACTTCTCCAGTTAGTTCTAAGACCTTATTTGTAAATTTAATTCCCAGCAACAAATGTTTTAAACTTCCCACCCCAAGACAAGCCTCTTCTGCTTTGTCATGCATAGGTTAATCTTCAGAGGGATACTACCCTTATATTAACAACCCACCCCCCCACACACACACAGAACATTTTCTGCAGACATCCATGATCCCCATTTAAAAGATGGAAAAAGTCAGAAGAAGAAGGTCAATAACCAAGGAAGACCAATTGATAAGTTGATTAGAATTAGCCATTCTATAATGTACTAAAAGTTAACCTAATGGTGAACCATCCCTTTATGGTGTGATGCAGATGCTGAATACAAGCACCTTTTTGGCAAAGGTGTTCACTCTTGTTTGTTCTCATTGAGAAGCAGGAAAAAAATGATATGTAGAAATGAGTAACATCAGGCGTATGAATTGTGGGTCCCTATGGGCAGGTGCACACAAAGGTACTTGGGGAGATTAGTCGCCCAGAGGCAAATCGCTTCTTCTTCTGGCGACTAATCTCCCCGAACTGCATCCCCGCTGGCTAGAATGTAAATCGCCTCACGAGGAAACTTCTGGCGAGTTCTGAAACCCAATTATTTCAAGTGCCATTCCGTTGACAATTTACACTCTAGACGGCAGACAGACAGTTCTGGGAGATTGGTCGCTCGAAGAAGAAGCAAATTGTTGCTGGGACTATGATCACTTGTTTACTTATTGCTTTGATGGAGGGTCAGCATCTCACTGGGATGCAAAGGGCCCACCAGAAAACGTGTGGCCATTGGCCTACTTACCAAACAATTTTTTCCTTCTTTCTTCATTCTCTTGGACTTGCTGGTTATGCTATTATTTATCGGTCCCTATATTGGAATCGACATACAAAGCAAAAATTTTAGTGATCGGGGGGCCCACTGACACCTGGGCCCACAGGGAGTTTTCCTGGTATCCCAGTGGGCCAGTCAGATGCTATGGGGAGTGGGGTAGAAGGCCTCATCTGATCTCTTTGAAGATGGGAAGGTGGAGCAAATTTCCAAAGAGCCCAGGAAATTTACATGGGATTGTGTAATAAAAGCAAGGTTTGCTACAGTTCTAGTTGCCTCTAGCAACCAATCAGCAGGTCTAACAGCAAAAATCTTGGTTGCTGATAGGGTGCACCCAGGAAATCTTTGGGAGTATTGTAATATGTGCTCTTAAGAGGTTTATCATAAAAAATGTTTTTTTCCCTCATTGCAGGCTAATGGCGTCCACATTGGGGAAACAATTGTTTTTTAAAGTGCCCCCTGCAAGCCATAAGCCATCAGCACTGGGCTGGAGCTCCCAATGTGGATGGCAAATGTTTGTGCTTTTTCCCTCTAAATATGATTTCCTATTAAGTTATTTTTGTTGGGAAGTGGGAACTTCAAAGCCCAGCAACTTAGCAATTTGAAGACCCATGGCCCAAAGTTCCAGGTGGATTCCACATACACTGTACTTGGCAAGAGGAAGAAAGGGCACTTAATCTGAGACAGGTTCCATTGAAAGGAGTAATCATTTTAAAACCCGGGCGAGGGCAAGATACTATTGCTGTGGCTGATGACAGTGAGTGGAAGTCACATTACTCACTACATTACTGTGATGGTGCTGAGTCCTTGGGGCATTTAAGAAATTTATGGGACACATTTGTATTAAGAAAGGACATATAATCACCCACTTTGAATGGTTCAGAAACTATTTGATTGCCATTCTGGGGTCAGGATATATAAATATTAGGCAACTACCGCCCTGATTATTTATTTGCCTCCCCCATGATCTGTTTGTAGAAGGCCTTGGAAAGTCAGAACTTATGGATTTTAGTCTTTCTTTTATCCTTCTCTCTCCCATACTATTTTACATCTGCAAAAAAAGCCCTACAAATAGAATGGAGTGCAGCTAGAATGCTGTGTCAGGCCAATGCTTCACTGTTATTGATTGGCTATTTGCTCCCTCTTCCAGTCTGGAGAATGGTTCCTGAAATAAGGGCCAGCACCCTGTCAAATCCTGAGCAGGCAAAGGAAACAGAACGTGATACAGACAACTTAAGAGACAAATTAAAAAGGAGAAAGAAATAGTGAGAAAGAGAGAGAGAAATGACAGATGCACTGAGACTGGTCATGGAGTTGGTAGTGGAAAAGGGCACTGTAGTGAAGGTCACCTAGTGAGTTTAGTGCTCTAAAATATAAAATATAAATTATTGCACAGACTTGCTGTTTTCTACAAATTGTTATATGTAAATGGCCTCCCCTAGTATTACTCTATCATGTCAGGTATTTAGCTTCTTACTGCCTTCCAGCTTATTTTTGTTGAATCCTCTGCAAATATTCCTGGAAAATTTTAGCCAAGACTTTCACCCATGAAAAATACACACACTTGGGGGCAGTTGCAGCAGACACACCTCAGCATTTACATTAGAAATCTTGGGGGGGGGGGGGCACACTTTATTTTAGTTTTCCCTCTCCACTTAAAGCCTTATATCAGGTTTTTTTTTCCTCCATAGCCAGCAAAATTCACAGTATGTACAGTATACAGATATTAATCAGGTTAGGTCAGACCTTAGCGGAATAATAGTAAAGGTATGGGATCCGTTATCCGGAAACCCCTTATCCAGAAAGCTCAGAATTACAGAAAGGCCATCTCCCATAGACTCCATTTTATCCAAACAATGACTTCCCTTTTCTCTGTAATAATAAAACAGTAGCTTGTACTAGATCCAAACTAAGATATAATTCATTCGTATTGGAGGGAAAATCAGTCTATTGGGTTTATTTCATTGTTACATGATTTTCTGGTAGACATAACGTATGGAAAATCCATATTACTGAAAGATCTGGTATCTGGACAACCTCAGGTTTCAAGCATTCTGGATAACAGGTTCCATACCTGTAGTGACAAAGCTAGCGATGGACAAAACTGCGGCATTTTGTTTCACTGAATTTTTTTGCAAATTTCTCAGGAAATTAGTGAAATGGGTAAAAATTTGTGAAACGCTGCATCATCTCGTTTTGGATGCCAGAAATGGGCGCCGGCGTACAAAAACGGACACTCATGTCCAAAATTAGTTTTCGCCAGGCGAATTTTTGCTGGCATTTCGGGAATTTATTAGCCAGCAGCGAATTGTGAGAATTCGCAGCGAATTTGCCCCAGGCAAATAAATTTGCCCATCACTAGACACAGCCTGTATTCTCTTTATCCCTGCTAAAATCCCATCTAGCCTGGTAAGAAGCACAGCCTCCATAGTGACACTTCAGCCAGTGCATTGCTGTCAGCTGCTGCTTAAAATACTACGACTGCTGTCACTGAAATAATTAATACCTCTGCTATAAAAATCACCCATGTAAAACCCCACACAGAGCAGTGCAGTCTCACTAAGTTTCCTGTAGTTTCAGGGTATATTAGGCTGATGATTATAACAGAGATTCTTGCTGCAATTACAAAAATAGACATAATAGGCTGTATACACAGCAGCAGGGAGGGGTGAGAACAATAAATTCTAGGATTAGATAGTTACGAGGCTTTCTGTCTCGGCTATTCTGTATAAGGCAAACCTATATCAGTATATTCATTACAAATACAGGAATCCCATAAAACTGACCTTAGCCATTTTATTCCAATTTCAAAGCAGTGCAGATTGTTCAAAGTAATGGATTCCCTGTGTTTATGTTCCTCCTTCCATCTGCATGGCCAGACCAGGAATTCCCAATTTGTATACAGAACGATAATGATTGATTAATGATATTGGAGGATAAAAATACTTCAGCAAGTGGATCTAGTTATTTAGTATAAATAGCAGATTGGAGGGAAGGACAGAGTGGCTCAGAGTACTATCCAACAGCATGAATAAGTAATAGAATGATGAATGGGCTTCCATTCATAAGAGTATGGTGCATAAAATGAGCAGTAGGATTTCAGACTTGTATAGTTTATGTGCTCAATGTATTTGTGTATGTGTCTGCTCATGTATATTATATATATATATATAGCACAAGTCCCACAAGGACCAGCACAGCATATATTGAAAGCATTTGATACAGTGCCATACAGAAGGTTACTGGTTAAATTAAGGAATGTTGGCCTGGAACATAGTATTTGTAACTGGATAGAGAAGTGGCTAAAAGATAGAATACAGAGAGTGGTGGTAAATGGAAAATTTTCTAATTGGATCAATGTTGTTAGTGGGGCACCACAGGGCTCTGTACTGGCTCTGTCCCTTGCTTGTCAACTTGTTTATTAATGACCTGGATGTGGGCATTGAAAGTGCTCATTCTATTTTTGCAGATGATACTAAATTGTGCAGAACTATAGGTTCCATGCAGTTCGGGGTTGTTTTCTCTGGAAAAAAGGCGCTTGCGAGGGGACATTATTACACTTTACAAATACATTAGAGGACATTATAGACAAATATCAGGGGACCTTTTTACCCATAAAGAGGATCATCGCACCAGAGGCCACCCCTTCAGACTAGAAGAAAAGGACTTTCATTTGAAGCAGCGTAGGTGGTTCTTCACAGTGAGGACAGTGAGGTCGTGGAATGCACTGCCGGGTGATGTTGTGATGGCTCATTCTGTTGATGCTTTTAAGAGGGGTTTGGATGATTTTTTGGACAGACATAATATCAAAGGCTATTTTGATACTAAACTCTACAGTTAGTATAGCTATGGGCATATATGGTTTGTGTGAAAGAGTGGAGATGTGTGTGTGTGTATGCAGGGGTTTAATTTGGAGGGGTTGAACTTGATGGACTTTGTCTTTTTTCAACCCAATTTAACTATGTAACTATATACTATACATCATATACCAGTGTCCAGTTGTTAGTGGGGACTATCGGCTCCCAGTGGGAGTTTATCAGGACCAAGGAGGAAGCAATAGGATTAAAGTCCAATACAAGGAACAGCAAAGGTTCAGGCAATATTCAGTGTCAAAATCCAGGCAAAGTGTCAATAGGCAGGCGGCAAGTGGCAAGGTCAGGTTCAGGCAAAGGTCAGAAGTCCAGAAATCGATAAAGAAGTAATTTAGGAACAAACCCAGGGATTATTAGCTAAAGCTATACTTGGACATTGAACCCGGGTCTCCAGCGTCCTTTTATGTTTGAAGCAGACGCTGTGATGCGCCCGTCTCAGTGCTGTGACGTCATCGCGCCGGCGCTGCAGCCCACGTGGCGGCCATGGGCGCCGCCATTGTGGGAGCGATGTCGGCAAGATAGGACACTTCCAGGAGCTTTGGGTGGCGATTGTGACACCAGTAAACATGATAAGGCATACTGTATGTTATCATAGTTCTGTTTAGAGTATTATGTTGACAATGTGCAAGGTTGTTCCCTGTCCAACCCTTTTTCCAGTTCAATTGTTTTCAGATTGTTCATCAGAAATAAAATTGTTTTTCAATTACTTTCCAATTTTTATGTATGGATGTTTTTCTAATATTGAAGTTTAAAATGTTCTTTCTAAAGCAGCTCTGTTCTTAAGCAATACATTATCTTTGGCCTGCTGGGCAGAATCCCTGAGTTTCGTTAAAAAGTTGTTTGAATTCATAGTTGCTAGTGGGAAATAATTTAGTGTTCAAAGCCTTCAGTTGGATTTAGGGATAAGCAAACTATTTTGACAGTTTTGTGGAGAATATATTCACGACTTTGTGCTAGAATTTTGCCATGCATTTCGTTAAGTTTAAAAAAAAGACAATTTATTTTGCACAGGAAAAAACGCAGGATTAATAGCAATAGGACCATTAGCATTTATCCATGCATTATCTTTGGCCTGCTGGGCAGAATCCCCGAGTTTCGTTAAAAAGTTGTTGGAATTCATAGTTGCTAATACTTCACAGATGCTAAGAAATGTATCAACTAATATAGCAAATTGTATATTCAGAATCTGCACCTGAATTACTGAGTTTCCAGACCGAAACACCAGAGACAGAAACATTGAACTTTAAACTTCAATGTTGGAAAAACTTAAAAAAAAAACTGTAAAAAAAAAAAAAAGGAAAGCAATTGAAAACAGTCTTTATTTCTGGTCAACAGTCTAACAATAACTGAACTGAAAAAAATGTTTGGAATATGGACAACCCCTTTAAAGTACAGGTACCCTTCCTTCAAAATATTTAAATTATTGATTATTCCCTACCTACAGCAAACATTCACCTAAGCATTCCGTGAACAAACTGAAGTGCAAAATAATTTTGAGTTCAAAGTCTTCAGTTGGATTGAGGGATAAGCAAACTATTTTCACAGTTTTATCGAGAATATATTCATGACTTTGCGCTAGAATTTTGCCATGCATTTCGTTAGGTTTGAAAAAAAAGAAACAATTTATTTTGCACATGAAAAAAATGCAGGATTAATAGCAATAGCACCATTTATCCATGCATTTTGTTTTACCAAAAAAATGCTAGAAAAAATGCCCATTGTTTCCAACGCATTTAGTAATATTTCAGAAAAATGTGGTCATTTTGTGAAACTGGCTATAGTATTTGAAAGAACCATGTCTTGTTGAGTTTTACATTAATGTAAATTAATTAACATAGGGTGCCTATTTACTAACAATATGATTTCTTTTTTTTCTACCACAAATCAAAACTTTCTCAAAAAATGTGTGATTTTATTCCTCTAAAACAACGAATAACTCTAATACAAAACTTTGCCAAGTAAAAGCTGTGCCGATCTTTGGATCTTTTTTTTTTTAGACTTTTAGGTTTTTGGATTTTTTTGCTAGTAAGAAAAACTCAAATATTTAGAGGTTTTTAGATGTTAACTTTTTTTTGTTTTACTTTTTTACTGGTTTAGACAAAATTAGTTTATTCATGGTTTCAAAAACCTCTAAAAACCACTGTGAGAATGTTGATAAATGGGACCTTCCAACTGTCATTTACAAATCTGGATGCATGTAATAAAAGTTGGTAACTGAAAAACTACTGACTATGTGAAAAAAGTTATGCCTTTGCATGAACAAGTTTTGCTTTGCGCAAATGCTTTTGCAAAGCTAGAAACTGTTTAGCAACCACTTCCAACACTGAAAAAGTTGTTATGTTTGCTCCAAAAGCTTACAACCCCTTCAAGCTCTTCTTAAAAGTGGACAATGCGCAATTACAATTTGTAATGCAAGATTCTTTAGATGTGAATGTGAGAAGTAAATTTATATTCTTATTGGTGCAATCATTTTTCACTTTGCAACTTTTATTACATTCCCCCTTAAGGCAGTGTGCAAAGAACAGACCCCATTTTTTGCGCTTTGCACACTGCCTTGCTTTATAGCAGAATTGTTGCCAACAGGACCAGATTTGCAGGGTGGATGCCCCTAGGCCTCGTGGTCCTAGTGCCTGACCAAGGCCGGACAACTATCCCGGAAAGAGCACACAAAGAACTGTGGCCTTGCAAAGAATCCGGGCCTGGTTGCCAGTCAGTAAAGTATCTACCCTCTTCCAGGCCCAGGTGCAGGATGTTCACTGGACTCCCACTCCAGGCAAGAGCTTTCCCTACTGCATTTGCTGTATCGCGGTCTCTGGCAGGCCACGAGGGGGAGTGGTCCCAGGTGTGATTGCACCCCCTGTTCCCCCGGTAGTTACACCACTGTTGCCAGTTTTTATGCTGAGTTGCAGAATCCTTCCCCCTGCCCTGTTGTACTCTGCACTTCTTCCCCAGGGTCTGTCATATTACAACTTTATTTTATTATAATGTTTTATCTGTAGTTGTAGCTACAAAAAACTACCTGTTTATTTATAGAGATGTGTGGATTGCCATACTGCTTGCCATAGATTGAATTTTGCATAGACACTAAGGGGCAGATTCACTAAGATCCGAAAATTCGCTAGTGTTAGCTTCGCTAGTGTTAGCTTTCACCGCACTTCACCAGGCGAATTTTCGCCAGCGCTACGCAAATTCATTAAAGTACAAATTTACACTCAGGTCGGCGAACGGTAGCGTAGTTGCGCTAGTGTTACTTCGATAGACAGAGCGCTGTTACGCTAGCGAAGCCTAATTTACATACGGCGGGAACTTTAAGCCGGTGTTAGTGAATTTCTGAAGTTACAAATTAACATCACGCTGGCAAATTATCGCTAGCGTTAAACGCTTCGCGCAATAATGAAGTTGCCCCTAAGAACAACAATACCAGTGTCTATTTATTGATAATGTAGATAGGTGTTACACAGTACAGTATGGGATCCATTATCTGGAAACCCTTTATCCAGAAAGCTCCAAATTACAGAAGGCTGCAACCCATACACTCCATTTTATAAAAATAATCCATTTCATTTTTAAATAGAAAGATTTCCTTTTTCTCTGTAATAATGAAACAGTACCTTGGACTTGATCCCAACTATAATTAATCCTTATGGAATACAAAACCAACATATTGGGTAAGGGTTTAGCAGACTTAAGGCATGAAGATCCAAATTACAGAAAGATCCATATCTGGAAAAACCCATTTCCCGAGCATTCTGGTCCCATACCTGTAGTAACTCACACTCGTGTTTAAATGCAAATACTACTTTTCCTTACAGAATTCATAATAATGAAATGAATGTTTAGGAAAATGAATGGAATATATACTATTAGCCATTTACTATATATTTCCCTGTTAGCGCAGAGGTAGATCATGTAAAGTACATAAAGGTTTTTGCTAAGCATTTTACAATCTTAAGCTCTGCTTTCAGAAACAAATGCCAAGTGGGTGAAAGATATATTTTTGCTTTTGATGGTTATTTTATTGGGTCACAAAAAATTATTGAAAAATGTAATGAAATGCTGCTTAAAGCAATATTATTTCACAGACTGTCCTCCACTACAGCAGTTATAATTACTGCCGCAGACTAAATTTAACAAACAAAAGTAGTAGGTAACAGTTTCCATGGAAATGCCATCTTGTTTAAATAACCAGCATCTTTAAGGCCAGCTTGTGACACAGAACTGAAAAAAAGACATCCTTTGGCAATCAAGGAGCTCAATTCTTCATTCTTCTACAATCTGCCAATAAACTCCTGCCTATAATAATGAACAAATGTTATAATGCACTCTGGTTACACCACTGGGCAAAAACGTAGGTGCAACACATACTCCTCATATGCAGACATCTGTCTATATACTTCTGATGTTTCAAATCACATTTCTCTCAGTTCTGAATGCTTTTAACCATAAAATATTTGTTCCTGACTGAGGTTTAGAGTAAGGTTATACAGGTAAATGAATATATTATCTGAAAACCCATTATCCAGAAAGCTACAACTGATGCATTTAAGCAAAACATTTTTCAACTGAAATCCTCTGTTTTTAGAATTTCAAAGGGAGCTCAAAATCACTAAGACAGCAACTAAGAGAAACAAGATTATCATGTTTTTCCCAGCATGCATCATTCTTTCAAGGGGACCAACTTAACTTCAATTGAATTTCCCACAAAAAATTGCATGCACCAGCAGGCTCAAGGTATGCTACATCTTGGGTTGCCACCTTTTGGATGGCCCCTTACCAGCCCATGCCTCAGAGGTGGGAGATGGGGCAGAGCTATGGCATAATGGGACGGGACTATGAAACAAATGGGGCAGAGCTGAGGCATCTGGGGTCAAAGGGGAAGCAAAATCAGCGGAAAAAGAGGTTGAATGTGGTAATGGACGGGATGGAGGGGGGAGTAGGGAGCAATATTGGCATGAATTAGGGGCGGGCTGGAGGAAAAACAAATGGGTTATGTAATAAAAGGCACTAAGTTTGCCCAAGGGCAGTAACCTATAGCAACCAATCAGCAGGTAGCATTCACTAGTCACCTGTTTAAATGCAAGCATTTTATTGGTTGCCATGTGTTACTGCCCCTGGGCAAACTTAGTGCCTTATATTACATATAGGGGATAGGGTTTACAAATTTACAGGCAAGTACATAGCCAGTAAGTTTGTAATACTGGCCCCAGACCTGGGTGGTATTTTACCGTCTAGGCCTGTGAAATACAGACTGGGTGGAAACCCCATCTACAGTACAGGTACAAAACATTTAGACACCATTTAACTTCAGGCAATTGTAGATATAAGCAAGAGTGCATTTGGGTGTAGTGCTCAATATACTTACAGCCTGGTCTAGCATATGAATCCCTTGGGCCACTGTACATTGCCATGTGCTCCTTAATCACAGCAAAAAGTGCAGCATGTGCAATGGCAGGGAAACATACAGTAGTAGCAAGCACTTTATATATGCAGATATAGTGCACACAAGTTTGTGTGCCTAGCACTACACCTGCTAATAAATGTGGCCCAGAAACGTCAACCAGCCCCATATCATTATGCACATAATGATCCACTCCGGGCATTTTTGAGACCTTGATTCATGTACCATTTAGAGTGTATAGGAATTATGTTTTACAAATTCCAAGACTGGGTCATTATCCCCCTAAGGACAGAGGGTTACTTGACATGTCTGGAGAAGCCATATTTTTCTTTGTGAAATGTGAATTCCTTTACTCATTTTAATGGCATCCTACCTCAAAAACAGAATTGCCCTTTAAAGGAAATAAGGAGGCATATTGCTGTTAGATATTTCAAATATCTATGTATTTATTGTATTTATAATAAACACATGCTTTATTGAGCCTTTAGCATCTTCCATAGTTTGCAAGGCAGTTACCAGTTCCTTAAACTCAACTTCAGTATCAGTTGCAGTAAATTTTGCTGATTACTTTCAGATCTTACTCGCTCAGTTACATATGATATATATATATATATATACGTGTATATATATATATGACCTGTTGCTGCCACCAACTCCAAATCATCAGTGAAAAACAGAAATATTCATACACAACATGATAAAATTCTCACTGATTTAAATTCAAGAAATAGATTTTTGTGTTGCCAATCATTTATCATCACATTGAACCAAAAATGCCAGCTTAGTTTTACTGTATAAAGAAATTAATAATTCTCAAAAATACTTACTGATACTAATTATATGCATTGCCTCCTTGCACTCAACGGAATTTTTTTTTGGATGGATGAAAGTGATGAATCTATGTTTACTCAGCTCTAAAACTGTGTAAGAATTATGCAAAATGACAGCAAGCCTTGACAGAAAGCATTTTCCACTGATGCTCTCACTAACTGCCTGAAAACAGATTTACAGTTAGTGTGTAGTGTGATTGTGGTGGTTTCTGCAGACAACAGTATATAACAGCACACTGTTCTGCTGCTGCATGTGGCAAAACTCGTTTTCCCCATGTGCTTGTCATAGTCTGTATGGCACAAAAAAAAAAATTAATATCATGGAATTTGTCAAGGTTTTATTTCTAGTTTCAGTCAGCAGGCAATACCCAGTAGGGAATGAAACCTATCTATCTGTGGCACTTCAACAAAAGAACCTTTGTGTGGTCTCAGCAACTGAGACGCTTCCTTAAAGCAAACAGATTCTGTCTGAATCAGGCTTCTGGTAAAGAAATAAGAATGGTGTTAAATAAGGAGCCACAAAACACAAACCAGGTCAAATGATTATATAAAACAAAATACCTATATACATCCAGAAGCTGCAGGACTGTGACTGAAAGCTTTGTCACACATATCTGTGCATGATAAATTATCAGAATCCCACAGATAGTAAGTTACAGTGTTTGTTTTCCCAAAGTGCCCTTGGAGATAAACAAGCAAATGCTCGATTTATATGCAATGTAAAACACTATCTCTGGGTTTGCGTGATGCTTCCAGCATTCCACATACAGTTCACATAACAGGATTGGGAGTGTGTAACATGAAGACTAGTTAGTTAACCTTTCCTATTACTTCTACCACTATAGGTGAATGATTTAATTTGCTTCTTTGTGTACTTCAGAGCTGACGTATTTAGCATTCCAATGGTTAAATGCCCTGCCTGGCTGCCATATGGATTGTTAAAGCCTCCCAAGGACAACAAGGTAAGTGATGATCACAGAATTGCTTTCTCAGTTGAGTAATAAATCACTTTGTGGTGTAATGCTGATAGAGCCAACTACAAAGATATATCAGTAAAGGGTCTCTCTTAGAGTTCATATGGAGATGCTTTTAACTTTGTCAGATGTTGCAGTTTACACCAGTGACAAGGGATGACAAAAAAAAGAAAATCACAGAAAGCTACAGCAGTGGCAAAATCAGAAATCATTAAGCCCTACATTGGGTTCTTTGAGCTGCCCATTCTTCCCAAAGCCTTTGAGATGTTGATCTGCTTGGCACACATTTATAAATCTGACATCAGCCCATACCCTCACAAAGTTCCTATTGTTCTGCCCCTGGGGTACTACAGAGGCCCATTTATCAAAGGTGGAATTTTGAATTCATGTGAGTTTTTTAAATTCGACTATACTCACAATTTGACTGGAAGTTTAAATAAAAAATTAATTAATATATTAATATTTGATCAAATGGTTCATACTCAAAAATGCAAATCGTATTTGTACAAATCAAAAATTTCTCCCAAAAAAAAGGCAAATGTCAGGAAGGCTATTAACATCTACAAATATCTAAATGGACCTCTGCCACTGACTTGTACATGAACTCGGAAGGTTTTAGGTTGTGAATATTCACATTAGGATTGTTTCCATGGTCAAGGTGTGATTAGTAGTGATGGGCGAATTCGCGACGAATTCCCGCGATTCGCCGCTGGCGAATAAATTCGCGAAACTGGCAAAAAAATTCGCCAAAAAAAATTTGCTGCGCAAAAACGCGACGCACGCCGAAAATGACACGACGCGCGTCAAAAACGACGCGTCGCGTTTGACGCGACGCGCGTCAAAAACGACGCGTCGCGTTTGACGCGACGCGCGTCAAAAACGACGCGCGACTCGTTTCGCGAATCGGCGAAAAATTCACGAATTTCTCTGGAAATTCTCGAATTTTTCGGCGAAGCGAAACGCGCCCGTTTCGACCATCACTAGTGGTTAGTGATGGGCGAATTTGTTCGCCAGGGGCGAATTCGCGGTGAATTCCCGCGATTCGCCGCTGGCGAATAAATGCGCGAAACTGCAGCAAAAATTCGCCAACAAAAATGAGTCGCGCGTTGTTTTTGACACGACGCGACGAAAACGACGCGACACGCGTCGGTAACGACGCCACGCGCGTCGGAAACGACGCGACGCGCGACTCGTTTCGCGAATTTTTCGCCAATTCGAGAATTTCTTGGGAAATTCGCGAATTTTTCGGCAAAGCGAAACGCGGGAGTTTCGCCCATCACTAGGTGTGATCAATCTCACATTCAAATTTACATTGGAATAGGGGGATTAAAATTTGAGTGTATGAATCTTTAAACTTGAAAATTAGATTTCGATTCGGCTATTTGACCCTTGATAAATCTGCCCCTTTAAGTGAACATATATTCCATTCTGTTGTGATCTGAAAGTGAGCAAAGTTTTAATCCAAAAAATATGGATCTGTTGCCTGTGGCCTAGAGTTACATAAATGTATATGGACCTACTGTCTTTACTTCTATATGCACTATATTGTTGAAACTGTGACACTAATAACTATCTTTATATCCACCTTAAACCAGCCATAGACTGCAGATGAATCCATAGCAATCTAACCAGCAGTTTGCATGAGCCAGTCTTACGCATTAGGAAAGTAAAAGTCTTGCTGTGTTGGGTTATTAGATCAGGATGGGAACAAAAATAAGAACGCAGGATATAAATGCACCAAAACTAACTGGCATGCTTGACTGAATGGTTTAGGAAAATAACTATAAACATGTTGTTGATGGGGTTGGAGAATATGGAAAATTGGGAGGTTGGGTTTTTGGTCACTCTACTGTCACATTGCTAGAAGAACAACTATCTACAATCATTTTAATATAAATTTGACATCAAGAATATAAGAAACTAACTGGCACAGCAAGGACTACATACTGTTTATATATCCACCAAGAGAGTGGATACAGTGTGTGTTTGTATATACACAGTATATATATATATATATATTAAGCACATGAAAGCACAAATAATGCTGCTCTTTCTGTAAAACATATACAAATTACTTATTGTGAGACAGAGTAGCTTCTCTCTGGATTACTCTATGTCAGGGGTGCCCAAAAGGTAGATTGGGATCTACCAGTCGACATTGTCAACAAACAGCTACTCTATATTACCCTCCAGTTTAATTCTTTTCATTCAAATATTTATTATGTAAAGGTTACATAAGAAATTGTTAATTAGTTAGTGTTAAATATAACAACATAAATTATCTCATAAATCAATATAATATTTAAGTAACATTTTCCACAGAATACTAGATCATATGTAGATCATCACTGCAAGTAGACCTTGCATTAGTAAAGTATGGGCACTCCTGCTGTATGTATTTCCTGTATCATAGCCTGCACTATTCAGTAAACATAGCAAAGAGATAAAGGGGCAGATTTATCAAGGGTCAAATTATGACATCGAAATTCGAATAAAAAAATACCAACAGAAATTTATTTAAAAAAAAAAATCAAATTCGAGTGAATAACTGTTTTTGATCGTTCAAAATCAGTCAGATCGTATTTGATTCGAAGTACTGAAAAAAAAACCCAGTCCACCAAATTGGTTCTAGGAGGTCCCCCATTGGCTAAAACAGCAATTCAGCAGGTTTTAGATGACGAATAGTTGAAGTCAACTTTTTAAAGAGACAGTAAATCATAAATTTTGATATTCGAATTCTCTAATCTTTTTCAAATTCGAATTGAATTTGGACTATTCCATAGTCAAAGTACACTAAAATTAGCTTGAAATTTGAATTTAAAAATTTGATTTTTCAATTTGACTCTTGATAAATCTGTCCCTTAACATCAACCTTTTCAAATAGTTATATATTGCTAAGGGGACGATTTTGTTGCAAGTGGGATGGGCAAACTTGACCCATTTCTCTTCACCAAAAATATGCCGCCGGTGAAAATTTGCCAAAATGCATCAAAGTCTATGGGCAACTAATGTTTTTTTAATTTTTGTGACGCACCGTAATTTTCCATTCTGTTGTGATCTGAAAGTGAGCAAAGTTTTAATCCAAAAAAATATGGATCTGTTGCCTGTGGCCTAGAGTTACATAAATGTATATAGACCTAGTCTGTCTTCTATATACTTCTATATGCACTATATTGTTGAAACTGTGACACTAATTAGTGATGGGCGAAACGGCCGCGTTTCGCTTTGCCGAAAAATTCGCGAATTTCCAGAGAAATTCGCGAATTTTTCGCCATTTGGCGAAACGAGTCGCGCGTCGTTTTTGCCGCGCGTCGCTTTTGACGCGTGTCGCGTCGATTCCGACGCGCGTCGCGTCGGTTCCGACGCATCGCGTCGGTTTCGGCGCGTCGCGTCAAACACGACGTGCGACTCGTTTTGACGCGGCAAATTTTTGGCGGCGAATTTTTCGGGTCGTTTCGCGAATTTATTCGCCAGCGGCGAATCGCGGGAATTCGCCGCGAATTCGCCCCTGGTGAATAAATTCGCCCATCACTAACACTAATAACTATCTTTATATCCACCTTAAACCAGCCATAGACTGCAGATGAATCCATAGCAACCTAACCAGCAGTTTGCATGAGCCAGTCTTATGCATTATTATTATGCATAATTTTTTGTCTCCTGTTTGAGTGAGCTTGATTTCCGTGCCAAAACTCATCAAAAAATTAATTCATCCCTAACAACATTTTTTTTCACTGGCTTTTTTAAGAAGAATTTTTGGTAAATCAAGGGGATTTGGGTTTGGGAGTTTGGTGAGATAAATTTGAGGTTTATTTGTGACTTTATTGTAAAGGTTTTGAATGGAATACGCTGAGATTTGAAAGCAAAGAATCAGAACATTATTGTTAACTGACATAATTTCTGATTATCATGTGCTGCTGTGTGCAAAAATATTACTATATTTTATGTAATAATAATATAGGGGGTCATTTATCAAAGTTTGTGCTGTTTAAACAAAAAACTTACCTGAAACCTGAAAATAGCTCATATCCAAAAATACACCATATAAAACATGACAAGGTCATGTAGGAGTCAATGGCAGAGGTCCCTTGAACAATTTGAAGATATTAAGAGCCTTCATGAGGTTTGAGTTTTTTCATTGGGTTTCGCTCGAAAACACCAAAAAAACTCAAGAGTTCGAGAGATTTTAAGTTTTTTCTCTAAAACTCGATTTGAGTTTTTGGGTTTCCCAACTCGAATTTACTTATTCAATTCTTTTATATTTGATTATTTCCTTAAATAGAAACCATTCGAGTTGTGGGTTCATTTGAGTTCATTAGAGGTATAAAGTTCTAAAATTATAACTTTTTATAAATGGCCCCTTAAGTATTATATTACAAATAGATGCTCATTTTGAGGTTGTGCTGTTCCCATGTGGTGCTGCTTGTGATGCCATCACATCTGAATCAGGGCTTCATGTTTTTCACTCTTCACTGATTCTTTACCCCAAGTTCCTGGGTGTTCTATAATTCTGACCTCTGGTATGCTGATCTTTGACCTGATTGTGTTTGATTCCTGCCTACATCAAATACTTTTATATTGATGCTTCACTGTCAACTGAATTCTGTAACCCCCCAGTACCTCACACAACTCCTTGAGCCCTATAACGGAGCAGAAAGAGTTGTACTAGTGATGGGCGAATCTCCCCAGTTTCGCTTCGCCGAAAAATGCACAAATTTCCAGAGGAATTCGCGAATTGGCGTAAAATTAGCGAAACGTGTCGCGGCACGCTTTTGATGCGCGTTGCGTCGTCTTCGGCGCATCGCATCGTTTTCAGCGCGCGTCGCATCGTTTTCGTCGCGTCGCGTCAAAAACGACACGTGACTCGTTTTTTCCGGCGAATTTTAGCCAGGCGAAATTTCGCTGGTGTTTCGCGAATTTATTTGCCAGCGGCGAATCGCGGGAATTCGCCCCTAGCAAATAAATTCGTCCATCACTAAGTTGTACCTCAGTCTCTATTCATTGCTGCTTGTGTTCAGTGGTGGTACTTGGGAGGTGGTTGGGTGGCATGTAGGCATAGTGATGCCAGTGATGTGCAGCATCTGATATGGCTGTATCTTGTGCGAGATTTTTAATTGAAGCAAAGCTTATATGGAATGTACAACTGGTCCCATTATGGGTTCAATTTTGTGTCCCTTAATGCTCTAGCACTTGTCTCCATGGCTTTGGTACATGAGTCTTTCCTTTTATACCCAGACAACTCAGCTTTATTAGTGACAAAATTTGCTGGATTATTGTTAATATCAACAATCCTTTCAAAATGCTATCTAGCCTTTAGCTAGGTCCCTGTATGTTCTTTATTTGTAGTGTCTTCACCAAGGACACAGTTTGATGGTGAACCTATCTTTTTGTCTACTATAAGCTTGGACTCCCACAGCCTCCATGCAGTTTCTTTCTTCTCATCTCTTTGTATTGTTCCCATTGTTTTCAAAGCATTTTCATTCCAAAGATCCTCGTCAGAACTCTTTCCACTGTCTGCAGAGAAGTCTCAGGGGTTGAAACAAGCTATTCATCTTTTCAGACATGATGTGAATGATCTGCCCAATGGAAATGCAAACTGTTTATTTATGCTAATATAGCTGTTCTTTTATTTTTTCAAAACAATGATTTTGCTTTTACTTTCTGTATGAAAAACCTGCAATGCTAGCAACAGTTCCTGATACACTCATTACATATTTCTGTGCTTGTTGTAGCATGACATTGTCAAACCCTTTTTATTTCGTAAATACCACCAATTGAGCATCTCTAAAATGTAGCTTACTTTATCCCACTGTGAGTGACAGCTAGAAATGTATACCAAAAACAGACACCACAAATCTTTCTGTGTTTAACCAATTGCATAGAAATGGTAAATCTCTGGTATTTCTTTCCCTCCTGCAAACTAATCGTGTTCCTATTTTATCAGTATGAGTTACTTCTATAATTTACATTAACTGCAATTTTCTTTCTTTCTTCGTTTGGTATCATATAGATGATGCATCTACAGAAGACATGACATGATTGTACCCCGGCCTCAGAGACAATAATTTGACTTTTCTCTACAGAAGGATGCCTAATCCATGAGGGTTCTGTTTAGATCATTTGGAGATATGGGGGTGACAAGCTGAGGGCCCAAATCTTTGTTTTTAGTTGGGTCCACATTTTTTTGGATTCTCATACTTTATTTCATGTATAATTATAAAACTCAGAATCCAAAACCTAAAACCCAAATTGAAGTCACAGCTCACACTTCCTTTAACAGCCACCTTTGGCTTTGAGTGGAGTCCGCTGCTACTCAGGTGACTCCAGGTCTTAAAGTGAGACGATCAGGGCAAAGTTTCAGAGCAAGCAAGGAAACCAGATCTTATGAAGGGGACTGATGTAGCTTACAAGAATCAGAATCAGGCAGGCCAGGCCAGGTCAAAACCAAATGGTAACACGATACACAGGCAAAATCCAGAAGAGAAGTCAAGCAGGCATGGGTTGGTTGATCCATGCAGAGTTCAGTCAAAGTTAGGATACAGGCAGGGGTCAGAATCACATTGTCAGGATAGACGCACTACCAGGAACTATACTAGACAGACCTACTGTATAATGGGCATGGAATGAACTGAGAGGTAGGGATTTATAGGCTGCATAAGTAGGGCTTTAGAACAGATGTGAGTTAATATAAACCACATAGAGCCATCATGCCTGTCTAAAAACTAAGAATATTGTTGAAGTGAACCTGGAAGCTAGCAGTCTTATTGAATAGGTGATCCACAAGGAGACCACACTAAAAAGAACAAGTTCCCTGTTCAAATACAGGCAGGATGTAATATAATTCTGCTGTAACAAGGATCTTTTATTTCAATATATCTTTTTTTATTTGGAATTTCTATAACTCCAAATTCAGTGATTTATGTATTAGTTTATCTCATATTTGCCTTTTTATAAATATTCATAATAACAAAATCAGAGCCCAATGATTTATTCAACACATAATTCAAAAGGTTTGCAAGCAAATTATAGATTATGCATTTGCCTTATAAACACATCAAAAAGGCAATAAAACATTGACTGGTTTCATACAGGTGGATAAAAGGATAATGAGGCAATTATTCTCTTAGGAGTTAAACAAAGCACAGGGGCTTTGCACTGACACTGTGACCCATAACAGCCAGACATTGGACATTGCATAACCACCAATACAAAAAAAAACAGTAACAAGTGGACTGTTAATAAAAGTTGGTTGAATAAAAAAAAATTCGATTGAAGGGTTAAAATCGATCGAATTTTTTTCATTTGATCATTTGATTGGTCAATTTGCGTTGAAATTCAACCAGTTCCCCTTTAAATTCGAAAATCGAATTTGAGGGTTTATTAACCCTCGGTCACGTGGAGCTAAAGTATTACCTATATTGATCTTTTTGATTTGTGGTGTATGTATCATTTTTATCATGTTAAGGCAGATATTAAATGCACTTTATGAGAAAATATGAATCATATCCACAGCATGTGCATTGTGCAAAATTAAATTTTGCATACAATTTGTCATTGTCAGAATAAGGTACTTACACAATATTCCAGTATAATTGTAATTGAAGTGACATTGATATAATTGTGGCTAGCTTGAAGGTGGTGGAAGCTCCAAAGTTCCCCTGCATCATTAAGATTTTTAGCATGTGGTGGGATGGATGCACAAGTACCTAGCGCAACTGTAGGGAAGTGCATAGAGCAACAGCTCCATTTTACAGACACCACAACTCTGGTCATGGTTATAAATGAGCCCTATTGCCTACCCCCAATTATCACAAATGTTTTGTTTGTTAAATTATGCAAATTCTGTATATTCACTATAATTTGTATTTAGTCTAGTATTTGTTTTGTATTTAATCTAGTTAATGTCCATCTGGCACTAGACATGAATAAAATCTACTATTTTACCGGTTGTCAATATGGAGAGTATTTTCCACAGATTATATTATCTTGAAGCACACAAGTCTCTAAAATTGTAATGTATATTTTCAATTTAAATGTAATGTTTGCCTTAGAAACTGTAATATCTGCACATCGTATTCTATCATAATCTGTTAGAACATGACATACTAGATATAATAAGCAGATATTTTATCTTTTTCCCCCCCTTATTCTAATCTATTTCCATGAAATTGTAGATACATTTTAAACAATGGTTCTTATTTAATCATCCCACTTGTTATTTATTTATTTATTATTCATATCTTAAAGGTAATTTGATTACTTGGAACAATAACTAATGTATAGGAAGTCAAAACTATAAAATAATAGACAAATGGATTGTTTCATTGTATTAAGGCTTTGCTTTAAATTGCACAATGACATAAGCTTTCAAGTGGATCATGAATAATGTATTTTTCTTGGGAAGATTGGAAGGTAATATAGTACTGCTGTTTAAAAGATAACATATTATAGCAGTTACTCTTGCGGTTTAAGATAGAAAATACAAATCAGTTTTGTTTAGATGTCCAGCGTACTGTATGCCATTATTTTGAGAAACTCAGCAGTTATTTAAGATGTCATCCCTACAATCAGCCCTCACTCTTTTGGGTCTAGATTAATAACATTTGTGTATGGCAGAGTATATACTGTTGATACTTTGCTGGCTCATTAATAAGTGAAAATTGCTGGTCTCAGTGTTGAACAATCAACGTTGTTCCATTTATTGTACAGTAATAAACACTTATAGTTATTAATGCAGGTATGAGATCTGTTATCCAGAAACCCATTATCCAGAAAGCTCCAAATTATGGAAAGGCCATCTCCCATAGGATCCATTTTATTCAAATGATTTCCTCTTTCTCTGTAATAATAAAACAGTACTTTATACTTGAGCCAAATCAAGATAAAATGAATCCTTTTTGTAAGCAAAATGTAAGCCTAATGGGTGTATTTAATGTTAAATGTTTACATAACTTCCTAGTACACTTAAAGGAGAACTAAACCCTAAATTAAATCTAAATAGACCCCCTCTCTCCTCCCCCCAGCCTAGATGCTACACCGAGCAAATGCCCCATAGTCAGATTTTTGCATGAAGACCAGCATCAAAATGCCCAAAACTCACAAATATTTGAAGGCAAGAAACATCTTTCAATTGTAAAAGTGACAGGTTTTAGCTGGACTATTTTTGTATTCATATTGCTTAGGAGCGTAAAAAATTAAGAAAATCCAAGTTCTCTTTTTCCTCTAAAAAGTTGCATTTTTCCCCTTAAACACCATGTATTGTTTTCTCTGGAGAAAAGATCCTTGTGAGGGAATATGATTACTATTACACAGTTGAGGCCATTATAGACAGATAGTGGGGAATTGAAAAACAAAATGGCAGAATTGATCCAGATTGCCAATAGCAGCATCACTATAAATCTATATCTACATAGTAGCGAGGGCAATGAAAATAAGTTTTTCTCCAAAAAATTATTGACCAATAGGCACAAAATGCATCAGGGCTTTATGTCCTAATAAATGGCTTGAACGTTTTATTACATTTTTGGTCATTACTTTTTGGAGAAATCATTTTTGGCTGCAGATAGTGGGGGATCTTGTTTCCCATAAAAATTATCACTGCACCACCCCTTCAGACATAGGGAACTAAACTTTAATTTGAAGCAAGTATAGGTGGTTCCTCACAGTGAGGGCAGTGAGGTTGTGGCATGCACTGCCAGGTGATGTTTGATGGCTGATTCTAATAATGCCTTATTGGGGCTTGGATGATTTCTTAAGATCTACAATTAGTATACATACATAAATAAATAAATAAATATATATATATATATAAATAAATATATATATATATATACACACACAGTATATATGTTACTGCATAGATAGGTCTATATAAAAATGTGTATATACGTAGGTATATATGCACTGATGTTCTTTTGAAGGGTCAAACATTTGGAAATTTGTCTTTTCTTAACCAAAATTAACTATGTAACTGTATATTAAATATACAACCCTCTGCTGCCTATGCCACTCATAATGCAGCTATGTGATTCCTATTACAAGATAATGTAAAACAGCCGATGATGCTAGCTACTGTATGGTTAGCTGGATAAATCACTGGATAGAGGTATTGGACATATTTTTGGGTTTCCAAGTCTTCATCCCACTGTTCTTAAATATAAAAGTGCTTTGGTTTGTTAATACATATATATATTTCACAACAATAGTTCTGCTTTGAGCTAGAAAGTCACATCGCTAAAATATATTAGATGTTACAGACAGTCAATCAGTTGAGTTCCATCAGTGCATTGTTCCTACATTTCACTTGTTTCCTGACCTTCAGAATTAATTTTCATGTCCCTTTTCACTAGACTACTCAATCTGAAAAACAGCATCATGTTGCTTATTAAATCAGCTGGGGTCTTAGAGAGTATCTCAACTTTTTTCCTTTAATTGGAAGAAGAGATTAAGTTAAGGTTGGTTGATGTTGAAACAGTCAGTTTTGACAGCTTTTGTATTATATGTGGCTTCAAGTTTATTATCACAAGATACAAGATATTCCTAATGACAGTACAGTGGGGAAAACAAAATGTTTTATGGAGGAGCTTTGATAAAAGGAAACTGACTAATGTGATATTGTGTTAAAAGGACATATGTTGGTAATATTGAAAATTTTTTAATAATTTTTTATATTTGCTTAGCAATATCAAATGCAGCCTTCTTGTCTGTCAGATAGGACAGCCAACCTCTATCTGGTGTTAAAACAACAATGTACCATAATGAATGCCACTGGAACATTGACCCCAGCCATGCATATAAAATATTTAGTTATGAATAGTGATGGCCGAATTTATTCGCCAGGGGCGAATTCACAGCGAATTCCCGTGATTCGCCGCTGGCGAATAAATTCGCGAATTGCCAGCGAAATTTTGCTTTGCGAAAATTCGCCACAAAAATGAGTCGCACGTTGTTTTTGACGCGGCACGGCGAAAACAATGCGACGCGCGCCGAAAACTACGCGACGCGTGCAGAAAACGATGCGACGCTACGAAAACGAAGCGACAAAGTTGACGCGACGCGCGTCAAAAGCGTCCCGCGACTCGTTTCGCGAATTTTTCACCAATTCGCGAATTCCTCTGGAAATTCGCTAATTTTTCAGCGAAGCGAATCTCGGGAGATTCGCCCATCACTAGTTATGAACTGAGGCTGTCTGCAACATTAAAAAAATTTGCAATTGAGAGAGAGACTTTTTTTTGTGAACCCTGTAATTCTTGAATTACAGTCACATTTCATTACAAGCATATTAACTTAGGAAGGTTTTGGTTGTATGCTTTATTCGACAGATTGTAGCTGGCTCCACCTGGAAAGTGTCTTGACCATAGAATCCTAGTATACTCTCTGGACTAATGTAGAGGGTGCTCTCTAGTGTCAGCAGTGTTGCGTAGCAATAAACACAAACAATGCATTTTTAACAGATCCTTTTTCCCGAACAATTTGAGTTTTTGAGTGAAACTACCCTCGAAAAAACTAAATTTTTTTGAGAAAACACAACTCCACTTTTAATAAATAACCCCCTAACTCTACTAAAAAAATAATTTCAACATTAAATACACCTGATAGGATTGTTTTTCCTCCAATAAGGATTAATTATATCTAGTTGGGATCCATTACAAGGTACTGTTTTATTATCACAGAGAAAATGTAAATATTTTGTAAAATTTTGAATGATTTATTTAAATGTCTATGGGAGATGGCCTTCTCATAATTCGGAATGTTCTGAATAACAGGTTTCCAGATTGTGGATCCTATACCTGTACTATACCTGTCTTTTTTAAATTTCTGTTATAGTCCCTTGTTCTGCGAATTCTTTATAATGTTTGACATGGCATTATCCAATTATATCACATTTATAAATGTGATATGACATATTACTAAGCTCTTATGGGAGAAATGAGAGTTAGTTCTGTGATAGAGCGAGCCAAGAAAGATTATGTCTATTTTGAAAAATATATTTTAAGTTATAACATCAAGTAAATAGCTAAACTTTATATATTTTGAAAATGAGTTACAAGCATTATTCATTAAATATGAAATATTAGTTCACTATGATGGCTCTAGAAACCTATAATTATGCTGTATACTTTTGTTATTAAAGTCTATTTGAGTAGTTAGTCATGCTTGTAATATTCTTGATATTGGAATAAGAGAGATGGTTGTTTTATGTAACTCATTTAGACTTTTGATAAAGAATTTATTTGATTTTCAAATGAACATTTGGTGAGCATTCATAAAATAGTGAGTAGCAGTTTCAGTTTGAATAGAACATGACATTTCTCCACCTTCACTCTACATGTCAATTTTTATGAGTGCGTAAAGAAAGGACTTTTTATTTTGCTGTATACAGTATATGGTGCCTAGGTATATGAATGTGTGTGTAATCGTGCATGTGTATTAATGCATGTATAGCTAGCCTTTAGCAGTAAACAAATGGTTTACGAGTTATTTAGTGCTAGTGTTGGGCTTGTTGCAGTTGATGAATAATTTGAAGATAGAAGCTTTATTCAGATTAATTTACCCCTAAATCCTATAGGTGTTTTGGGTTATGCCAATCTTTAAGGAACTATGTATGCTTAGTTTCGTTTTTCTACACTGTACAAAGTAAACAAAGACCATTAATAAATTGAAATGTATTGGTGGTGTATACCCTAAAACACCCACTGCTGGTGTAGCCTTAGGCACACTATACTAGCCAACTGTTCATTCAGAATGCAATACATTAATTTGCTTGGGGTTTCTTCATAAAGATTCATTGTTTGGTAGTTATTGCTAGATTATTATGTACAAGGTTTCCACACAATCCAGTCAATGGATAGTATTTTTCATTAGAGGCTGTTGATGTGTGTGCAGCCAGAGAAATCATGACTACTTCCACTGTAAAAATAAACACAAATATGCACAGAAATATGGCTAACTAGCTAACTAGCAGATAAACATATAATTTGTACCGAAAATTGCTGAAAAATTTAATTAATTTAAATGCTACTAATAAAAATGGTATATTGCCCCATTAAAGGAAAACTATACCCCAAAAATGAATACTTGAGCAACAGATTATATCAAATTAAGTGACATATTAAAGAATCTTATCAAACTGGAATATATATTTAAGTAAATATTACCCTTTTACATCTCTTGCCTTGAACCACCATTTTGTGATGGTCTGTGTGCTGCCTCAGAGATCACCTGACCAGAAATATTTCAACTCTAACTGTAACACAAAGAAGTGTGGAAGCAAAAGCCACAACTCTGTCTGTTAATTGGCTCATGTGACCTAACGTTATAGTTTGTTTGTTATGTTTGTGTGCACCGTTGGATCCTAGGATCCCAGGAGGCTGTCCTTATTTTTTAAAATGGCTATTTTCTATTTAGGATGGCACATGCTGCTAAAAAAGTATATTATTATGAAAATGGTTTATTTACATGAATCAAGGTTTTACATATGAGTTGTTTTATGCAATATCTGTTTATAGAGACCTACATTGTTGGGGGGATATAGTTTTCCTTTAATATGCTAGTATAAACTGTTTAATTCTAACTAAAACAACTTCCTTTGGCTAACGCTTAAAAGATCTATTTGGATAGGCTGATTTTTTTGCCAAGCAGGATGATGGCAATTAACACACTCCTTGTAACATAGGACATATATAAAATGTATTTAGATAAATTCAAAAAATCAACACAATCACAAACACAGCTACAGAATAAGCTCAGGATCAGCCAATAAGTAGGTATCATATAATCGTCTTTTACATTGTTAATGACAAGAAGACAAGACACAATAGAAAAGACAACAAATAGTCAAATACATTCACTTATTAATTTCTTATCCAGAGTAGCTAGTGACACATTTGTGCATCGAAAGCAAGTATTTTATTGGGTTGCCATGGGTAACTGTAAATGGAACATACTTTGCACCTGCTTTACTCTCCCTCTGTGGGATATTACATTATTCTCTCTCTCTTTTAATGGGACTAGTACAGCTAGTATAGAGTGTTAGACATTTGTGAAAAACCAACACAGTTTATTGTTTATAGATGGATGTTGCTGGTTATACCGATGTACGTTGTTTGGGAGTCTTTTAGGAATGGGACCTGTTATACAGAATGCCCAAGACCTGTTTTTTTTTTGATAATGGATCTTTCAGTAATTTGGATGTTCATATCTTAAGTCTACTAGAAAATCATGTAAACATTAAATAAACCCAAAGGCTGGTGTTGCTTCCAATATCGATTAATTATATCTTAGCTTGGATCAAGTACAAGGTACTGTTTTATTATTACAAAGAAAATGGAAATCATTATGAAAAATTTGGATTATTTGGATAAAATGGAGTCTTTGGGAGATGAGCTTTCCATAATTCGGCACTTTCTGGATAAAGGGTTTCTGGATAACAGATCCCATACATGTACTTATGTAAGTTGTTGGAGAGTATTATAGTGTGATACTGATAGATGTTTTAGGGGTGTGTTATGTAGTGATTGGTGAATTTATTCGCCAAGAGCAAATACGCAGGCGAATTCCCACGTTTCTCCGCTGGTGAATAAGTTCGCTAATCACCCGTGAAAATAGTTTTTTGGATGCCGGCATCGTCCAGAAACACGCAGTTTCGGAAATTTTTCACCGTTTTGTGAATTTGCTGAGAAATTTGCAAATTTTTCAGCGAAACGGGACAAATTCGCCCATCACTAGTGTTCAGCAAATGTGTTTGATGCTGACTCTTCCTTCAGTGCATTACTGCCCAGTTGCTAGCTTTGCAATGAGAAGCAACCCAAACCACTAATAATAACAAAGTAAATTATTCTCAAAATCACCACAATTAGGGCATTATTAGAATAACACAGAATTGAGAACAGAACATTGTGTTACATCTCTTATTGCCACTCCTCCCTAGTACATAAAGGGTTGCACTATCCCCTACCAAAAATAAAATCTCTATTTTAAAGGAATAGATAAAAAAAAATCAAGGTTAAAGATCAAAAGACAAATCCAACATCTGCATGTATCATTTATGCGTTATTTCTATACTTTTGTAGCCTAGCGCCTTTTCCAAGCAGCACATCAGTGGAACACTACTGCAGAAAACATTCTTTTGCTGAAATTGTAAAACATTAATCATTAGGATCACCCATGTTATAAATAAAATAGTCTTTTTACTACTTATGCATACACAGCAGAATGTGAAATACTTTCATTCGATCATAGAGAAGAAATAACTAGTTGCAATTCCTGTTTAAATGCTATATATCTCAACAAGCTTCTGTGCTGAAAACATTTTGTGCCCTGATTCTTATTTAGACATTTTTCAGGGCATGTAATGTGACCAAATCGAGACAATTACAGTAATAGCTATGAGAAGCAACAGTTCACTTTTAAATAAGGGGTGCTGCCACAGGATGACACTACTGATATCCAAAAAAGATGGTAACTAGATATTGTTCTATTATATGGTAATGTACAAATAGCAACCAATAAGCACTTTTTTCTTTGCGCAATTAGAATAAGGAAACTGATTGCTCCTGTAACTTCATAGTTATCTACTGCCAATATATGTCTACTACCCCATGGCTATAAGTATGGGATCTGTAATCCAGAATGCTCAAAATTTGGGGTTTTCTGGATAAGGGAATGTACCATAATTTAGATTTTCATCCATAAGCCTACTAAAAATAATTTAAATATTAAATAACCTCTACAGGCTTGCTTTGCCTCTAATAGGGATTCATTATATCTTAACTGGCACAAAGTACAAGGTACTGTTTTATTATTACAAATAAAAGGAAGATCATTATGAAAAATGTGGATTATTTGGATACAATTGATTCTATGGGAGATGGCATTTCCATAATTTAGATTTTACTGGATTAATGGTTTCCAGATAACAGATCCCATACCTTTACTGATATAAGTTGTTCGGGAGTGTAACGGTGTGATAATGATGGAAGTTTTGGGGGAGTGTTCATTTGAATACAGGTATGAGATCTGTTATCCATAATGCTTGGGACCTGTTGTTTTCCAGATAAAGGATCTTTTTGTAATTTGAATATCCATACATCTAGTCTAATACAAAATTACTTAAACATGAATAAAGTCCAAAAGAATGTGTTTCCCTTCCATAAGGTTTAGTTATATCCTAGTTTGGATCATGTACAAGGTACTATTTTATTATTACAGAGAAAAAGGAAATCATTTTTTTAAAAATTGGAATTATTCAATTAAAATGGAGTCTAGTGGAGATGGCCTTCCCCTAATTCGGACTTTTCTGAATAATGGGTTTCAGGATAACAGATCCCATACATGTATTATGAGCAAAACTTAGTCTATGGGACGTGACATTCCCATGATACCTTTCTGTATGACGAGTGTCAGAATAACAGTACAGTATATATATATATATATATATACATGACTTCCCAGTTCCTTTTAAAAAAGTGCATCAAGGTGAGTAACGTGAGTATATTATTGTACACTATTGAGAGTAGGTGGACAGTATGTTAACAGTATGCTCCTGTAGCAGAGGCTATGATATACGTTATGAGAAGGTCACTATTACACTATACATAGCATTTATTTTGTGTATATAACCTGCAGAGGGACACTATGATTTGCTGTACTCTGAGATCTCATACAGTGAGAACATAATTAGGGATGGCGCGAACTGTTCGCCGGCGAACTTGTTCGCGCGAACATCGGGTGTTCGCGCTCGCCGGAAGTTCGCGAACCTCGCGCGACGTTCGCCAATTTGGGTTCGCCTTAGTTGGCGCTTTTATTTTGCCATTTCTCCCCAGACCAGCAGATACATGGCAGCCAATCAGGAAGATCTCCCTCCTGGACCACCCCCACACCCCCTGGACCACTCCCCTTGCCTATAAAAACCGAAGCCCTGCAGTGTTTTTTCGCTCTGCCTGTGTGTGCTGAAGAGATAGTGTAGGGAGAGAGCTGCCTGTTAGTGATTTCAGGGACAGTGGATAGTAAGTTTGCTGGCTAGTAATCTACTGTACTTCAAACAACTGCCATCTAGCTGTGTGAGCTTGTTCACATTCTGTCTAAATATCCATAATATTACCATCTCCAGAAAAAGCACCTGAGTGACTTTTTTCAAGCAGCCATAATATATTTTACGTAATCCGTATCCACCGCTGTAGTAGTGTATACGTTGACCTTGTAGGCATTATTTGCCCTGTAGCCATTTTTTGCCCAGTGTGTTCTTCAAACAACTGCCATCTAGCTGTGTGAGCTTGTTCACATTCTGTCTAAATATCCATAATATTACAGTGTCCACAACCACCTGAGTGACTTTTTTCCCTTTACAGCACAAAACGCAGCGCTGTGTCAACAATGGATTTTTCAGATACATTTTTGCCCTTGATCCCCCTCTGGCATGCCACTGTCCAGGTCGTTGCACCCTTTAAACAACTTTAAAATCATTTTTCTGGCCAGAAATATCTTTTTTAGCTGTTAAAGTTCGCCTTCCCATTGAAGTTTATGGGGTTCGCGAACCGTTCGCAAATTTCCGGAAGTTCGCGAACATGTTCGCGAACTTTTTTTCGGCGGTTCGCGCCATCCCTAAACATAATTAACCTCAATTAAACCATCTATTCATAAGGAAAATATATATAGAGAGAGTGCAAGAGAGTGCAAGAGAGAGAGAGAGGGAGTGTAAGGTTTTTAGGATTATTTCTATGTCCACATTCTTCACATCAAATCGCATTTCACAAATTTATTTGCCTGCGGCGAATCGCGGGAATTCGCTGCGAATTTGCAGCTGGCGAAATTCCCATGACTACACAGCATTACTATCTGGAGGTAAAAAGTAATATTTATATCAAACATGTGCAGCCTGCTTTCTTCTACAATAGGTCCAACAGCAGAATCTGCAAGGAAAATCATTAAGATCATTTTAAAATCTAGGGAATAACAGGCAACCGGCATGTCAATACACATTTATCGATAAATATTTTCATTAGCAAAATACAAAGGGAAAACATGAAGCTGCAGTGTCCCTTTAAAAAGAGGTCAGCAGATTCAGCTGTTTGCACGTCTGGTGTGCTTTGCTCTTTCACATACCTAACACCTCCAATTCAGCAGCAGCAGCACTCACGGTTTTTTATTCATTCTTATAGCAAGGTTAAAGTTGCATATTGCATTGAGTCTGAACTGTGTCCTTTTTTAAGCCCTTCAAAGAATTCCAACTGAGCTTGAACTAAAAACTTGTTTTTTTAGAAGAATAGATTACATAGTCTTATTGTACTACTCAGTACAGAGAAATAATTCCCACTGGCTTGACATCACTAATGCAACATTAGAATTACAGTTTTTTTTTATTATACAGATATACAAGTAGCACCTTACTAATGTTTTTGTTCTGTGTGCTTCTATTGAACTATGAGAGAGAAACTGCATGCTTTTTTTTTCTGTCAGCCAGCTAAAGACTTAAAGCCACTGAATTCACTGAGGTCAGTGAATGGAAAATGAGGAAGACAGATGACTGTGGTTCATCGCTAAATACATGTCAGCTTCCGTCCTGATTGAGTCACCAGTGACCCAAACTAAAGCAAACGTGACTAAACCCCCAATAAGCTTATGATATATCCTTTTTAACCTTCCTTCAAGTATTCACGGTATTCAGTTTCCCAGAGAGATGACTTCTATCTGACTGCTTCTATCTCCATAGCCAGGGATAAACAATTGAAGGTCATTACACTGCTTGAGTGTTGCATAGTACAGGTATGGCATCCGTTATCCAGCAAGCTCAGAATTACGGGAAGGCCTTCTACCATAGACTAGACTTTATCCAAATAATCCAATTACCATGTAATTGATCCCAACTAACATATAATTAATCCTTATTGGGAGTAGCAAAAACCATCTATTGGGTTTATTTAATGTTATTTTATAAAAAAAATTATTTTATAGTAGAACTAGGGGCACATTTAGTAAGGGTCGAAGTGAATATTCAAATAAAATTTTAATTTAAAAAATTAGAATTTCAATCTAATTTTGGGCTACTTCAACTAGCAAATAGGCCAAAATTTGATTAGAACAGAATTAGAAGTTGAATTTTCTTAAACCTTAAAGCTGCTGAATTGCCATTGTAGCCTATGGGGACCTCCTAGAACCTGTCCTGAAATCTTTTTTTCCTAGGAATTCAAAGGATTTTGCGCAAAACAAACAAATTTTATTCAATCGAAAACAGACCTATTCGTTCTAAATAGGTCCATTTTTGATCGAAAAAGCCCTTTAAAAAAATGTTAAAGTTTTTTTTTCTTTTTTTTAAACTTTTAAAATTTTCTTTTTTGAAATTCGACCATTAGTAAATCTGCCCCTAAGTTATAGAGATATAAAATACAGAAAGATCCACAATCTGGGAAACCCCAGGTCCCAAGCATTCTAGATAACAGGTCCCATACCTGTAGTATAGGAATCACATACCTTTTCATTGATTAACAGACTATTTGGATTGGGGAAGACAGCTTTGATGAAGGAAGAATATAAACTACATGGATTTTGAATAAAAATGTAAAAAAATCACTACCAGGCCCAAACTAAGAGCATTTAAAGTAACTAGGTGTAATTGAATATTTAAATAAATAAATATAACCTAATACTGCATATTTTGCACCGTTAAAAAGATTCTTAATATTATAAAAAAAGTGTGTGTGTTAAAAAGAACCAGCAACACCACAACACATAACTAAACTCAGACTTCACACTTGTCTCATTTGTATATATATATATATATATATATATACACTTGATCCAAACTAATTAAATAATTAGATGAACTTTAATATATATATATAAAATAGCTATATAAAAAAAAATATATATAGATATATATATGTGATGATAGCTATTTTATAAATAAATAGGTTCATCTAATTATTGAATGTTAAAAATGCCTAAGTAAATTTCTAGTACACTTTTGGCTGTCAACTCTTGAGGGCAGTCTCCTTTCAGCAAAATAATTTAATAATAATTGACCCTGTAAGTTCTGCAGTAGTTCCTTTCCCTGCAGGTATGTTGGCACTTAGTTAAGGCAACTAACTTTTCTGCTGAGGGTATGCCTCCAGGCGCTCGTGAGATGCTGTGCATCCCTGTCTATTGCAAAGGCATATATTTGTACATGTAAAAAGCACATACACAAATAAAAACTAAACTGAGAACCTATTTTTTTATTAAACTGTTTTAAATTATATTTAAATATGAATGTGATACAAACATATTTATACAAAATCAGCACATTGACAGATTCCGTTATCCCTTTGGTGTCAGCCACGGCAGACATGCATTGCTAGGCAACAGCTTTTTTCCCTTAGACTACACAGTGTGTGGCAGCAAGGTACTTTACAGCCAGTGTAGTAGACTCTTTGTTTAGTGGCAAATAATCAGTGCTTGTATTGCTAGACAAGAAAAAGAGAAGCCGTACAAAAACACACCTATTTCATCTGAAGAATTCCAGTCCAGATATCCCAGGTACAGATACACAGATATGAAAATAATTCATAACTTAAAATAGCTTAAAATTAAATGGTTTCTCTATACTTTTTTAGTTTATGCCAAATGTATATAGCTCAAAGTCCCCTTTTGTGTATAAACCTTTGTATTCAATTTACAAATATAAAAGTTATGTATTGGTTATCTCTTATGCTAACAATAGGATTTTTTTTCTGAGTGCTCTTGACACTGGCCTCTTGAATTTAAAGACCTTGATGTAGTGGTAATGTGCGTATGTACCCAAGCTAATGCTCTAGCTTCCAGAGCCTTAAAGATCATTCATAGAAATTAGCCTCTAAAGAACAATGCCCTTATATATCCTCTCATTGCCTCTCAAGTGCTCTGAATCAATAAACATGAAAAAAAAAGTTTTTCTAATATAACTTTTAACTTTTTCTACTTGCTTTCATGTAACATTTAGATAATTTGCAAACTGAACATAATGGTTCATAAGGAATGAAAGAGAGACTTTATACCTGCAGTTCATACTTGTGGGGGTGCATTGCCCAGATGACTCTATAAATTCTTACTGCTAAACAAAAAAAGGTAAAATAGAGGACAATAGATAAATTCAAAAAGCAAAAGGCAGCTAGCTCCATTTAAAGGAAAACGAACACCCCAAAATGATAAACAGATAGTTTAAGTGGCATATTAAAGGATCTTACCAAACTGGTATATATATTTAAGTAAATATTGCCCTTTTACATCTCTTGAACCACCATTTTGTGATGGTCTATGTGTTGCCTGCAACAAAAACGTGTGCAATTTTTTGTTCCACAACCATGTTTTGCTGTGTTTTTTTTGTAATAAATGCTGTCAATTCAAGATTTCAAAGAATACAGTAAAAAGCCTGCATAATAATTTACTCAACTTTCAACAAAAAAAAGATAGTGATATGTCTTTCATTTCCCTTGGGTGTTTTCTGTGCAAAGATTTTTAGTGAAGCAGTATTCAGTTGTATGGAATCAAATCAAATGTGAAAAACTGGCTGTGCAAAAATTTGGGTACCCTTTTAATTTTGCTAATTTGCATGTAACTGCTCAATACTGAATACTGGCAACATCAAATTGGTTGGATTAGCTTTTTATCCCTTGAACTTCATAGTAAGGTGTGTACAATCATGAGAAAGGGTGTTTAAGATGGTCAATTGTATGTTGTGCTTCTGTTTGACTCTCCTCTGAAGAGTGACAGCATGGGATCCTCAAATCAACTCTCAAAAGATCTGAAAACAAAGATAATTCAGTATAATGGTTTAGGGGAAGGCTACAAAAAGCTATCTCAGAGGTTTAAACTGTCAGTTTCACCTGTAAGGAATGCAATCAGGAAGGCCACAGGCACAGTTGCTGTAAAACCCAGGTCTAGCAGGCCAAGAAAAATACAGGAGGGGCATTTGTGGAGGATTGTGAGAATGGTTACAGACAACCCTAAGATCACCTCCAAAGACCTACAGGAACATCTTGCTGCAGATGGTGTATCTGTACATTGTTCTACAATTCAGCATAATTTGCACAAAGAACATCTGTATGGCAGGATGATGAGAAAGACACCATTTCTGCACTCATGCCACAAAGAGGCAAAAGCTCATTTAGACAAGCCACAGTCATTTTGGAACAAAGAGCTTTTTAGTTATTTGGTCATAACAAAAAATGCTTTGCGTGGCGGAAGAAGAACACTGCATTCCACGATAAACACCTGCTACCTACTATCAAATTTGGTGGAGGTTCCATCATGCTGTGGGGCTGTGTGGCTAGATCAGGGACTAAGGCCCTTGATAAAGTTGAGGGTCAGATGAATACAACCCAATATCAACAAATTCTTCAGGATAATGTTCAATCATCAGTCACAAAGTTGATGTTACATAGGGATTGGATATTCCAACAAGACAACTACCCAAAACACACTTTGAAATCTACAAAGGCATTTATGCTCTAGCTTCCAGAGCCTTAAAGATCATTTATGAAAATTAGCCTCTGAAGAACAATACCCTTATATATTCTCTCACTGCCAAGTGCTCTGAATCAATAAACACAATAAAAAAAAGTTCTTCTAATATAACTTAACTTTTTCTACTTGCTTTCATTTCCCATTTAGATAATTTGCAAGCTGCACATAATGGTTCATAAGGAATAATGTAAGACTTCATATTTGCAGTCTGTGCTTAGTGTGAGTGTGCATTGCCCAGATGACTCTATAAAAATATTTGTACTTTACTATGCACAAGTAATATTCAATGATTACTGCAAAAAAAAAAGCTAAAATAGAGGACAATGGATAAAATACAAGAAGCAAAACACAACTAGCTCAATTTAAAGGAAAACTAAACCACCAAAATGAATACTTAAACAGATATTGTTGTGTTTGGTAGCCGAGGCCATTCGTATAAACACCACAGATATCAAGTTAAGTGACATATTAAAATATTTTACTAAACTAATATATATATATATATATATATATATATATATATATAATTTAAGTAAATATTGCTGTGTTTTATTTGTAATAAATGCTGACAATTCAGTATTTCAAAGAATATTTTTGAGTGTTTTCACATTCACATTTTCTTGCCTTGTTTTTTCTTGTATCGGTAAATCTGCCCCTTAGTATTGGTGTTGCCAACAGAACAATGCTTTCTCCTTTATTTTTTCAGTTTTGGTTTTTAATTTAGAAAATGGCTCCCTCAAAATGCACTTGCTCTACAATATTTATAATTCCATATGTCTCAGGGTTGGCATTTGGTCTTTAGATGCATGTTGCAAACTGAACTGATTTATGTTTAGCCATGCATCATGCATCTAAATGAATTGATAATTAGCCAGAC
The DNA here is from genome assembly GCA_024363595.1 of Xenopus borealis. Classification (NCBI taxonomy): domain Eukaryota; kingdom Metazoa; phylum Chordata; class Amphibia; order Anura; family Pipidae; genus Xenopus; species Xenopus borealis. Next base: position 119,033,093 of record CM044439.1, read on the forward strand.
AGGTTGTGGATTCCATATGTGTTTGGTTTTAAAGGGGTGAGGTGGCAACCCTATGTTTAAATCTAAGCTGTTTATATACTTCATCACTGTTTAATAATGTTTCAAAGTTAATTATATATTGTGAGTCTAGAAAGAGAATGATGTAGATAGCAGCTTAGGCTACATAAGCTCTAAATACACACTTCAAAGGCAGTGCAATTTTTGCATATCATTTGCATATAACTACTGCATACCAACAACATCAGTCAACTGAAATCTTCCAAAAAATGTGTCAACAAAAAAATGTGTGGGGTTGGTTGGCTGCCCTTATTCCTTTTACCATAATGTTTAAGCATTTCTCTTTTCTTTGTCCCAAGGATCTCTGAATCTGTGTACAACCTTAATGCTATCTCATCTGCTCGAGCAGAAAACATTTGCAGTCCAATGACTGAAATGTATTTGCAATGAAGAATAAACCATGTACCCATGCAGCCTGACTTATCCAAGTTATTGTGAGATATATTTTCATTTGCTAATACTACTGGCCCTAAAACTAGGTGCATTGTTACTATCATATTATACATATACAAATGATGAATTGGAATTGCTCATAATTCTGGCTAATGTCATTGTATTGGGATTAGGTAAAATATTATATTAAACCCTCTTAATTGGATTATGGTTCTCTGCATGCTTGATGATGATGTCCAGCTGAGATCTAATTGCACTAAATATCCCCTCCCAATGCCCCTGTATTAAAATAAATGTTCTTTTTAAAGTCTTTTAATGAGGATGAGGAGATATTTGAGTTATTTATCATCTTTCTTTTACTCAGATTTTCATATTATAAATTAAAGATCTACAGACCAAGAACCCATCTCTTGGCTGAATACAACATTTTTACATTGTATACTAACTTATTCTTTACTAAAATGTCAAGTACCTCATTGGGTACTATGAAAATACCCGGGTACTGCTTGCAGAAATGCAGCTGTCTTGTGTTTACATTTTATAATGTTGCTATCATAATTTTCTGTGCTGTGAAATTCATATCTTCAGAGATGGGGAAATTTGAAATTACTTTACAGTGAAACTCAGTCTCATTTGTTAATATTATGGAATGATACAAAGTCCCTGAGCTTGCTTTTTCTAAAGAACCTTAGAATTTTTGTAGGTTCAATCTGGCAAAGTCGGTAGTCGAATAAAAATTTAAAGGTCAAGTTCTTCGACTGGCAAATAGTTGAATGATTGAATATATACTTATTCAATCTATTTGATTTATTTGATGTGACCGAATATTCTATATTCGATAGTCGAAAATACTTAATTTGCATACTCAAATAGTTGCACAATCGAATAGAGACCATTCGAGCGAATATTCGAATCCTCCATATGAATTTAGTAAATCTGCCCCTGCGTAGCATTGTCAAATACCCACAGTAGCTAAAATAGTCAAAAGGTATTGTACTTGTAACATTTAAAGATGCATATTTATTATTAATGTTTGAGATTGTTATTTTTTGCCAGTCTGAGAAAAATTCTACAAAAATCATTTATTATAATTTGAATGTTTATGTTCACGTTTATTAAATACTCAAATGCAAAACATCATATAAAACCTGATGAGCATCTATATTAGGGAATGTTTATTATCAACTTTCATGTTCTTGTATTTTTTATAATTTATTAAAACAGTGGCAATGTGATTTTTTTAGGCATTCAAGTTTTTTTTTGGTTTTATAGGATATTCATGTAAAGTGTATGCAATTCAAATTCAAGAATTTCAAGAAATCACATTTATGCATGTTTTTTTTTATTAGAAACTTGAAAACAAATATAAACATTCCAATTCTACTTGTTATGTGTTTTGAGTCCTGTTGCAGCACATTTTAGAAATTGAAACTATAATTTTTTAAATTTATGAAGCATAAAAAACTCCAAAACTTGAATATAAAAATTCAGCTTCTAAAAGCTTGTGAGTTAATGTAGAAGTCAAAGAGAGTTGTATTAACAAAAATTAAGTTTTTTCCAATTTGAGTGTTCAAGATTAAGGTTTTAATTTTTTTTCAAATTACAAATACATGCTCTATGATAAATATGCCTCCCCATGTACTTTGATGTGTGGTTGTGTGAATAGGGGAGTTGCAACCAAACCATTTATGATTTTTTGCTTGGTCTTTGTATTCAGTTAATTGATATAGGATTTAGTTACATGCAAAAAAACGCAAGTGAATTTCTTATCTCACTTGTGTTTTTTGACATTGATTATTCCAAGTGCGATGGTTGGTAACTACTTGAAATAATACAATAATACATAGCTACATGAAAAACCAATGACTGTATAGCAGGTGCAGAAAGGGGATGAGATACAGTGAATTTAAAAAAGGTGCTGCATCTCTGGGAGAATTTTTGAAGCAACAATATTGTGCATTATAGTCTGAAGGAAAGCAGACATATAGGTGCATAAATTAGCATATTTGTATATATTATGACTCCAAAAATCAGAAAACAATTCACAATTTTATATTTTTTTACATTTAGTTTTTTCATATTAAATAAAAATACACTACCAGATGCATTTTAAAAATCATGATAATAACAACATCCTCTAAATGAACCCCCCAGGACTTCAGTATAACTAAATGATGGGGAGCATAGAAGTTTGTGACTAGAAGACAGAAAGTAAACAGCTTCTCATATTTTAGTTTGTTCTATTGACAATCCAGCTGACATAGGTTAGGCATCTCTACAAATACGGCAATGTAATGTAATTATACAAAAACAACTGACAAGAAAGAAGTAATAGAAAGAGGAAGCACATTGGGATATGAAACAATTAATTTTATATGTGTCTTAGCTATGCATTTGAATAAGTCTAAATCAAATTTGCAGTACAAACTATAAAACAAAAAGCTATAAAAATAGACAGCGAATACCTAAATTAGTATGTCACTTGTCAAAATAATGCAAGCAATTAAAAGACAAGTACAAAAAGCATTTATTGTACATGTTTCCCGTATTTATATTTACATTAATCAAAGCCAGCTCTGAAATAAATAAACCCTAGGCATGTCATCATCTACACTGGTTTACTAGAAGCATTAAAATATTTACTTTAAAGACTAATGTCTCACAGCAGAAGCAAACCAAGCATGGATTTCAAGTTGAGTGACTTAAAAATGCTCTGAGTGAAACCTTTAGTAGATGGAGGATGTGAAAAGGTTATGTCTGAGTACCTTTCATGTCATTTATACTAAGGGAAATACAGAGGGATCTTAAACACTGTGAATTCAAGTGACACTGACCTTCCTTTGAATTGTGTTTTATTCACTGCAAAAAAATCACCCATTGGGTTTGTAGGGCTTTCTGTGGTTTCAGGCTTTCACCTTGCCATTTTTTGGGACATTGCATTTGAATTTACTTTGTTACTTTGTTACAGTTGCTTCTAAAAGCAGTGGATCTGTTGTATTATTAGAACTTTGGAATGACCTGTCAACATCTGCTGTGAGTTTCAGGGTCTTGCCTCAAAATTCATTGATAGTATTGTTGCTACTGATGGATGCGCAAGGATAACATTTGCAATGATTAAATGATACCGCTTGCATATATTTATTATTTATATATATATATATATATTAAATAAACCTTTTATAGATGTCTAAAGTTTCATTTATTTCTTTTAGAAGTATTTTCTTTCTGTACTGAATTTTATCAAAATTATTTACAACATTGTACATTGGATCAGTTATCTGGAAACCAATCATCAAGAAAGCTCTGAACCAAAGGAAGGTTATCTGCCATTTTAAAGCTACAAGGCAGAATTAATATAAGGGTGCGATTAGGCCCCCCCATGATTTCTTCTACCTCTTCTCCAAGTGTCCTGCATAGTTATGGTGTGTTTCATGTTCTATTGTTTTCTGTAGACTTAAGGTATGGAGAGCCAAATTACAGAAAGATCCCTTATCTGGAAAACCCAGGTCCCAACCATTTTTGGATAATAGCTCTCATACCCATGTAAGGTAAATTAATCTCCCAGTATTATTTCAGAGGCAGTCCCCTAGTGTAATAGACTCCTTAACTGGGTACTAAAATAGTTATGAGGGGGACCGGTTTTCTTATTCTGCAGTTAATATGCCCCCTGCAGTTCAATAAGTGCCCAGGAGATGTGCTACAGTATATAGTCCTGAGCAGACATAGGGTCCATTTTGTGTCAGCCCTGACCTGAGCAGAGAGGAAGGTGAAACCTAAAATGAAAAAGTGAAACCTAGAGATGTCAGGTTGAGTATGGATAGGCTACTCAGTCTAAGAGGTCACTCTAGGAGTGACAGATAGTTAGAATATTTAACTGAGTAACCAGAGGCTCCTACGTGGGGTGTGAGTGGGATTAAGATCCAAGGTACTAATTGCCTAGAGTAGGGACTAAGTAGGAATTAAGATGGGTGTACCTTCATTGCTGCTGTGTATGTTCTCCACCCTGCAGGGACTAATGCTGACCACTGGTGCTTGTGCGTATATGCCTATCCACTATTGTTCTATGTTCCTGCTTGATCTTTATGTACACTCCTTTGTGGTTCACTCTGTTAACAGTTGTAGTACACCCTGCCTCCATGCTGTGGCAAGGCTTACCCCCTTGAGAATTAAGGTCTCATCTGGAGCAAAGTATTGGGGGTAAAGCTAATGGTGCCACTCAATTTACTAAAGCATTACACCTGTAATTTATGCAGAAAAAGCCACTAAAAAATATTGTCAGTTGTGAAAAGTTTAAGCCATAATTTGAAAAAGTACATTTTTGGAAGTAGAACATAATTAAGTAGTTAAGTTGGGTTGGAAAAAAGACCAAAGTCCATCAAGTTCAAACCTTCCAAATGAAACCCAGCACACATATATAAACACATTCACACCAAACCCTCCATGTACTCACAGAAACTTTATATACCAATATCTATACTAAGAGGCAGATTTACTAAGGGTCGAATTTCAAAGTTAAAAAACTTCGAACTTTGACCATCAAATTTTTTTTAAAGGCTATATTCAATCGAAAATTGACCTATTTCGATCAAATAGGTCCGTTTTCGATCGTATAAAAATTTTTTTTTTTTAAACTTCTATTTTCCAGGACTTAGAAAAAATTTCAGGAAAGGTTCCAGGATGTCCCCCATAGGCTACAATGGCAATTCACCAGCTTTGAGGTGGCAAAGTGTCGAATTTCAAGTTTTTTAAAGAGACAGTACTTTCAAATTCAAATTTCAAATTTTCTAATTATTTTCAATTCAAAATTAATTTTGGGCTATTCGAGAGTTCGAAATTACTTAAAAATTCGAATTAAAAAAATTAAAATTTTATTCGAAAATTCACAATAGCCTTGAATATTATGCTTGTCCAAGAAGTCATCCAAGCCCCTCTTAACAGCATTAATAGAATATGCCATCACGACACTATCCAGCAGGGCATTTCACAACCTCACTGTCCTCACTGTAAAAAGGAAAACCTTGGAGGATCTTGGTAAAGGAAAGTTTAAAATTTTAATAATCAGTAGCTAAACTGAAACAGAAAGTAAAAAATGATCTTGTTTTAGTAGGGACGATTTTTAAAGCATGTATACCTAGATTCCAAGTAGAAGCAGCATACCACTTACCCTTCCTCTCCCATATTTCTAAGCCAGCAGATAAAAAACAGAATGAGCAGAAAATCATGTGCATTACCAATAGTTATACAGTTGCAAATAAAACAAGAGAATATCAGATATACATGGTGTTTATCAAGAGTGTAAAATTGAAATGTGAAAAAATATGGGCTTTACTGAAAAGTTGTTAGGAATTTTCTTGAATGCAGGTAGTCTTGAGAAAGAGCCTTCTGGATTGTGCTATTAAATTTCAGGTGACAAGGTGTAAAAGCAAAGGCATATGGATGAAAAATATTATAGAATCAGTCCTCATAAACCAGTTGTTATAGGGGAATCTGTTGTGAGACAAGGTTACATTTTACTACCTTTGCATCAGTCTAAGCAACATAAAGTACCGTTAGGTCCATAAATATTTGGACAGAAAAAACTTTTTTCTTATTTTGGTTTTATACAGTACATTACCACAATGATGCAACTACAACTCAGATGCAATTAAACTGCAGACTTTCAGCTTTAATACAGTAGGTTTAACAAAAAGATTGCATAAAAATATTAGGAACTAAAGCCTTTATTAACACAATCACTTCATTTCAGGGGCTCAAAAGTAATTAGACAAATTAAAAAACTGAAAATAAAATGTTCCTTTCTAATACTTGGTTGAAAACAATGATGTCTTCAACTCATGGACTGCAGAGGCTTTCAGTTGCTGTTTGTGGGACTTTCTGTCCAAAGTTTAATCTTCAACAAGTGAAATGCATGCTCAATTGGGTTCAGATCAGGCAACTTCTTTGCTTTAATAAACTCATGGGTTGCTATGGCTGTTTTGGGTTATTGTTCATCTGTATTATGAAATGCCTCCCAATCAATTTGACTGCATCTTTTGCATATTTTTGTTCAACCCACTGAATTAAACCTGAAAGTCTGCAGATCAACTGAATCTGAGTTGTTTTGTTTAAAATTCAGAACCAAAATTAGAAAAAAGTTGTCTCTGTCCAAATATTTATGGATCTAACTGTATAATGTTAAAACCAAAGTAAAATAAATAAGAAGAATTAGAATTGTGAATTGTGTCCATTACATTTACAAAAAAGACCACATTTTAGGTAAAGATGAAAAATCTTTTAATGGAGTATCAACAATTTGGGATTTGATAAATTGAGTAATTGATCAATAACCCTGTAGTTTTGTTTTCACCCAGTAAGAACTACAGTACTTGTAACTCAATCTGTACATGTAAATTTTGAAAGCACTTAAAATTGAGTTCCCAATGATAAAGGTCTCTGCGGATTAACTATTACTTACAAGCCAGGGACAAAAATTCCTTAGGACAGCCAGCAGCTATGCATTCACCAATCCCCATAATCTGTATTACTAAAGATATCCAATATGTTCTACTATAAACCTACTGAATAGTTCTTAAATGAATGTAACCAGGCAAAGAAATGTTTATGCAGATTTGGGAATCCTCCAGAAATAGGAACATCATTTAAAAGGGGCTTAGAAAACAAGGATAGCAATATGCCCTTGCGTGTTCTGGCAGTAAAAGCACTGCACACATTTTCAATTTTCTTCTATCTGTCATTACTTTACAGTGGCACTAATAGTTTAGAATGTTAAAAAATAACTGAAGCTCAGCTCTCAAATCTCAAACTATTTGTTTTTTACTTAAAGCAGAAACACTGCAATGCTTCAACAATATAATAACAAAAATTGAAATGCACTTGCTGATGTAGTGCTGAAGGAGTCTGTTATTTTAGCTCTCTAAATGAGTCTCTACCCTAATTAGTGGGTTTTGGGATTATCCATGTGTAGCAGTTCCTATCGTTTTATCTGAACAACCTCCAAGGATAGAAACTCTGCAACAAAAGGCCACAATTCCCTGAACAAAACTGAACAATCTTTTAAGAAACTGCTTTAAACTGATTATTTTAGGCCTTATTCTGTGACATAAATTCGATAAGCATTCGACTATCGAATGCTTATCAAATAGTTTTAGGCTATTTTTTCCTCGATATTCGATCTATTCGATCTATTCATTACGCTCGAATTTTGAGTATTTGATGATCGAAGTGGGCAAATTTGCATATTCGAATATCCGAAAAAATGGGACAAACGGAATTCGATTGAACTTTGATCTATTCCCGTGAATTTTTTAAATGTGTCCCTTAATGTTGACTATGACACATATTTATTACTTTGGCTAAGGGGCTGATTTACTAAGGGTCCAATTTCGAAGTCGAAGTCGAAAATACTTAGAAATTCGACCCTCAAATTTTTTGGGGGGGTCATTTTCAATCAAATCGAAAATGGCCTTATTCGATTGAATGAAAATCACTCGAATTGTTCGATTCGACTGAACGATTCAAAAATTTTCACCAAAATCCTTCGAATTCTCAGAACTTGGTAAAATTTTCTTGCCAAATTCTGTGAAGTCTCCATAGGCTAAAATGGCAATTCAGCAGCTTTAAGCTGGGGAATAGTTGAATTTTTGGCTATTCTGGAGTTGAAGTAGCCCAAAATTAATTTGAAATTCACATTTTTGAAATTCGAATTTTATTCGAATTTTAATTCCACCCTTAGTAAATCAGCCCCTAAATGTCCTACTAAGTACTCTCTATGTTATAAACACATTGGTGGATCACTATAAGTCCAATCAGTGTTAATTTTCAATATCCTTTCAATTTAGAAACTGTTTTGCTTACCACCTTTTCTACCCCCTCAAAATGTACAGATCCTGCAATTTGTTAAAGTTTTCCTCAAGGATTTTTTTGATGTAAGGTAGCATTAATTATTATATAAACTATAGCAAAATTGTAGAAAAATATTGGAATACATATATATGGAAAGCTTGATGGTTCCATCAGGGTCCCTCATTATGCACAAGTAATGCATGAGTCTAATACTGATGTTATAATTATTTCAATGCATTTAGAAACTTTGCTTCCTTTTACAGGAATATACAGTATTACAGTAACGTTATAGATAGAGGGAC
>CM044439.1:119046349-119059258 GCA_024363595.1 Xenopus borealis
GGGTAGTAGTCATATGTTGTTGCTCTGTTCTGCTAATTTATACACAAAACAAAAAGAGAAATCATGAGCACTCGGTATAAACCACAATATGTAATCTTAAATATTACATTCTTTATTAGGTGATTATTTTTACAAGGTCAGTTGCTTCATAGAGTTATGGAAATCTGCATCCAGAAAAATATTAGTTTTCACTTGCTCTGGCTAGAAGTTGTATTGCAGTATATAAGCAGCATACTCAAATAATACCAATGGGTTGTTTAAAAGTAGTTCTACAAATATATGCATTACCTTGGAAGTAGGCTTGCATTTTGCATATTAATATCTGCTTGTGTCCAAACTGTTAGTCTTTATACATCAGTAATTTTTTTTTCTTTAGCAGCTTCCCTGTCTTAAACAGTAGAAATCATTTTTGTAACTGCAAACTTATAGTACTTACATACTGGCAGCGTGCATTGGGAAATTTTACTTGGCTTAGTTCACAGTTATTTCTGTTTCAGTGAATAACAAAACAATATTAGATTTGAGAGCCATAAACTGTTGGCTGTAGACCTAGCTGACCATTCTGGAACACACAGATTTGTTTTATTACATGCAGAATAGTGTGTGAATTGTTAAGAGATAAACTGTCCTCTGTGTGCTTGAATAGTACTGCAGAATAATAATATGGGATGTTTTAGTATCAGTCGAGTAAATGGTTAGATTTGAATGCTACCTGAGTTGAAGTGATGTATTTCTGAGCGATATATTTAACCACAGGTGCAAAATATAAAATCCAGAACTGTTTGTACAGTTCCACTCAGTGCTCATCAATGGTCCTATAAGGTTTAGACAAAACAGATACCAGTGGTTGTTAAAATGGGTCTTGGATCATGGTGTTATCCTTGCTTATTGGTTATTGACTGTTGGTTAAGCCCACATATCTGAAAGATTGTAATGGTGAAGGTCTGAAGTACATATACTGTATTTTTGCACCTCAGCCATTTGAAAGCATGTCCTCTTTATCTTTATGTTGCCAGAAAGACAAACTGCAGGAACATCGCCAATACACTAACATGTGCAGGTGACAATTCGCTAGTGAAAGAGACCATCGCTAGCGTTCGTTCACACTATTGCCAGGCGACTTTTCGACCTGGTGAATGGACATTGCTCTGCAAATTCACCAAATTGTGGATTTTACTGAACGTTACCTCTTTCACCAGAGTTTACTTCACACCTCAGACCAGGCAAACTGTTGAAACAAAGCTAAATCTCCCTAAATCTGATGTCAGTGACATTATATACTGTAACCGGAAAGTCATAAAAAGTGTAAAAACGCAGGCCACTTCTATATATTTTTAAAGCGGGATTGCCTTCAAAAGTCCAAACTATTAAAACTTTTTATGTGAACATTTTTTAACACATTTTATGGACCTGCCACATACAGTATACTGCAGTTTAGGGTGGGCTCATGTCTAGGGCATTAGAGTCTAGAGCTTTTATTCCTTTTATTAAGCTCTCTTGGACATTTTTAATAAAAAATGGCTACAGTACTTCAAGCATTTACACCAACATCTCTAAAAAGAAGAGTATACAACTTTTATGCACCTCCCCTATACAAATTAACCTAAGCTTAAGATTACTAGCACAAAGAACAAGAATCTTCACTATGAAATGCTTGCACTGAAGAAGTATCGTTAGGAAAAAAGTCACCAGCTTTCGGTGCCCTGGATGCAACTTCACATTTTAGTGAATTAGCGTAGTGGTAATGAATTTACCAGTGCACAATAAACTTCTAAATCAATATGCAATTTGTCCGCGTCTCAGAATCACCATACTTGCATCACAACATATGCCATTGGCAGCATTATGCTGTGAGATTACTTTTAATCAGGAGGAATTAGATAGCTTCTTAATACCCAACTAATAAAAATGAATCTTTGACTAAGACAATGATCCCAAACAGAAGGCAAAATAAACACTGAAGTTGTTCAAGATCACAAATGTCAATCAATGCCCAGTACTAATCTCAGTGTTTTTGAGAATAAGTGGTGTTCAAAATATTACATTGTGAGGACTGAATATATATTATAATATTCTGAGCTTCAGTGCTTTGAAAAACAAATATACAAAACAAAGGTAGGATTTGCTCAGAGGACTAAATACTTTTGTATTGACATATATGCGTAACTATTGTTGCAAGATCCACTTTGTGCTAAATGTCAATGAGTAGAGTAAAAGTCACTATTGCGATCAGGAAGGACTTCCTTAACCCTTAAAATAACCAAAGTATCCACATACAGTACATCAGTGCAGTGATCTGCAGATGCAGGGAAACTGTGGGCCTTAATTCTTGCCTTAATTATCAGCATGCACAATGTCAACCACAACTGTAATTAAATTCTATCTTCTCTAGCTCAACATTTACATATCTACCTGTATTTAAAGCAGTTGTTCGCCTTTAAATTAACTTTAAGTATGATGTAGAGAGTGATATTCTGAAACAATTTTCAATTGCTTTTCATTTTTTATTTGTGAGTTTTTTGTTATTTATGTTTTTATTAATGACTCTCCAGTTAAATTAGCTATGTTTATTACAGAGCTTTTATAATCTGACTCAACCCCTTTGTAATAAAAAAACATGAATTGTTTATGATTCTGTGAAATAGAGTTGTCATAATTGAGATATATAAAGTTAAAATGCATGATACACCAGTTGTTTAGTTGGTAGACAGCAATTTTATATGCAGACTTTCAAAAGGAATTGTTTCATTCAACCTCTCTAAAAGATTTCTAATCATCGTAGTTGCAATTAGAGGAACTTTAAAATGGGACACCGTGCAGAATCAACTCTGCAATATAAGGAAGAGATCAACAACAACAAAAAATATTAAATTTACTCTAGATTTATTGATATTTGATAGATTTTAGTTTTTGAAATTACATACTGTAATTCTATGAATGCAGTACATCTTCTGTTAAAATGTTGGGAGGCGTAACAAGGGGACTCCTCCTCTGACCCTTCAACTTGAGACATGCCACTGAACCCTGTTGTCACATACCATAATGAAATACCAGTAGCCACTAATTGGGTAAAAAGGCCATAGCATTTATTCACATTTTATCAAATAAATAGGACCTTGCCAGCCTAACCCAAGGCAATATTCTAAAGCAAGAATTCCAATAGAGATCACCACTATGCTCTGCCATACCTCACTAAAGACTTGAGATCAGCACTATGGTCTGATATCCACCACTAAGCATTAGGCTGCCTCTACCTGCAAAGAACATGGCTCCAAACTGTGCCACCAGAAGAAGCTGCATCTCCCACCATGAGAGAAGTTCAGCAGTCCTGCTGCTGGTCCTGAATCTTCTGTGTCTCGATTTATACACTAAATAGCAGTGTGTTGGGAGTTTCCTTAAATGAGAAGGATATAGGGGTTATTGTTGATAACAAGTTGTCTAATTCTGGGCAGTTACATTCTGTGGCTTCTAAAGCAAATAAAATTCTGTCTTGCATATAAAAGGGCATTAACTCAAGGGATGAAAACATAATTATGCCTCTTTATAGGTCCTTGGTAAGGCCTCACTTGGAGTATGCAGTACAGTTTTGGACTTCAGTCTTCAAGAGTGATATAAATGTGCCAGAGAGTGTGCAGAGACGTCCAACTAAACTGGTGAGAGGGATGGAAGATTTAACTTATGAGGGTAGACTGCCAAGGTTGGGGTTGTTTTTCTGAAGAAAAAAAAGGTGCTTGCGAAGGAGACATAATTAAACTTAACAAGTACATTAAAGGACATTATAGAAAAAAATCAGGAGACCTTTTTACACCTAAAGAGGTTCACCATACCAGAGGCCGCCCCTTCAGATTATAAGAAAAGGACTTTCATTTGATGCAACATAATTGGTTCTTCACAGTGAGGACAACAAGGACATTGAGGTTGTGGAATGCACTCCCGGGTGATGTGATGGCTGATTCTGTTAAAGCCTCTAAGAGTGGCTTGGGTGATTTCTTGGACAGACATAATATCAAAGGCTATGGAGGGGTATGTGTATAGATGCTGGGTTTTCTATTGGAGGGATTGAACTTGATGGACTTTGTCTTATTTCTAGGCGTGCTTCAGGCATCAAACTTAAGGTCGCCAACGGGGGTCTGGTGATGGGTGCATCACTAGCGCTGAGTGCAAAATATCACCCTCTGCATTATAAAAGCCGAATATCTGGTTTAATAACCAGAAATTTTGCTCTTAAAGTTACTACTGGGGAGTTGCCGCCTGAGGCAAGGTACTCACCTTGTCTCATGGCAGAAACGCCCCTGCTTATTTCAACCAGATTTAACTATGTAATTATAGTAAATCTAAGCAGCACAAGCAACATGATCCAAGCGTAAGCAGTTGTATCATCTGTATCAATCAACCCATGGTGCAGTTACAGTAGAGAACCGACTTCAAAAATTTCCTGTACAGTACTGCTGTACAGTACAGTATTGCTGCTGTGCAAAATAAAACTTCAAATACATTATCATATATTCACTATTTTGATCCAAAGTAGTGATCTAAAGTGAGCTGCTTCTTCATCTGGCATCACAGCACACTCCACCTGCAACCCATTTTACCCTGCCTTAATGCATTCCTTCAATCACAGCTACATCTGATTATGCAAAACTCTAAACATAAACCAGTGTAATTTGGCTGCTGGTCATTTGGATCCCTTGTCATGCAGCCCCTGTGCTTATAGCTCCAGGGCTGTCCTTTACCTAAGCAACTGCTATTGATCATAGATCATGCCATATATCAGCAGCTGGTGCAACAGAAACTTTTGATGATGTTTTAAAAGCATTTTAGTCACTTTAGAATTTTGAAGTAAACAGGTCTGCATAATATTCAGATATAGACTATATCACATTAGCACTGCAACAAACAAAACAAAAATGTCAAAGCAGGGCTGTATTGGATAATACACTTAGGGGCAGATTTATCAAAGGTCGAATTTCGAAGTAATGGGAGTTTAAACTCCCATTACTTCAAATTTGAATTAAAATTTTCTTTAGATCAATCGAAATTCAAATCGACTTTGGACTCTGCCCTGTCGAAGTACACAATAATAGTTCAAAATTCAAATTTTTTTCTTCGTATTTTCAATTCGACCCTTGATAAATCTGCCCCTTAGGTGCTCCGAATTACAAAAACCCAAAAAGTTTTTCAGGATTTATTAAACCCTAAAAATGGAAAAAATAAGGATCTGAAAATCCAGCACCTCCGACCTCCCGAGGTTGCATATAAGTCAATGGGAGAAGTTCTGATATCTTGATCTGGGTTTTGTGCAATAATCTGAAGATTTTGTGGTTTTTGGGCTAAAATCGTGTCTATCAAACACATGTCCAATGAGCCATAATGAAGACAGAGGAGATCCTCTGTCTTAGACATGAAACCACCCTTACAAAAATGTGGCATGCCCCTTAAATTAGTTTTTACAAATTCCTCACACCTACATTTGTAATAGTTTGGACTTTTGAGGGCAATTATGCATTAAGTTGCCTGTGTTTTTTTACAACTTTAATGCATATCTAGCATACAGGATAGGATTTCACTGATATAAGATTGTGGAAGATGTAGCTTCATTTTATCAGTTTGCCTGGTCTGAGGTGGTGAAGTCAATTCTGGCAAACTTTACTGAATTTGCAGACTAATGATTGTCCTCTATGTCTGTTAGTTAATTAGTGGTGTCGCTGCAAATGTGATTTCTGTCAAACTGACGCTAAGATTAGCCACTTCTCTGCACCATTATGTCTTAGTAAGGATCAAGTACAAGGTAATGCCTTATCATAGCAGATAAAAAGGAAATCATTTTGAAGAATTATTTACTTATAATGGAGTCTATGGGAGATGGCTTTCCTGTATGTGGAGCTTTCTAGACAAATAGTTAACAGATAACAGATCCCATAGCTGTATTATAATGGGCTAATAAACAACAAAGCAAAAATATTTACTTATAATTCCTCTTTGTCAATCTATCTATTGGCTACTGCAAAATTAACCAATGGATACTGTTTCTTAACTAGTAGATTTCATGTTCAGATTTGCTTTTGCACCAAGATGGCCAAGGCCTTTTCCTGTTAGTCAAAAAAACCCAAACCTTGCATGTTTACATGTGTGCATTTAACTGCATCAGATATTGCAAGGGAGCACATATGTTGTATATTTCTTCTGGGCCTGGTAATACTCTACTGGTTTGTATCAAATAGTGCCCTTTAGTGTACCTTTACATGAAATACACCACTCTCCATTTGTAGGTGCAGTTGTAATCAGAACCCTGCTTATACTAAAGGGCACAGCTGCTCACAGAATGCCTGCAGCTATCCATATCCATCTATATTCCATGGATGCAAAAGGAAAGCAAATTGTGGCGTTTCAGACCCTTAACCTTTTCTGTGTTTTCATTATGATATTAATTCTGGCAGGTTTTCTGAGAAATGGCAGGTGGCATTAACAAACTAGAGAGTGTTTGTCAAGCACAAGGAATGCTGGGTGTAAACAACACACTCATCAACATTTTATAAGCAGAGGAGTGGAAAAACTGCAGTGAACATCATATTGAATATATCTGATAATTATTCATACTGTAGTATTAACACTGCTTTGCTAAAGATAAAATTAGTAATGTCCCTGGAATGCAGAATTATTGTTGCAATTTTGAATACAAATACGAATCTCTTCAATTAAGTGCTGACTATTAATACATTAGGATCAATGCTGCTATTCTTAATATTAATGTCAGTTCATAGAAAAATACTTTGCAATATTGACCCTGAATATTTTTATGAGACATTATATCCCCATGTGAGTGTTGATCTTGATTAATATTATATTCAGTGTACTGAACTCAATATTTTTGAGTAAATCTATTTCATAAACTGCAAGGCTCTAGTTAGAAAAGCTATCACATTTAATTACAATGGTATACAGGTATTGGACCGGTTATCCACAATGCTTGGCATCTGAGGTTTTCTGGATAGGGGATATTTCTGTAATTTCGATCTCCATGCCTTAAGTCTAATAAAAAAGTTTAACATTAAATAAACCCAATAGGATTATTTTGCCTCCAATAAGGAGTAATTATATTATAGTTGGGATCAAGTACAAGGTACTATATTTTTTTAGAAAAAAAAATGGAAATAATTAAAAAAAAACTTTGGATTTAAATAGAGTCTATGGGAGACTGCCTTCCTGTAATTCAGATCTTTCTGGATAACAGTTTTCCATATAACACATCCTATACCTGTATTTTTTTATTTCTTTGCTATAATCTTAAATATTCTTAAAACAGTTATTATATGGAGATTGTCTTTAGAACTATTAAATGGGTCAATCTATGAGATCTACAATTTTATCATCCATGCTTCTTTCACTTTTCCTATGATTGTCCTGCCTGGTGGTGCAAATGACCCTAGATGGTCAACACACGTCTGTCAAACACAAGTAAAATATTGGAAGAGAATCACACAAACAACATATTTGTTGCAGGTAGGGAGCTTATCCCTTTTATTGTGACCACCTGATGCACAGCATCTGGAGCAAATAATGGGACAGTTATCAAAACAGGGCAGTCATAAAATGTGCAATAATAATGGATTCTATTTTTTCAGCTCTGGTGTTGTGTACATTATACCTGCAAATTACTGGAGACTCAGGGTACTTAGTAAGGTTGATAAACAGGTACCTTGAAAGGTACATTTACATGTTAATACTTTACGGTATATCTATCTGTCTGTATCAGTCTATGATCATTGGGTATCACCCACTGATCCAAGATACTAGTTGAGCTCTGGGAGTAACAATTCGTCAAACATGTATTAATTCTTCCGCTCCTTTGTATGTGTTCTCCCTGTATTTTGCATGCAATCACCTACAATTATTGAAAGCGGGCTTAACTGTAATATTGGACATAGACAAGTTGAAAAATATTTATTTTTCATAGTTATTGTCACAGGTAACTTTGTGAGTAGGACTTTATACTTTGCACTTGGGCTTGCGTTCTGAAATGAGCCCTATATATAGTAGTTTAAAAATACATGTCACACAGGTATTCTTCACAACTAAAAACAGTTCAGGAAAATTAGAAGATACATAGAAGGAAATACAGGGGCAAAGTGATAAATGTACACATATCATATTTTTTAACTCCATCTGTAAGCAAAATGTGGGTGCAAACAGAGTCTTAATTGGTATACAACTCCAGAAAATGGTATGTGATGTTCACAAGGTGCATGCAAGTCATTTTGGTGTGTAGAGGTAACTTGCAAAGGAAGTCTTCAATGTTACAGCTGTTCAAGGCAGGTGTTCATTCCAGGGACCCATGAGTGGGAAATTCTGCTGCTCTCCATTAATTTCTATTGGATTTTGAAAGGCGTATTTATCAATGGGTGAAGTGAAAGTTCCCAAAGAAATGAATGGAGAATGGTGGAATTTCCCTCTAGTGGCGAAACTTCACTCTTACCTTCACTCTTTAATAAATATACCCCTTTGTGCATTGTATTTTCACCCACAAAGCAGGCTATACCAGCAGATTACCACTGCCCACAAGTAGCACATACAGCCTCCTTTAAGAAACATGTTAAAATGTGCAAAATGTTTAAGGTATGTGCTTTACACTTACTGTATATTAACAGCATATTTATAATATACCCTTAGGGGCTCCTGTGTGAACCAAATAAGTTGGTAAGTTGCTAGTTACCATTAGGCAGCTTTAATAATTCATTATAAGCAGTTTAATGATATAGAGCTTGATAAGAAATGTGCATATAATCCATATATATATATATATATAGATATATATATATGCATTTTTCCAATTAATTACAAAGATTTCTTATACATATTTCCTTTCTTTTCATAAAATATTTCAGTGTATATTATTATGCTTATGAAGAAGTGTGAACACATTTAAAAAAACACATTTATGTCAGAATTATTCTCATTAACCTCTGCCATAATTAGGGAAAGTGACGCCAATTATCCTTCTTTTTCTACCACTGTTCCAATTCACTGCTATGATGCTCTTTGCTGAAAGAACGTGAACTTTTAAATAATGTTAGATAGGCAGACCTAATTAAGTTCAACTTTAAAATAAGTTTCTAGCCAAATATTTACTTTTTTAATCAAGATAATAACTAGGAGATTTATTTTCATGTAATTAACCTATTGACATTACAGTGGATAAAGATGAGACAGTATCCTGTTGCCTGGGACTTTTGTGGCCCTAATTGATTTTGTTTGGGGAGAAGTTGTATAGTTGTGTAGCTTTCAATGCCACATTCATTAATCAGTGCACTGAAAAAAAATTGATGTGGGTTGCATTATATTTATATTGTACTTTTAACAGAGTGAAGTTTTTGTGAACAGTCGCAGGAGTTAAATATTTATGTCCCACTGGTGGGTATAATGTCAAAGGCACTACCAGCAAAGTTTGATTCAGGCAAAGTAATCCTTAAGAATTACTTAGCAGGTATCACTTTTCATTACCAATCTTCTGTTTGAAGACAAACATCTTACTGGCTCTTATAGTTCACTAAAATAACCTCCAGCAGTGATCCCTAACCAGTGGCTCTTGAGCAACATGTTACTCACCAACCCCTTGGATGTTGCTCCCAGTGGCCTCAAAGCAGGGGCTTATTTGTAAATTCATCACTTGGAGGTGTTGTTTGCATAAGAACCAGATATACTGCTAAACAGAGCCTCCAGAAGGTTGCCAGTCCAAATAGGTGCTACCCAATATCTAATCCCAGCCCTTCTTTGGTACCCTCATGAATTTTTTGCATGTTTGTCTTGCTCCCCAACTCTTTTACATTTGCATGTGGCTCATGGGTAAAAAAAGGTTGGGGACCCCTGACCTACAGTAATTCTAGAAATCTATAAGAGCCAGTAAGATGTCTTCAAACAGGAGGAAAGAAACCCTACTCACCTTAGTTTTCCCTCTGAATCGTGTAGGAGAGAATTCTAAACTTTGTTTATCTTTAGTCAGTGTAGAGATATGTGTATTCTTCTTCAACTGGCATGGTTAGATTGGTTACAACTGATATTGGTCAAAGAACATTTCAAAATTCTTGCATAGTATAGGATCATAAACTGGTGGAGGGCATATTATTGGACTGTCCTCACACAGTAAGTCCCCAAACTTTATTTCAGTCATAAGCTGCAATATGAGCTTAAAGGAGAAGGAAAGGCTGGAGGCACTTGGCGGATTCCAAATGTTAGGCACCACCAAGTGATTGTATCTATGAATCTAAAACCCCGGGCTGGTGCTCCTATCAGCAGAAATCTGCACTGGCCCTGATTATACGAGATCTACTTCTGTCTTCATGCAGCTGCACATGTGCAGTATAACTAAAAACCAAACTTTATCTAAGAAAGTTGGCTTTTTTGTTAAACTGTGCATGCATTAGTCCTGGGTAATCAAAGATAGGAAGTTGAACAATCCGTCATGTTAACTGGTATAACCCAGGGCCAGTGCAGATTTCTGCTGATGGGAGCACTGGCCTGGGGTTTTAGGTAGGTAGATACAATCACTTAGAGGTGCCTAATGTTTGGCATCCCCAAGTGCATCCAGCCTTTCACAGACACACCATATTTTGATAAAACATTCTACTGGGGTTGAGCACTGTAATGGTTAAGTTCAGGAGAAGTAGTTAGGAGAAAAACAATAGGATCAGACAGCTAGAGCAGAGATTCTATGGGAACCAACAATGCTATATCTTCATTGGCTGTTTTACTGTGAGGTGTGTTTAGTAATCTGAGCTGAGAAGAACTGAGCATGCTCATGAGTCAACAACCAAAGCAAATTCCTGAGTAGGTTAAAGGAAGATAAGGATTTCTAAGGGAAAGCGGTTCTGCAGCCTTACTGTTAACCTATTAACAAGTGGCAGAGTGGCAGGTACCTGTGGAGGGGTTTACATGTCCTTTAACTGGGGTGGATAAACCATTGTCTGGAGTAGGTGCAATTGCTGGTATATTAAGGGATAATCCTTGAACTTGTGCTTATCACTCACAGAGCAAAAATAATATACAATCAATCCTCAAGAATGCGTACTGCCTACCTTACAATACAATTTAGAAAAACAAAAGAGAACACACCTGAACAGTCAGACTTATTGCTTCAAAGATACAGCACTGCAAGTTAAAGGAACAATGCTAATAATATTACTTTACCAAAGTGCCCAAAGCAATACTTTTCTTACCTGATCTCATGCCTTAACATATCAAACCAAAAAGTAGAAATCCTGACCCCTGTTCTTCCTTAACCTAAACTATTGCATTATTCAGTAACACAGGCAAGCAACCTTCAGGACAGAGGCTTCATTACAAATACCTATTGATGGATATTTTTGAAGGTCTCCTGAAAGATTCATCCATCACAGTGAGAATTAGTTGTCCATGAAGCAACCAATGACTTTAAGCCCGCTGGGCATTTAATTAACAAACCGAAGTTACCCAGCATGACATTAGCCTTTGTGTATTGTTCCCTACTTCCCTAATGATTGTAATTAGCAGTCTGTGCTGCATCTACTGTATGTTTACATCCGCCCATGCTGCATGTTTAAGTGTTATAAATATTCCTAAAAGCATTTATCTACTTCTGCACAAATGTAGGGTTTTAATTAACCATTAAATGAGAAACTGCTGGACTGAAGTACAGAAATATGAAAAAATCATTGTACAGAGCTTTGAGCAAAATAAAAGCAGTTTCAACTGAGATATTTCAAGTGGCTACTTGTCCATAATCATCAATACACTTACATTAAGAGCCTGGCACATGCTAAATTCTTAGAGAGGCATTTCAGAATTTGCACAAGCGTAATACTGATGCTTCATACCAAGCTGTATTATTATTGCATTAAACATATGTATGAATGAAATTCACTCATTTCAATATTTACATATCAGTTAGTTGGTGGGCTTTTCATAATATAATGCACTTTTAAGACAATGCTTAAAATAATGATCCTATACAAATTCATGGATTCATGAGAAATATTTACTGTTTGATTCTGTAGGTAAATGTTCCATTACATTTTATTACATGGAAATTAAATTGATTTGGAGATTGTGCAGATGCCACATATATATGGTATAGTCTAAGTATTCTGTTAACGTTTTTGTTGCACTTTCCAAATGAAATGTGTGCTCATCTGCTTAGATTTTTTCCAAAGAAAGGATTCTGCAGTTGAAATATCAGAGGAACTTTAATATACCCAGTGTAAAAATGTTTTTTTCTTAATGCAGAGCAGTTTAATATATGATTGTATGTCCTGGAGCTCTAGATTTGAGCTTAGTCACAAAATATATCCAATGAACGTGGAATGCTTTTTTTATAGTAGACCTTAATAGCGTAGATTTGAGCAGCAAAATAGACAATATTAAGTATCAAACCTTCACTCATTCATCATGCAGATCTGCAGAACTAAATGCTTTCCATTACACATACTGCAATTACTATGGGTACATTTTTGATGAAAGGGACAGCATTGCCAATCTAGACAAAAATCAGCCTTATGAAGTACTTGGGCTCATAATTTTCTCCCATTATAAGAGGACCTTTAAATATCAGGTATTTCAGCAACCTGCTATGGAACAGTACATTCATTCTTTCTTCACCATGTAGTTTACTGATGAGAGAAAATTTACATCTATTAACTATAAGCATTGCACAGCTGTACATTTTATTCAAAATCAAGAGCAATATCAGTCTCTATATTGTCCCTCTAAACATTTCTGTAACCTATGTCATTTACTCTGTAGCATTGCCAGTAAATCATTAACAATACAGGAACAGCAGTTTCAAGCAGATACAATTACATCAATATATGTAAATATATTGCAGAGCTTTGTGTTTGTATTATATCAGTCTATAAAGCAACAGAAGAGCTTAAAAAAAAG
>CM044439.1:119110615-119121021 GCA_024363595.1 Xenopus borealis
TGAAAATATATATATATATATATACCAAAAGCTGCTTTCATTTCCTGTATTCAAAGGCTTCTATAACTGTAGCTCCACCCAGTTTATCATTAATTCAGTCATGCAAATAAATCATCCCAGTTAGGGTGGAAAGCACTAAAAGGAGACAAAGAGACCTTCACACATTCTGAAAGGAATGGTTCACCTTTAAGTTAATTTAGTATGCAGTAGGATGGCAACATTTTTTTATAGTTTAATAATTATTTGCCTTCTTCTAACTTCTAACTGAGGCCAACAACCAAAAAGCTATTGTTCCTGAGCCTAATATGGTATTGTTACATTGTATTACTTATTTAATATCTATTAATTATTCTATTCATATCACAGTCTCATTGAAACCACTCCATGATTGCTAAGGTAATTTCAAGTCTAGCTCCCAGATAGCTTCTGAATGGGAGAGTTTCTTAACCAAAAGTGAATGCTAATTAAAAACCACAAAACATATTACTTCTACATCATACTAAATGCAAACCCTTTAAAACAGAAGGTATTCCCATGTCTCTTTCTACAATGGTAGCTATGCCTTAAAACCAAAAATGGCTTTGAAAATGGCAATGAGCTTATGGATGGGAACATGCCAATACTGCAACTCCTTAAACTTTGCATCCAAAGCCACTGGTTTAATAGCACAAATACTGCCTAATAATTCATAGCCATACTATCCACACTTGCATATAGCCTATTTTCTTCTCCCTAGGTCTAATCATCGAAAGATATTGGAACACAGGTTGTAAGGACAGTATGACTTGGAGAGCAACAAAGCAACAAAAGCATCACAGTTTGGGTGTTAATTATATATCCACCTGTTAGAATGTTCTGTACTAGTTTTCTAACCAAACGCAGTTTATTATTTTTCTATAAGCATTGGGTTTCTGAGGTTTTCTCCATCTATCATTGCATTTGGACTACAAATGTTGTTGCTTTCCAAGCAAAGTTTGCAACTCTGAGACAAAAGAAGACAAGATGAGACAAGAACCAAGATGAGAACAAGACATTAAGGCAAAATCAAATGCGTTATAGTGTAAATATTTAAAGGACTAACCTGTAACAATGCTTCATATTGTATATCTCTTCGGTAAATTATATTAGGCTTTGATGATTTTTAAAAGAGGCACTGGGAAACTTCTTTAATCTAAGGTTAGATAAAGTCAGAGCAAATTACAGGATAAAACTGCAAAAAGATTTTTTACTCTGCTAAAACTATGACATTTTGTATTCCAGAAGTATTTCCAGCTCGTCAGAAATTCAGTGTACTGGGCCAAAGGTTAAAGGGGTGGTTCACCTTAAGTTAACTTTTAGTATGCTATAATGGCTCATTCTAAGCAACTTTTCAATTGGCCTTCATTTTTTCTTTTTAATAGTTATTGAATTATTTGCCATCTTCTTTGGACTTTTTCCAGTTTTAAAATAGGGGTCCCATCTATAAAACAAATGCTTTATAAAGCTACACATGTATTGTTATTGCTCCTTTTTAGTACTCATCTTTCTATTCAGGCCTTATCTTATTCATATTCCAGTCTGCTGAAATCGCAAACTGGAGAGATGCTGACTAAAAAACTAAATAACTAAAAAACTAATAAAAAATAAAAAAACAATTGCAAATTGTCTCACAATATCACTCTCTACATCACTAAAAGTTAACTCAAAGGTGAACCACCCCTTTCATTTGAGTACTCAGCTTTAATAAAAACAAATACATATTCTTGAGTGATACATTTGACTACAGGTATTTCATAATCTTTTTATTTCATCAAATTAGCGATGAGCAAATGTTTTCACTTAGTTTCACTATGGAAATGATGCCCATAGACTCAATGGGAGAAAAAAATGATGTGTCAACATTTTTGGCAACGCAAAATGGGTTAAATTCACCCATCCTTAACCATAATGTGCCACCATCACATCTAAATACAAGAGGACATGAAGACATACAGTACTTATGTAATCAGCAAATTAAGGTAACTCATGTTTATTTTCTATATACCTATTAATAAAATATACTGTATATAAAATAAGACCAAAGGTTTAAACACGGATCAAAACATAGGATCAATTGCTTGCTTATGGGAATGTCCAAGGGTTTATACTTATCTACAGTCTTTGTGCTTTTGCTACCAACCAGCATTGTACAATGCATGTACATCAGGAGTGCTCTTTTGTGAATAATATAGTTACATAGTTACATAGTTAAATTGGGTTGAAAAAAGACAGAGTCCATCAAATTCAACCCCTCCAAATTAAAAACCCAGCATACACACACACATCTCCCCTCTTTCACACCTCCACTCCATTCACACAAACAATATCTGTCCATAGCTATACTAATTGTAGAGTTACAGTAAGTATCAAAATAGCCTTTGATATTGTCTGTCCAAAAAAATCATCCAAGCCCCTCTTAAAGTGGACCCGTTACCCAGACACAAAAATCTGTATAATAAAAGTCCTTTTCATATTAAACATGAAATCCAATTTCAAATTTGTATTAAAGCATTCATAGCTGTTTTAAGCTCATTTAAAATTTTCAGCTGTCAATCAAATATTGTCTGCCACTCCTCTATGGCAGAGAGGCTGGGCAGATAATTACTTTCACTTTCCATTCAGCACTTCCTAGATGGACATCAGGTCCCCCATTCTGGTGCACAAACAAGATTCTGAGATGATGCAAGGCTTGCCTTAATAACAGTGTCCACAAAATGGCTCCTGCCTGCTTGCTATAATTATGAATTCCCAGACTGAAGAAAACAAGATTAAAATAATTTATATAGTGTAATTAATGTTCATTTTGCTTGACTAATGTGATAAAATAGGATTTTGAATTTTTTTTTGGGGTGATGGGTCCACTTTAAAAGCATCAACAGAATCAGCCATCACAACATCACCCAGCAGTGCATTCCACAACCTCACTGTCCTCACTGTGAAGAACCACCTACGCTGCTTCAAATGAAAGTCCTTTTCTTCTAGTCTGAAGGGGTGGCCTCTGGTGTGGTGCTCCTCTGTATGGGTAAAAAGGTCCCCTGATATGTGTCTATAATGTCCTCTAATGTATTTGTAAAGTGTAATCATGTCCCCTCACAAGCACCTTTTTTTCAGAGAAAACAACTCCAACCTGGACAGTCTCCCCTCATAATTCAAGTCTTCCATCACTCAGTTATGTGCCTCTTAAAGAAGGGGTATGCTCCCAAATCCTAGATGTATTCTGTTAAGTACTAATGGTTAAAAAAGTATTTCAGATTTCAACACCAACATCTATCGCATAGCTTCATTCCTGAATCCAGTAAATTATTACAAAGCACACTGCCTATAAAGCAGAATCTAGGGATCTCTAGTTGATGGACAAACAGTTGTATCCATTTGGGGCTGCATGGCTGTGATGTAAGCAGAGTCCCCAGACCATCATGGCTATATCTGACTCAGCTCAGAGCCACATGTTATGGGATGGGTAGGAGATGTCTAAATGTCTCCCACCAGACCCTCATGAATACAGTGTTGCAGAACACAGGCAACACTGCATTCAAAAGGCTGATCACATGTCTTTGCAGTTCAAGAAAATGCCAAAAAACAGTGGGCTGGGTTTGTTTGTTTTTTTGCACCCTGTCTACAAACACACTGCATATACAGTAGTGCCACTTCAGTTATCTTCTTTAAAGGAAAATTGCAGTTGAGTTGCATGCTGTATAAAGAAGAAGACTATATGAGTTTTCAAGCACAATGACTGTCGTTCCTAAAAGGCATATTCTAACTGTAAGATAGTAGAATATTGTGAATCAATAAATAAAAATGCAATAAAACAGCAAAAAACGGTAATAAATATTCTATTCATGTAATAGCAAGGGAATAAATCTGAACAAAGCCACAAGCTCTATAGCAAATACATTACTAATTGTTATTATCCCAATAAATCAGATCCTGTTAGGCAAGGGTCAAATGTCTGACTTTCCTGCACAGTTTAATCATCTAAACAAAGATCAATAACCCTCTAGGGGGCCATACACACCAGAGTGTTTTAGCAGAGACATTTGCTCATGAATTTGGTTACCTACAATACCCCAGCTACACTTGCCTGCTGTTTAGAGGTCTGTGAGATCTCTGTTTAGTGTGGGGGATAGAGGCTCACTATCAGGCATTCAAAGGAGTGATTGACTGCAAAGCCTGTGGTCCGCAAGCAGCCAATAATTATTAGCCTTCTAAAGTGACAGCAGTGATGTGCCAGGTCTTTGTATGCCTACTCTACCCTGCTCACTTACACAACACACCTAACGTTTGAAATTGCATAATTTCTTAGAACAACAACCAAAACCTGCCAGAAGTCATTCCTATGAGTGTGTCACAACAAAATGAGTAACCCCTGTTTAAATAGTCCCACTTGCCTCTGTACCTGGTTACAGAATGTAATTTATTTCTGAATTTCTTGTTATGTGTGGGGGGGGGTAGTTAAGTGAATGGGACAGGTCAATTTTACATTTACCAGTAGAGTCTTGCATTGTGGGTGGGTGGTGGGTGCAGGTTGGGTGGCAGGCCAGTTGGTCCAGGTTGGGCAGACCCAAGACCAAACCCATGCAGGTCTATAGTTTCCAGGTCACTGATAAAACAAGAACCTTTGCCTTCTTCATGTGATATCAGGAGGAGAGGTCTGAATGTCTCACCGTCATGATAAAATGCATTACACTTTACATTAAAAAGTGTTGTACAGCTGCAGAATTATTTCTTGGTGATACAAAAAATAGGTGATATAAAAAAGCTCTCACTGCTAACATGTCCCTGTTATTCCCCCTAAGTATGCAACCATAACACTTTCACCACTGGTATCTAAAAAGTGAGTTGGAAGACAAAGGGTGCCACAGTTCATGTGAAAGTATTCAGCAATCCCATGCACTTAATGACAGAACAGCACAAGTTTTAGTGTAGGACGCAAGTTGTCCTTTGATATTAGTTACTTTTAGAGAATGACTATATGGTAATCTCTTTTAATCCATGTTTAAGTGTACTTAATGAATACTAAGTGCTGTAAATTAAAGTCATGGGTTTGAGCCATTACAAATGAAAGGCTATGAGACAGGTACATGATTTAGTATTGCATATTTCATAAAATTCTATAAATTTTTGATGATGTTATAAGGTATACTTCATGTTATGCATCCAAATGTCTCACTATTCATGCCACAAATAATCATTTATTAATAACACTCTGTTTTTTATTTTTTCCAGCACTTTGTGCAATGCTGATTTTTATCCTTAATGGAATATATATATATTTCAAGTAAAAATATTTGTTATATATGAATTATTTGACATTTACCGACCTTTTTCACATCAGATAAAGAATGGAAGGGAAGATCTGACCTTGAATGTTATTTGCAAACACATTCTTTTTATGCCTTTAATAGATGTTATCTAGCCTGGACAAAGTATGTTCAATAATCATTTGTAACCTTGAGCATACAGTAGTAAGTGATTACATAGAGTCCATAGTAACAAAAAATGGGTTACAGCCGATGCTATAGTCCCTAACTGTATAAAGAAGTTATAAGAGGCCTATACTGGCCTCCATACAACTTTCCAAATACAAAGGGAACATATATTGTGAGCAGTAACTATCATTATTACCAGTAAACAGCAAAGTTTCTATTTTCAAAGTAAAACATTTGTCTCAAAGGTGGCCTTGTTTGCCTATGATGCCGAGTTGGCCACTTCGCCTTTCCCCTGTGTCCAAGGTGGCACATTGTGTGGATGTAGATTGCAAAGTGATGAATGGTGTTGGGGGGATGAGAGCCTGGACTAGGGGTAGACAGAAAAGACAAATGCCTAGTACCCCACCCCCAACTGGTGCACCCTATGTACATGCCTATTATGTCTACCCCATGTCTACCTTTAGTTCCACCTCTGCTTTGTCTGTGTGCAACATGCACCATTGATTCAGTATTATGTTTTGTTAGAACAGGATAGACGGAATGGTCTAAAGCGTAACTCTGATTGTGTTCAAGGTGTTTTGGCAGACAGGCAACAGTCTTAGACCATTCAACCTCAACTTTGGCCATGTTCAATTTGAACATGTAAAGCATATCTCCTTATTCAATTCCACATTTACCCCAAGAATTTTATAGAGTTTTCATGAGATAAATTATCAGACAAGCTATCCTCATCTTATTGAATCTAACCCATTATACTGTATGAAAGAGAGCATCCCACCACTGCTTGCTATATAGCAGCACAAATCTTCCACAAGGATAGTAGATAGATGCTTATTTTGATTTATATATCACTTATGCACATCTGATCTAGTAGCCCCTTTAGCATTTTTTCTCTAATCATTTTCATTTACAGCTACAGTATTTGGCATATCTACAGCCTTGGCAATGCCTTGCATGTTTTACCTTATCAACTTCAGTGATTGGCCTGGGATTCAATCCCTCAACACTAACACTGCTATATAATCGTTAAAGATGACTAATGCCCTTGTACTACCAATTTCCTGTATATGTATTGATGCAAAGAAAGACACTTCTAAAGATGATAACAAATAATTTCAGCCTGAGCTGAGAGAAACAAATGTATATTATGCAAATATGTTCCTTATTTAATGAGCAAACAGTATTTATGAAGAGGCCTTCAAGGACAAAATTGCTCCTGGAACAGCCACTCTAAAACAGGGATCCATTAAAATCAAATTAACCATTTAAAAATTGAAATTGCATTTTTGTTAAATATTTTTTGACACAGTTGTTAGTTATTTGCTTCGGAAAAGGTGCTACAAAGGAGGTTGCAATAATTGCTTCCCTAAACAACAACAACTGATTTCATTTATTCAATATTTATTCTTAGTGACATAATTGGTTGGATTTGCAAAAAGCCTACAATTTATGTATCTAAACATTTCTAAATAACTTTGCTTACTACCAGCTGTCATTTTTGGAAGGCCTACATAAGATACTCATCTGAGACGTAATATCAATTTACCTTGTGCCAACTGGTAAAAGTGCAGTGAGCTGATTATTCTAATTATGCTAAAAAAAAAGAGTTATTGAACTGCAATGTCATGGGCTAGTTCTAAGCAAATAATTAAAGCTTATCCTAAATCATTTGGAGTATTTTTAAAATTCTGTCTGTTGGTCTAATTGCATAAAGATAATTTATACGTTATGTTTATTCTAATCAACAACATTAACTGGACTTTTTTTCATAAAAAAAGGTCTGATGAAAAATATTAAACACTAGTTTTAAATGTATGATTTGAGATGCGTATTTGGGTATTTTGTATGTGCTTATTAATTAAAATCCCCTACAGAAATCTTCAGTGAATAACATGAAACAGGACTATAAAGAGGGAGGTACATAGCAGTTGAAAAATATACTAAATATCTATGATTGTTATCTTTTATACTTATTTTATGCCCATGCTGTCGGATAAAAAAAACTAAATCAGTGCATGTTTAGACTAATTTTAACTTTTCACCACTTCTATTTGTGTAGACATCCTTTACTTAACACCCTCTGTGAATGATGAGTGTATGCCACAAGTAACTACAGCCAAATACTCCTATCATCTCTTGATTTGCTGAAATGTAGTAAGTTATATACAAAATATGTCAGTTATGTTTTTGTCATCTTTATAAATCACATCTTCCCTTAACTATGTTAAACCAAGAAATCGGCCCAAAATTTTATCAAGATATGGAGGGAAAAATATGAAAAAAATATATTTCTACATATTTATCACTTTTATGTGGAATATTTTTCAGATATTAAATATATAAGGAACAGTCTGTCACATTTCCCCAGTATTGTTCCAGTTAATGCTTCATAATTAATTCACATTGAGTTAACATTCTGCTTTTTCCCATCAGTGTAGTTTGCAAATGGTTCACAAAATGTGAATTGGAATTATTCTAAAATACAATAATTTTGTATGGAATTAAATGTCCATTTAGGAGTTACCACTTCTACTTGTATAATTATTTGTGTGGTAAGTACTGTTTGCTTAGTAAATAGAAGGGAACAGTGGGAGGCTTTGATTTATAGATGCCAATATGAGGCTCTCCTTATTGGTGAACTCTACAGAGGATTTAGTAGGGCCTTTAACCCTCACTATAATTTAATGGTGCTCAAGAGAACATTCAGCAATCACAGAAAAGTTCTGTTTTCAACATAGAGTCTAAATGCCACAAAGAGAAGCTGATTCAGCACATTTATATATGGGAATTAGGGATTCCCATGGCTCCAGTAAGATCATTCTGAAGCACTGCTGATATGCACTCATCTTGGTATTGCATTTGCTAGAACACTTTCCATAAATCAACCAAATTATGTCAGTGCCATCATATCCTAGAGTCCTCAACCATTTAGTCATACTGTTCACTTTCCCTTTTCTGTGGGGGCTATTTATCAAACATAACTACTTTAGGTTGATTTTTTCCCCGTTATATATTGTGTTTTTAATTAGTCATCTAAATAATGTAGAGTAGCTGCATGCATTCATTCAAAGTTAATTATAAAAAGATATATAATCATTTTAAATCCTACAAATTCATGCTTAATTTATCATGGCACTAATGGCAGGATTTTATTTTTATTACACCAATCCACTGTGTTGAAAACAAAATGACATACCATTACAAGAATTGTATAATACTATCAAAACTGAAAATCTCATATCCTATATATTTTCCAGTCCAGAATAATTGATCGGGCTCCAAACATAAACTTGAAATTAAATTTCACTGTTAATGTAAAATAATTGTTTGTCTTTGAAACCAACTTCAAAGGACTCTGACATTCACATCAAAGTGTTCATTTGTAACTGTGATGAGCTATTCATTTACTTAGCATGACATAATTTCTTTTCCCTCTATGTCCTATATAAATTGCCCCCTTCCCCCGTCTTCTTTGTTTGTCAGTGATATTTAAATTAATATGCACTATGTCAACACTGTATGAAACCAATCACAGTAGTTTAGGGCTGAAAGGCTTTTACTTAATGCCAGAAGATTGTTGAAGAAGGCATTTCCATGGAAAACAAGCTTTTGTGCTTTAAAGACTCACCCTCCCTTTTAGCTAATCCTAAATTCATCATTCATAATTAATTAGCATTTAGTTAGAACTGATGCAAGGACACTATTGTGACAGGGCACTTAGGCATACTTTGTACAAACCATGTCAGTAAATGTGTTTCTTTTTGATAAATGTAGATATGTTCCCTTCAATATGTGCAAAGAATCTAGTTTTCTCTTCAAGCTATGTAGTGGTGTGCTGGGGTAATGGGAGTAGTATATGGTACGTGCCATTTCTATGTGCACCCAATTGGTTTCAAATTAATGGAATGAGCAACATTCATTTATGAGTTAGAAGAAATGGTAAATATTTTTGGGTTCTAAATTGGCCCATGTTTGCCTCCCTTGACTTAAATTAAGAATTCTTGTAGTGAACATTTTGAGGATGAAAAAAACCAATACAGATGGTGTTAGGAATGTATTGTTCGAAAAACGAGCAGGTATGGTTTCATATACTTCCCAATTGGCTAAATAAAGTGCTCCTAAAGGCAAAAAGACATTCGGAAATATTTCAGCTTGCTTAATAAGAAGGCTAGGAAGCAGACATTCATGTAGCACTGCTCATGAAATCATTTCCAAGTCCTTATACAAATGTATAAAGCGAATGCTAATTACTGTTGTTGCTTTATCCAAATGTACAGTACTATTGATGGCTCTTGGAGTGCTAAATCCTTATAAGACTTGTAATATTGCCACATGAAGAAAAGCATTAGGTTAGATGGAAACTGTACAAATAAGCTCTACACTTGTCCTCTTGTTATTGTAGTTGATTATATTTTAATCATGAATTTAAGCTGGAAATATAGGATTAATTTACTTTTCCCCAGGGCACAAGTGCTAGAATGCTATTATTTGTTGCTGCATATGCAAACATAGGGTCTACCATCATTATTTTTGGATCAATTAAGCAAAATAAACTTTTCTTTGTTAAACAGGAGAAAACAGCAAGACACTGTAGGAAATCTCACTGCGTCTGCAGTGTCACTTTCATACAAAATCTATACAGATGCAATATACAATGAGCTGTGCAACCCACACCATTATTTCTAGTGTTCAGTAAAGACTAAATGTTAAGAAATTGCAGGCCAAAAAATAATCAATGATGAGTCAAGAAAGACTTCATACAGTTCACTGTCAGTTCAATGTATGAATTAAAGATTTAACCAAGCAATTCTTGAAGCTCTGGCCTGGTATAAGCCATATGTTCCCAAACCTTGCCTCAGGCTTTGCACAGGTGGATCACTAAGTGGATGGACAAATCTGACAGATCTGCCTATGTTCTCGATTGATACACCTGTGCTGCTGTAATTATACAAAAATATT
>CM044439.1:119124323-119151308 GCA_024363595.1 Xenopus borealis
GTTAGCAAAGCTCCAGCAACAAAACTCACACCCACAGCCCTTGGAGTCCAGGGTGGCACATCCATTCCATCTTTCCCATGACAAATTCCCTACCATGGAGAATGATGGTGATGTGGACACCTTCCTGCATGGTTTTGAGAGGACTTGTAGACAGTACCAACTGCCCCTGGAACAATGGGCAAAGTACCTTACCCCAGGGTTAAAAGGCGAAGCCCTGGAAGCCTTTGTGGATTTACTGCCAGAGGCAGGATGAGAATTATGATGCTATCAGATAAGCCCTAATTAACCCGTATAATCTCACTCCAGAAAGGTATAGGGAAACGGTTCCGTACTCTACATAAAGGCCCAGCTGACAGCTATGCAGATATTGTAAGTAGTTTGAAAACCACAAGCAGTGGGCCTCTGAACTGGGTGTTACCACAGTTGAGGATTTAACAGATTTAATGGTCAAATATCAGTTTCTACCCATATGTCTATTGGAAGTACGTCAGTTTGTTATGGACCGGGAGCCTAAAACAGCAGACCAGGCTGCCAAGTATGCAGAAATTTATGCTACTAGTCTGATGCCAGAGGTCCATAAAACATCTTTACCAAGCTGTAAGGAGTGACCAACAGGAGGGACAGCACACAGCCGTTAAAAGTCTGGTGAGAATTCATTTTTTGGGGGGTCTGTTGCAGCTGTGGGGCAGAAGGAGGCCCACAGATGTTTTTCCTGCAACTAAATAGGCCATGTAAGGGCTGACTAAACAGCCTATTGTGATGCTTGTGTCTGGTAAGCACGAGAATTTACATAATTACATGCAGTCTGTGATTGTGGGGGACTCAGGGTCTAATTTTTCTCTGGTGCGTCCAGAAATGATAAACACTGGGGACATTATTCCTGGAAAGACTTTGTCCATAAAGGAAGTGGGTGGGAGCCACCCAAAGTTTTCTTGGATTGGGATGCGGGGAGAGGTCTTAGGGAAGTGGGTTTAACCAATGAAATTCCTGTAAATTTATTGTTGGGGAATGATTTGGATTACATGATAACTGCTTTTGTGCCCTATGACCAGGTCTCACTAGGTTCAGCCACGCTAGAGTGTGGCTGCCCACCTCAACACGTAATTGTAAAAAGTAAAATGCAGCAAAGTAACTGGGAGGGAGGACTGGGAGGCAGGAGCCAGAGTTAACCAGTGCCTGAAGGTTTCCCCTAGGAGTCTCCCTGGTGCAGCCCATTAGTGTATCAGAAGTGATCCCTGTTCATGTACCCAAACTGCCTGGGGTCTTGAGTGGGGGTCAGCAGCTAGGCCAAGCTCTGGAGTCAGTGCAGAAGCATGAGAGGCAGATGGTGAGGACTCAGAGTAAGGTCCTAGTGGATAGTACCACTCAGACTGGGGAGAGTGATGTTAGTGGTGGGCCAGGTATAGCACCATGCCAGAACCAGTACTGAGGGGGGGGCAGGTGGTCAGTACTAAGGAGGGAAGGCTGACAGTACCAGAACTTGCTTTCAGGGAATGGGGTATTAGAAATAGGCTGGAGGGCCCCTCAGTGAACTAGGTGGGAGGAATAAGTCAGATGTCTGGGGAGAGCAGTGATAGTATTGCCTATTATTCAACCCTGCACTC
The DNA here is from genome assembly GCA_024363595.1 of Xenopus borealis. Lineage (NCBI taxonomy): Eukaryota > Metazoa > Chordata > Amphibia > Anura > Pipidae > Xenopus > Xenopus borealis. Next base: position 119,125,928 of record CM044439.1, read on the forward strand.
TATCCAGAGACAGTGGGGTTAGACGGAAAGTGGGAAGTATACCTACTTCAAACCATTCTAGTATCTGGGATTATGAAGATACAGCCCTCAAGGAGCAAGACTTTAGGTCTGGGAGGTAGCCTTATCCCTCATACTGTATAATCAATGGATATTTTGGTAATGACCTGGCTATGGTTATGGATTTATGTTTTTATTGTGGCAAGACTAAGAATGACCTGTAAGTCAATCTTCCCTTGGTCTCTCTAAAAAAGGGAGGTGTCATGATACAGGCCTGTATTATGACATATATATTATTCTAATATATTCTATATTGCCCGAAAACATGAAGACTAACAAAAATGGCTTCTCCTTTTAGCATCTATGCATGTATGAGATATTTTTTTTTTTAAATCTGATGCTTTCTAATAATAATAATAATAATATCAAACCAAATGTCTGAACAGAAAATGTAAACAATCCCATTTGAACATCAAAGCAAATAGAGGTCCATATTTAACAGCATATATTTCATTTGTTTCATGTGAGCCATTTATTTATAACAAAAAAGTATAAATGTATTTAGTATGGACTATTTTTATTTATCATTCATCAGTCGGCAGATGATAGAAGCATTAACATTTCTGTGGGAAAGCAGAACAGAGGAATAATGTCATGCTGAGTGGGTTTTATGGATGTGGTTTCCAAGCAGACCATTGCTACAAATCATTTAGTAAATTGAAATAACTAGTAAAGGTATAACCAACAGGAAACTGCAGTAAACTGTAGGCTACATAATACCAGCCAATGCTGTACCACTACACATCAAATTACCAAGTACACCCCTAGACATAACCTTCGGTGTGCATATGACCACCTTCCCCTCTCCTTACCTTTTCATCCATGAAATTTCACATGCTGCGCCCATTCTGTAGAACTCTCTGCCATATCCCATTAGAAACTTGCAGAGACTCCAGTCTTTCAAATGGTAACTTAAAACACACCATTTCATTCTTCACTATAACGCAAGCACTTAGCAACTTGACCTCTCACTCAACTCCCTTAATTATTGCACACACAAATACCAACTACTGATTTTCCCTCTTTACCTATGCACTTACCATCATTGTCTTAACCACCACGAGGGTAACCCTCGCCATATGTCTCACTTCCTTGCCCATTTAGATAGCTAGCATTCTAGACCAGGGCCCTCCCCCATTGTCTCCTAAAATATCCAATTATAACAGTGCATTCATTGTGGTGAAATATTTATCTGTACTGTTTTTGTAAAGTGTTACTGTAGGTCTTGTAGTTTGGTATCCCTATACTTTGTAAAGTACAGTGATGGTTCTATATAAATAATGGCGCCAAACAATTAATGGCTCTGTTAACACAATCTGGGTGCTGTGACATCTGTGCCATGGACTGGTTGGGAAATGTTCAGCAGATATATTTTTTTCTTTAAAACTTGATGCTCTTAAATATTAGACAAGGATCCAATCTACACATGTTAACACATAACTTGCAACTGTAAAGAGTGTCAGTTCCAATGTATTATTATGCATGGATGTGTTGCTGAGAAGACCCCAACTGTCCTGCATGTACTTTTTATTTAAAGAGTGTTAAAGAAATGTTATATGTATTGATGTCATATACTGTGACAAGCTGCCTGCCCGTACACGTAGATTTGGGGGAGATGAGTTATGGTAGGCAAGTTTAGCATAGGATCAGGGCTAAATAAATCACTCAACTGTTTTCACAAGTATATCAGTGTGCTACTGGCTTTACTTTGTATAGCATAGGACCAGGATCATAAAGACAAGGGCACCATGTCTTCAGAAAAACACAGGTTTATTCAGGTAAACTATTCCCAATATAAAGATAACAGGAGCACAGTTCAACGGCACACATTCAAAAATTTTCCCCACTTTGGGGTTCTCACCATACAGGTTGGCTTCCACACTCTGGAACATTCAGGCTTCTCACTTAGCTCTGCTGACTTGCCCTTCCAGGGATACAAATTCACCGGCTTCTGGCCTGGCTCACCTTCTAGCAGCACTACACCTTACTCCAGCAAAAGGTGTCCACAGGACCTCATACACTCCACAAAGAGGTCTCAAGGGCAATGAGGTTTAATCCCACACCTCTGCTATTTGCTGTTCACCTGCAGCATCATACAGCTACCTATAGCTGGGCAGCTGCAAAACACTCAATGGAGCATGTAATTGAGGGCCCACCCTGCTATCCTCCATCCAATCTTGGGGCCCATTTATCTTGTTTTTCCTAAGCCTGCAAAATACAGCCTTACTTGCTGCATATGTACACTCTCCCTAACTGTTTGCCGGTCTTCCACTGGTGAAAAATACAAAAAAATTACCCTCTCTAAGCACATCTCTTACAATAAAGACATACAATGGACATACAATTGTATATTTAATCATGGATATGGGAGCTTTTATATGCAAACCATTTCCCATAATGCTCAATAAACAACGCTACCATTGTTTAAATAAGCAATTATTTATCCTTGCCTGATGCCTTGAAATTGCATTACATCTTTTTAATTCCACAATTGTTCCTGCAAATCTTATACATAATAATCAAGGTTATGGAAAATAGCTCACAGTACAAGATGATTCAAGGACTAGTCCAATTATCAACTTGGAGTCAGGAAGGAATTTTGGAGAGGCTTCAAATAGGGGTTTTTGCCTTTCTCTGTATCAACTAGTAGTTAGGAAGGTTAAACTAGAGTTCAAAGGTTGAACTTGATGGACGTGTATCTTTTTTCAACCTAATTTACTATGTTACTAATCCAAATAATAGAATCAACCCCTATTTAGTAATCCCAAAGTCCCAAGACTAACCAAAAGTCTATAAAATTATTTTAACAGTGAACAAAACTATATTAAACCAAAATCTATCAGTCTTTTAGTAACCTGTTCAAGGAGTTTTGTTTATTTCAAACAATTGTTAAAGGAAAACTATACCCCAAATTGAATACTTGAGCAACAAATGAAGTGACATATTAAAGAATCTTACCAAACTGGTATATACTGGTGATAATAATATCAAAGGCTATTTTGATACTAAACTCTACAGTTAGTATAGCTATGGGCATATGTGGTTTGTGTGAAAGAGTGGAAATTTAAGTAAAATAGCCCTTTTACATCTCTTGTCTTGAATCACCATATTGTGATGGTCTGTGTGCTGCCTCAGAGATCACCTGACCAGAAATACTACAACTCTAACTGTAACAGGAAGAAGCGTGTAAGCAAAAGACAAAACTCTGCCTGTTAATTGGGTCATGTGCCCTTACTTTATAGTTTGTTTGGTATGTTTGCAATATTCTATTTATGATTACCCAATGATACATGCTTCTAAACAAGTATATTATTAAGAAAATGGTTTCTATACATGAAGCAGGGTTTTACAGTTGTTTTATGCAATATCTTTTTATAGAGGAATACATTGTTCAGAGGGTATAGTTTTCCTTTAATATGTTGTGATGTTTAGGGGATCACGCTGGGATTTGCACCATAAATGCTGGCCAGTTCAGAGTTAAGAAAAAAACAATGTTTATTTTTAAAATCAAATGAGCTTTACCAGCAGTAAAATGGCAACAGAAAAATGAGTTTGAATTCAGTAACACAAAAATATAAAATAGCTTTCTTCAGCAAAATATAGTGTGCAGAATGCAAGCAGCAAATATTCTGGTCTTTCAGAGGATATTTCCCCAGTGAACAGCAAGTTACAACCACATGAACTTCTTCTATCTCTCAGACACAAACACTCTGGTCTCAGTAAATTCAGCAGGTGAAGTGCATAGCAGCTCCCATATGTAACTTCCACTCTCACCCCTTCACCTGCTGCTCATTTCCTTAAAACACCCCATTGGATGTCCTGCTCACCCCTCTGCCTGGTTAACCCTATGGTGTCTCTTAAACCGGTGACTTACAGGGATGGTTCAAAACCTAAAGAATGGGGATATATACCTCATCATCATTTATTTATATAGCACTTACAAGTTACTCAGTGCTTTGCCTTAACAAACGGGGAATAAATGGTGAATAATAAATAAGGGTTACAGAGTACTAAAGTTTAGGGTACAATTGAGACATTATTTGTAATTTATGATCCGGCAATAACTGATTAATTAAGGTACATTGAATACGTTTTCCTAAGTAGGTAGGTCTTTAAGGAGCATTTGAAAGTTTGGAAAGAAGGAGAAAGTCTGACAGCTCGAGGCAGAGAGTTCCAGAGAAAAGCAGAGGCCTGAGAGAAGTCTTGTAGACGAGAATTTAATTCTAGAGAAGATACCTGCCATCCATGATATATCCCTTCAAACTTGTACAACAAATATGGGTCAAAGTTAGAGTAAAATTCACCAATGGCCCAGAGAATAAGGAAAAGATTTATTATGTTGTGCAAAAAACGGTGGAATAATGCCCAAGACATCAATGTGTATATATGGGTCAAAGTTAGTGTAAAATTCACCAATGGCCCAGAGAACAAGGAACAGATTTATTACGTGGTGCAAAAACGGTGTAATAATGCACCATGCAGGCATCACTGTGTAAAAAAACAGTGTAAAAATCACATAAAATTTCTTTGGGCAACTTCTGCCAGGATTAAGGGCCCTTACACATGAGCGTTTTTGACCTACGGTCCCTTGCGTTCCGTTTGGCTGCGTTCAGCCGCAGGGGAGCGCAGGTCTAGACGCACCTCATTATTTTCAATGAGGTTGTGCCCACGAGACGCATGTAAGCGCCAAACGCAGACTCATTGTGTCTGAACCTGCGTTCAGTGCTTACACGCGTCTCATGGGTACAACCTCATTGAAAAGAATGAGGTGCGTCTAGACCTGTACTCCCTGTGGCTTAACACAGCCAAACTGAACGCCCGTGTGTAAGGGCCCTTACTTACAAAGGTCTGAAACAGTGTAAAATAAAGGTGGAATTTCTGGCATTCACATTGCATGAAATAAAACTCACCTTGATAAACTTGCTATTTGTTTTACACAGTTTTTTTACAGTATTGTATGTTGGCTGCTTTTAGCAAGATGGAGTATGCTGGAGTGTGTTGATGGGGTGATGATTCACAATAAATTGTGTATGTTTATTCATAACTGATAGAATAAGGTAGGAACTGGCTAGAATGGGGTGGGATTTGAGGCCCTGTGACACCTCACCAGCTAAGTGATTCATCACCCACTGGGCCCTGGGCAACATCACATTTCAAACCTAGCCCTACTATAAAACTATAAAAAGAACTAATCAATGCACATTATTCCTAACAACACACTAAAATTCTAAACTTACTGTAACCATATTTCAGTGGGCAAAATTAAGTGGATCTCTAAAGCAGAATGCAATTTTCTTTTTTAATTATAATGTTCTTAATTAATAATAGTTCATACAACTGATGATGAATGATGTCTGGAGTGGAAGGACCTTTCGCAACAATAAATGATTTATCTCCATCATGAAATGTTGCTGCAATTAGCTCTGAGTGGTAGGACAGAATGGAATAAAATAAAATATACACAATAGCATTTGTTATTGAACTCCAGCTAACAAATAATTTGCAGACTGTTTGAACATCACTTTGGAAACAATGATGCAATGGTCTGAAAAGTGGAAAAAATATCAAAAGCAAAAGATGAACAATGCTAGCAAAGAATATACCCAACAAGATATATGGCAGCATTATCATCCATTATTGGTAGCAGCCTAAATATTAAACATGAGTATAACTACAAGATTATGAAACATTAAAAGAATTGCTTTATCTAAATCCTTAGGGGCTTTCCAGGTTTAACTTCTAGGTAAGTAAGCCTTGAGACATGACTCTGCAGATAAGTCTCCTGAAGGCTTGTGTTACAGCTGCATGGTAAAACTTGTGGCAAACAGATGCGGCCGCGATCCGACGGGATTTTTAATCCTGCCTGATCAACATTTGGCAAATTTCTGGCCAGATATCGATTGCAGCAGCCCGTCAGAGGGCCCCACTCACGGGCCAATAAGTGTACGGCCACCATAAAACACACCAAGAGGCAGAAATTAATCTTGCCTTTGGTAGTACTTGTCCAGGGGCAATAAACAGTAGCTATAGGTTAAGTTGTACAATTTTAAGAGCCAAAATTCCAGTTATTCTAACAGAATGCTTGCCACTTATAGGTTAGGAGATTTCTCCCTTCCAGTCTGGTCACAAAATGCCTCTGAGGTTCTCCACAACAAGAGAGAAAATATGCCTCTGTAGGCTCCAAAATCTTTGTAGGTTTTGTAGCACAGGTATGGAACCTGTTATTCAGAATGCTTGAGACCTGGGTTTTCCCGGATAATAGATCTTTCAATAATTTTGATCTTCATACCTTGAGTCTACTAAAAAAATCATTTAAACATTAAATAAACCCAACAGGCTTGTTTTACTTCCAATATGCATCAGTTATGACTTTGTTTGGATCAAGTACAAGATACTGTTTTATTATTAAAGGAAAACATTTAAAAAAAAATTGGGATAAAATGGAGTATTTGGGAGAGGGCCTTTCCATAATCCAGAGATTTCTGGAAATCACTTTTGCATGTATATTTGGAAGTGATGCATCCATATTATAAATTAGATACATATTACAGACAAAAAAACAAATCTAAAAAGTTAACATATTGCCTTAAGCATACTGTCTGCCATTCGATTTTGTATTAACAATATTTTACGCTCATAAATATGTATGCAGCATAAAAAATGATAATAAATAAATTAATGTCCAAAAGTGTGGAATATAAGTAGAACTGTATTTTGAAATGTTGCATATTTCAAGGCTCCGTTAAATATTATTGATTAGTATTTTGATGAAGTCCTGAATTGTGTGGTGCTTGGCAGTGGTCCCCTGCTCTTTACGGTGCGCCCATCCGATATAATAGCTTGGCCATGTACTGAATCAATATACTCAAATCACTGGATTTTGTGAATTAACTGTTTCAGATGTGCCTCTTCCAAGAGTTTTACCAACATGAATAAATAATATAGCAAGCAAAATGCATTTTGGCCTTCAGCTAAATGAGGCAAGCAAGCTGCAAAAACACTATAGAGATAAATTAATTAAAGATAATTGAAACATAAATGCAATAGCACCCAACTGTTTCTCTTAATATGGCTACATTAGGCAGTTCAGTAGAAAGACACTGCTTGAATACATGTGTGCTGACATTGAATTCTATTCATGCCATTTTGCTGATGTTTCTCCCCCTCCTAACAGAAACATTTCCTCTAGTCCTAATTATGCTTTTCTTTTTATAACTGCTGCATCTGGCAATCCCTTTCTCACTCTATTTCACTTCTGCCTGAGCCCCTGATGCTCGCACACTCCATTCCTCCTTCAGCTGAAAATGGGCAATAAACATCTCACTGCTACCTAGAATTGCAACTCATTCTCCTCCAAATGGGTTATTCCCTCTGCTTGTTAATGTAAAACGTACACACAGGCATAAGCACACTCCTTCTTTTGCCCTTTCATAATTAAAGGTGAACCATACCATACTTAAAGAATATTTGTTCCCTGTTAGAAACTAAGGATGAGGACACAACCTACGGTGTAACACAATGCATGGTTTTCCAGATAAAAGATCACAATAAGATTGTTTTACCTCCAATAATAATTATTTATATGTTTATTTAGTACAAGGTACTGTACTGTTTTAATTCTACAGAGAAAAAGTATATCATATTCAAAAAAAAAATTTGTTTGTTTAAAATGGACTCCCATAATTGGAGATGGCCTTCCTGTAATTGGATTTCTGGATAATGGGTTTCTGGATAATGGAACCCATACCTATAACAGCATCATGTGCATTTTGTTGCACTGGGATGGCCTTTTGGGTGGTCTACATGTGTGGCCAAACACTATGCAATATACACTGTAGTAATGTGTGGGCCGGCCCGTTACCCACAGGATCCGCAAGTTTACCAGTGGGTCAGGTGGGTTCGCGCCAACCTTGCACACTTCTTTGTGGGTGGTGGGGGGTGCAGGTTGAGCTTTCAACCCAGCTTTCAACTTCTGAGTTAATCTTTTATAGATGCTGTGCCTGCTCGCCCTGCCCCTTTTGTGACATCATGGTAAGGGTGGGTCTATAAAAGCAACCCGGAAGCGCCGATGTGGGCAGGTGTGTGCTAAGGTAGAGCAAGTTAGGGTCAGGAAATCCTGACCCGCACATCACTACTACACTGACCTTTATCCTAGCCCTTAATAAACTATATCATACTTCATACAAAGTCGGTAACATCAACAAATGGGACTTTTTTTGGGAGCATACTGGCCATGCCCCTGGCAACACCCCAAGTCATGGTCCCAGGTCTGCCTAGTCTACCTTTAACTTTGGGTAAGTTTTAGACCTTTTCAATTGCAGTGTGCAAATTGTGAGGAGCAGGAGACTGGGCTGCTATTAAAGCTGGATGCATGGTGGAGCAAAATAGGTGAGTTGACATATCTGTAAATGTCTAATCACTTTCCCAGTTTTTGCAGGCTTCCAACTGCATATACAGTATTGCACAGAGTTCATGCAAGGGTACTGCGGTACAAGCAGTATGGTAGCTGTTGGTTTTACTTATCTGTCAAATAGGAAAATGAGAAATTTTCTGTGCATTCAGTAAGCTACCCCTTTCTATATTAGTCACCCTCCAATACCTCATTAGTGAGGGCCCAAATGATTAGCCTGAGCTGTCAAATTCCCAGCTGCCTCCGAAAAGTGCTGTGTGGCTAAGGATTTGCATTTAACAGCACTTAATCTGCACCACTACCAGTCCGGTATTCCTGTATTAATCCATTTGTTTCATTATAATTCCACAAGTTATATTTATGCAATGCATGTCCTTCATAGAGTGACAGAGTTTTAGCCCAACTGTAATGAGGAAAACAATATAGCACACTGAATAATTCATAGAGGTGCTGCCTTAAAATAAGCACTGGGGAATTGCATGTTAGAGTAGCACAAAGAAGCAGGCTCAATATGAAAGACTGACTGCTCAAAGACTAAAAAAAAATATATTCAACAGCATAAGAAAGCACTGGAAGAGAGGGAATTGTAATATGTCCGGGCCTACTGGGAACTGCCACATGCTCTAGGCCCCAGAGCAGTATGTGGCAAATGGTAAACACAGTGCTGGTTTATTAATGCCCATCCAGATGTTGAAAAAGCAACATTAAGGATTATTAGAAGTCTTTCTACAGTACCCGTCCTTACTGTAAATGGCACAATTACACACATGACTAGGGTTAAAGTATAAGAAGAAGTAAGACAGCTGGGATGTCTGGAAGTTCCAAAATGTGATAAAATAAATAACATCATCATACAGTAAGTCAGGTAGGTTCATTCCAAGATTCAACTGGATCACTGCTGGGAATTCTAGTTTTGCAACAGTTGAAGAAATGGAAGCTGTAAATACTAACAATATCACGTATCTAACAAACATTATACAACATACAACCAGGGTCAAGGTTGAGAAGAGGGAGCCCTGGCAACTCAGGCAGTTTGAGAAGGGAATTAGATAAATAAGATATATCCACACTGCAGTCTAACAGTTTTTGAACTACCTGCTAGCTTGACTTTCCTTATGTATTTAAAGCAAATAAACAGTCAATATGTTTTCTTCTGTCTACATTTTACGCTAAAACAGATGATTCCCTCAAATGCACATTCATCTAGATAGGTAAGAGGAGATTTACAAATAAAACCAAACATGAGTGATTTCTAAATTCTTTTTTATGATGTCTTTAGACAGATTTGTACCCAGAAAACTTTGCTAAATGAGTGCACACGCTGTGGAATGGGCTTCCCAAACAGCTGCATCCTGTTAGAATATCAGCAAATGAATGGGAAAAGATGTTCTGTAGAAAGAAGGGAACGGGTCTGCCATTCAGCTGTGGATGTAGGGTTCTCCATCTAAATGAGCAGGCTCAAACCTCACGAGAATGTTTCAGTCTAGACCAAGTGCAATTTTTTTAATGAAGCAGTGAACCTAAGATTTGGGAAATTATGACGTAAAAAAGGAATTAATTTTGAGTAACTGATGCATTTCCATGTAATTAACATGTGTTTAACATTAGTTGACTAGTTAATTGCTGGTTGGTTGTAATGGGTTTAGATTCTAGAATTATATACTCATAATTTTCAAGATATGAAATCTGTGGTCCTAGAGATCTTGTAGAACTGCAATTCCCACACTGCCATGAAAACAAAGACTGGCAGTGGGTTGCTGAGAGTTTTACATTCAAATGATGACAGGTTGCTCATCCTTTGCCAATATGTCCAAATTGCATTGCAAATTATAGCTGCGTTAGCCACATGACAGCAACAGGTTTTTTTTTGTGGTTCCTTGAGATTGTACTTCAGTAGCACCTGGAAGACTGGAATGGGCATCACAAGGCTCAGTTTCCTAATATATGTGCTGAAATACTTCAAATAATAATTCAGGTCAACAATTGCAAAATAAAATAAAGTAAATTTGTCCTCATTTTCCATTAAGCAATAAAATATATGAAAGAAATGAATCCCCTCATAGAATTAGATGCCTTAATCATTTATATGTTTAATGTATTGCCACTAAAGTGCTCTGCAAACACAGAAATGAATTGATGAGAAATTGGTGAATGTCCTTGTAATATTACCAAAGGGTTGCTAGCTGTGGATTATTCTATCGCCTAGCTGTGTGCCCTGTACCACAAGGACATCTTGCAAATATTTAGAGAGATTTTCACTCCACCAAATATCTGAGTTTATTGCAGCCAGGGTTGCTTTGTGTTAAAGCACAGCTGACACCTTTGGGTCCATCTTTGCATTACATCACTTTAATAATCTCTTTACACACTAGTGTTCCCTAACATAAGTAACATTTACATGGATCTGTCATCCCACACCCTGAATCCTGATCAATCTGTATTGCAATAAAGCACACACTTTTTAATGAATCAACATTATAGAGAATGTTCACTATAAAATATATGTGTTCTGTTTAAAGATACAATGGAAAAATCAAGAAGGAATTATAGGCTGTTGAACTGCTGTGGCATTGCTGTACGACCAGCTCACAGATTCTTTGTCTAAGGTTGGTGCTCCTCAATAAAAATAAAAGTCCATCTGTTTGCATAACTTAACCCTAGTTGATTTCCTGCCGCAGAAATGGATTGCCCTTTGGCTGTTTAAATATACTATCCCCATATTGGTAGCTGACTGTATTGTCCATTTGCCTTCCAAGATCAAGGGGCAGATCAGATGTAGTTTATCATATATGTAAAGGGCAGCAATTAAATGGCTAGATCTACTGCTGAAGGTAAATGAGCCGTCAAGCAAATTAGCATGATCAAGATTCACTTTAGATTCTCCATAGGAAACATCTTGAGCTAGGGATTGGGATATTTTAAAAGTTCAGGATTTTAGCTCACATCTATAACAATGCTCCTGTGCCCAATTAGTTCAGATTTAAGTAGCTGTTCAGCAGAATGATGTTACCACTGTGCTTTGGAAGAAAATACAGAAAGAATTGTTGTAGTTGTAAATAGAGATGCATTGATTGAGTATTTATGTGTCTCTTGGTAAGTGTTTGAATGAATGAAACAATGAAATTAGTGGCCATACACAGACACAGACAAAATGTATTTATAGCACTGACAGCAGGGAACTGCAGGAATTCAGCAAAGAACCTTACACTCCTCTTACCTTGCCCAAATCCGAGCACTGCAATCGTGAATATAGTTAGCCTGACAAGAGGCTAGAGGAATGCTGAACTGAAGACATTTGCGCCACTTTCACTTAATGAATAAAGGCTTTGTTGTTATTGAATCAGGTGTAAGCAGCTCCAACAAGACTCCAGTTGCACAAATAGCCAATAAAAAGGTATATCCACCAAGCAGTCTTACTACCACTCAGGAAAATCTATTACATCTGAAAAAGCATAATGATACAAAACTCCAGAATCCACAGATAGTAAAATCCCATGAAGTTAAAAGTAGGAATGATAAGGGGAAGATTTAGAACATGCCTGGAGAGAGCTATAAGGCTGAGCAGCTCCTTCCACTGTCTCGTGTCTGTATCTCCAGGATCAGCCTCCTGTTGTGCTGCAGTTTACTTGTCTCTGTGCATAGACACATGGAGCAGAGGCGAAATGGGATGATGGCACAGCTTAGTATAGATACACAGCACTGCTGCAACTGCCACCGCTCTAGGGGCTGACTGCCTGCAGGTGTCGTGACAAAGTCTCTGTCCTGACAGCTTCTGAATTGACAGTCTTGTGGGCGGTGATTTTGTTGCAGTGCACGAGCAGGCATTGCTGCTGGGTCCTAATTCTTAAAGCCAGTTGCTGCCCAGGGTACTGAAATGCAAGCAAGCAGCAGTTTATTTACTTTTATTTTATGGTATAGATTGTCATTCTAAGATAATTTGCAGGTGGGGTTTAGATTTTATTTCTGTGTTGTTTGTGAATTAAATTATGTGTCCTCCAACTGTCCATCCAGATTGGATAGTGTCCCATGTACTCTAGCATCCAAGCACTGGTTTTAATTCAGACTGGACTACAGACAGGAGTGTGTTGTACTCCTTAATAATTGGAGTTTGGGTTTTGCAACAGCAACATGTTTATCAACTATTATCAACACATCCTTCCATTTTAACATTTTAACATCAATGGTGCTAATAACAGCATTAATAGTTGTAACCTAGTACAGGTGGTTTGCTATAATTATAATACTGTAACCAACTGAGCATGTTACATTAACAGTGTTCTACAAGTCTTGATGTTTTTTTGATAACACGCCATAATGTGTTTGCACACCATGGGGCAGAATCACTAATGGGCAAATTTTTGCCAGCATCAACTGCGCAACCCTCACACCACGTCGCCAGATGCAAATGCGCTATGAATACACTAATTCACTAATATGCAAAGTTTCATTCTGGGCTTTGAACATTGGCAAAGATGTACTAGCCTTCTTTAGTGCTTAGCAAAAATTAACTAGTGATTTTGCACTAGGGTGGGAAATTTAAAGTTGTATGGAGGTCTTTATTATAAATGTTCGTGGAAATGCTTGAGGTTACCACTTTTTATTCCAAAGTCCAGGAAACCTTAATGAAGACAAGAGAGTTAATATTATGCCACTGTAAAATGTATGTTCCATATGTGATGAATGTCTGGAGAAAACCGTTTACCCAAAAAAAAGTGTAAGTTAGGACTTTTGCAGGCAATCCTTCTTAAAAAAGTAGCCAACATCTTTTAAACTATAATGCTTATTTGGCAGACAGGATATGATGTAAGATTGAGGAAGATCTAACTTCTTTTAGCACTTCACCTGGTCTGTGGTGGTGAAGTCAACTAGCGATAGAATGCAAACGAATGCTAGCAATGGTCTCTTTTGCTAGTGAATTGACACCTACATCTGTTAGAGAATAGGCAAAGTTCCTGTGGATGGTAACATAGTTACATAGTTACATTGGGTTGAAAAAAGACAAAGTCCCTCAAGACCTCTAGAAATAAAACCCCAGCATCCATACACACACACACCTCAATATTGTATATGGCCATATACTAACTATGGAGTTTAGTATCACAATAGCCTTTGATATTATGTCTGTCCAATAAATCATCCAAGCCCCTCTTAAAAGCATTAACAGAATCAAAATCACAACATCACCCGGCAGTGCATTCCACAACCTCACTGTCCTCACTGTGAAGAACCACCTACTTGGCTTCAAATGAAAGTCCTTTTCTTTCAATCTGAAGGGGTGGCCTCTGGTGCGGTGATGTATTTGTAAAGTGTAATCATGTCCCCTCACAAGCACTTTTTTCGAGAGAAAGCATCCCTAACCTGGACAGTCTACCCTCATAATTTAAATCTTCCAACTTTTTAACCAACTTAATTGCATGTCTCTGCACTTTCTCCAGCTCATTTATATCTGGAGTCCAATACTCAAGATGATGCCTTACTAGGGATCTTGGCATAATTACATTTAATAGGCATAATTACATTTTCATCCCTTGAGTTTAATGCCCTTTTATATGTAAGACAGGACTTTATTTGCTTTAGTAGCTACAGAATGGCACTGCCCAGAATTAGATAACGTGTGTTCTATAAAAATCCCAAGCTCCTTCTCATTTAAGGAAACTCCCAACACACTGCCATTTAGTGTATAACGTGCATTTATGTTATTTTTGCCAAAAGGCATAACTTTGCATTTATCAACATTGAACCTCATCTTCGAGTTTGCTGCCCAGTTTCCAAACTTAGACAAATCACTCTGCAAAGTGGCAGCATCCTGCATGGAACCTACAGTATAGTTCTGCTGGTAACGCGTGAATTGTCGCTAGCATTAGCCACTTGAATTTGCCCCCATGAGTAAGTGTTTGTTCCTGGTTATTGTCAGTTATATTTTGTGTATTAACTGTGGCATGATCTGAGTTTCTTGTTCCTTGAATTGGCAGAGTATCTCTCAAAAAAGATTCCGAAGTGTCATTCTCGTTGTCCTCACTTTTAAGGTGGACATACACGTAGAGATACGCTCGTTTGGCGATGTTGCCAAATGAGCGGATCTCTCCCCGATATGCCCACCTTGAGGTGGGCGATATCGGGCTGATCCGATCGTGGGCCCTAGGGCCCAACGTTCAGATCAGTACGGGCGGTCGGATCGCGGGACCGCATCAACGAACAGATGTGGCCGCGATCCGACGAGATTCTTAATCCTGCCCGATCGACATCTGGCCGACTTTTGCCCAGATATCAATTGGGAAAGCCAGTCGGAGATCCCCCCACACGGGCCGATAAGCTGCCGACACAGTCTGTCGGCAGCTTTTATCTGCCCGTGTATGGCCACCTTTATCTACTGACAACTGCCTATTTCCAGTGGCATCTTTTCCTTGATTGTGTTCTGGCCAGAAAGCATCCATTGGTAGATGCTGCTCCATGTGAATCAAATCCTGGTCCTGTGGCCTCTCTGACTGATTACAATGCTGCCATCAGTGCTGGTCATTTTTGTGATTTTATGTAAATGCTTTCTATTTCACCTTAAAATTTTGACATCACTTTTTTTAAACTCATAAGAACAAGGTGAGACCAAGGGGCAGATTTACTAAATTCGAAATTCGATCGAATTTACAAAAAGATTTGAATTCGAATTTCGAATACCTCTTTTGGGTACTTCAACCATCGAATTTTAAAAAATGTGATCGAGTCAAATGATTTGAATAAAAATCTATTCAATCATTTGACCATTCGATGGTCGAAGTACTTACCCTTTAAAAAGAATTTTGATTGCCTAGTTCACCAGATTGAACCTACCGAATTGCTGTATAACCCTATGGGAAGCTTCCATAGGGTTATTTCAGCATTTTAAGATTGAAAATTTGGCTAAAATCGTTCGATCAGTCAATCAAATGTTTAATATTTGATCGTTCATTCGATCGAATTTCGTTATAACCCTTAAAATTCGATTTTTTGAATTTGAAGGGTTAGAATTCGATGGTCGAATTCGAGGGATAATTAACCAATAGTAAATCTGCCCCCAAGTGTAGCACTTGTGTTTTTCATACAAGATAGATCCATTCCGATTTCTGACCACACCTCCGATGTGTAAATGTTCAAGTGTTTTTGTACTTTTGTTATAATATTTCTTTTGTTGTTCACCCATGTTTTGTTTCTGTTGTCTGTGCCATTTATCTAGAGTCTTATCATTGTGGTAATTCTGTCTGTATTTGTCTTGCAAGGAACAACTCTGCTGGAGATTTGCCTCCTTTCAGGGCTGTTGCTCTGTAATTTAAGAGTGTCACTTCTGGGTCCTGACCTGAATGAACAGCTTTTTTCAACAACTGTTTTATAATCTTTACATCACACTCCGCAAGTCCATTACTCTGCATAAATCTTGGGCTTGAAGTGACATGCTTGAATCCAAACTTTTCTGTTAATCTTACAAAATGTATTTGTATAAACTGAGGACCATTATCTGTTCTCACCAGTGATGGGCGAATTTATTCGCCAGGGGCGAATTCCCGCGATTCGCCACTGGCGAATAAATTCGTGAAAAGCCAGGAAAAATTCACGGGCAAAAATTCGCCGGCAAAAACGAGTCGCACGTCGTTTTTGACACGACGCGGCGCGCGTCAAAAACTACGCATGACTCGTTTCGCAAATTTTTCGCCAATTCGAAAATTTCTTTTTCAGCGAAGCGAAACGCGGCCGTTTCGCCCATCACTAGTTCTCACTACCTCAAATGATGTGCTATTTTTTTATCTCTGTATAAGGAGCTCCCTTTGAAGTGCTGGAGCAAAGGTTTGGCAAGTTGTACAGCTTGTTATAAATTGAGCAATATCCTCATAGAGGGTCAAAATAAGGATTCTTTTGCCAGTCTTTTGCATTTTTGAATTCCAAGATTCCCTTCAAGTATTATTGCAGAGACGAAGGCACAACAATTTGAGATTCTTTGAACAATACTCCATCCCATGTAGAAAGTTTATCACACTATTGACGATATGACTTTGGAAGATCATTTTTGGGAATGTTTGAATGTAATGCAGTTATCACTTCTTGTAGATGATCATCAAAAGCAGTGCTTGTTTTAAATTTCTTCCACGTTTCTTCTGATACTGCTTTCCTAGTCATAACACTATTGATATGTATTTCCACACTTGATTGCTTTTCACTGCCTGATGCTACTCTGTCCTCCTTGATAATGCATCTGCAACTAGAAGGAATCTGCCTGTTGTATATTCAACTTTGTAGTCATATATCTGCAATTTCAATAACAAATGTTGAATGCATGGAGGAGCTTTCCAGAGTTCTTTCTGTATGATGGTAAGTATTGGCTTGTGCTCTGTTTCAACTATAAATTTTGTACAAAAAGAGCAATATCAAGAGTCTATTTTTCTATTTTTGCATATTTGTGCTCTGTGTGTGTGTGTGTGAAAGGGCGTGATTCATTTGCAACTAGCTTCCATTCCTTACCATGACCTGGATGAATGAGAATCTTCATAGTTATATTCCATTCCTTACCATATCATTGTAGTAGAACTGAACCTATTCCATCTTTTGATGCATCTGTTGATATTTTTGAAGGCTGATGTATGCCCAAATATTGTATTGTCTGTGCACAACAAAGAATATCTTTTAGTGATTTGAACTCATTTACTGATTCTCTGTCCAGTTCCACTCAGTGTGCTTTAGCAATAAGCTCCTCATATGGGGCGTCTTGTCTGCCAGATTGGGAATGTGCTTGCCAAGGTAGTTTAGCATACCCATGAGCTCTGCAGTTCTTTTTTATTACTGGGACTGGTCATTCTTTTAATTGCCAGAACTGTTGCAGGATCTGGTTTCACTCCACTGTGAGAAATTATTTCATCAAGATACAAAATGTCTAGTTTCTTAAACTGACATTTTGCATGATTCAGTATGTCTATTTTTTTTTCTATCTTCAAGACTCACTTAAATTTTTTGTCATGCTCTGCCCCAAATTAAAATATCATCTATGAAGACTTTAACTCATTCAACCCCTTCCAAGAGTTGCTGCATTGTTCTGTGAATAATCTCTGGTGCTGAACTTAATCCAAAAGGTAGTCGCTTGAACTGATACCTTCTGAAACGTTTATTAAGGTACACAATTTTTTGCTTCTCTTAGTTAGAGGAATCTGCCAAAACCCATTTGAGGTATCTAGGATAGCAAATAATTTGCTTGTACCATTTCACCCAGGATTTAATTCTGAGTGGGTATATGAAAATGTTTTCTCCTTATGTTTTCATTTAACTCTTTGGGATCCAAGCACAATCTCAGGGATCTGTCTTTTTTCTTCTGCAATGACTAAGGAATGTACCCAAGCTGAAGATTCATTGATAGGCTCAATAGGCACTGCAATTCACATTTAAGTCTTTCTCTCAGTGCCACTCGCTAATGCCTTTTGGCTTGTACAACTGGTTTTGCATCCACTTTTAAGGAAATATCATATGGCAGTTTTCCAAGACTTGCAAACACATCCTTATATTCACTTAGCAGTATATCTGTGTTGCTTTGTGGTGATTCTTCCACAACAAATCATTTGTTTACCAGTCCCAAATTTTAACATGTTTGAGCACCTAATAGAGGACAGTAATTATCAGAGACTACTGCTTTGCTTTGCTGTTTGCTTGCCTTGCCCTTGTAAGTAATCCTAATGATGGGATTTCAGACTCATTGGGGCAGATTTACTACTTTACTTACTTCACTACAATGAATTTTCACTCTGGTTAACGGATGTTACTCCACAGATTCACTAACGTGGATTTTACTGAACGTTAATGCTTTCGCCAGACTTGCCTTCACCAGCTTAGACCAGGCAAAGTGCAATGGAGTGCATAGAACCTCAATCTTCAGTGACTTGCATCATATTTTTTTAGAGGAAAAATCTGCCAAAAAAGTCTAAAAAATGCTGGCAAAAGCCTTAATTTTTTTTTTCTAACATATAGGAATGTTATTTTACAGTGGGCTTATATTTAGGGAATTAAAACTTTATTAAGGTTCCTTTGGCATATGTAGTTATCAGTGTAAATGTAATGTATTAGATGCACCATGCAACATAAAGAAGTGCATTCAACGTATAAATTATAAATTTTCTGCAGTATGCAGAATTGACTGCTAGCTTATTTTCACTTTGATTTGCTCCCACTGTTGAAGTAACGCTAGTGAAAATTTAGCGGGATGAAACTCCGCAACTTAGTAAATTTGCATTGTCTGAATTTTCACCCGGCAAAACAATCGCTGTTGAAATGTTCTGCCCACGTCCACTTTATACATAATCAGAGAACCATTTGTTTCAATGTCTCTAATCCATCTTTTTCACTCCCATTTTACTGCAGCACTCACATAGATCTCCTCCTGACTCTCCTAAATGCTGTTGTGCATCACTGCATTTAGTTTGCTTTTACTATAACACTCTTGGCAAAGTGATTATATTTGCCACACACCTTGAGTGTTGCCACAATTATTACAGATTGGTATATTGCCTCAATTTTACCTTTGCCTTTCTTAAAATCAGATTTATTTGTGTGAGCCCTTGGTTTGACTGAGGGTGTGGCCATTCTGCTCACTTGAAAAGCCTTCTCTTCGCTTATTATTTCTGTTAGCACTTTGAGCTGCTGTTTTGTGAGTTCAGCTGCTTGACAAATTCTTATTGCTTTTTCTAATGTGAGATCCTGTTGCCTTAACAATCTTTCCTGCATGTTTTGATCTTTACATCCAATTATCTCTGATTAATGAATCTCTCAGCTGACCAAAGTTACATGTTCTGTTTTTCAACTTGAGGTCTGTTATGTATTCCTTTATGCTTTCAATTGGAGACTGCACTTGTGAAATTGTGTAATGGCATGTGTTATTTCCACAAGCAGGTAATTTCCCAAGTGCAGTAACCTACATCAACAGATAGCATCTACCAGCAACCTGTTTAAAAGGGAAAAAAATCTTGGTTGATATGGGTTGCTGCATCTGGGCAAATGTATTGCCTTATATTATTATGATAGTATAAAGACTAACAAGCAGTTTGCTACTGATGTCAGCAGTGTCTGTCAAGAAGTGATTATATGTAGAGATTTTGAGAAATGTCATACCTAAAACGTGCCCTGTTTGCAGTGTAATATATAATTAGATGGGATATGTATCACTATGTGTAGCAGGATATGTGTTGCTTTGTACAAAAGGATAGTGGGATAGTTCTTTATTGCCTCCTGCAGTAGGTTTGACCTCAAACAATGTGTAATTTCCTACAGTAACAATATGCTCTAAACATATGTTAAAATACTGATTCCTCGCAAGTGAAGATCTAAAATGCCACCCACACATACAGAATGGGTTAAAAAATTTAAGAAATACGCAAAATTATGGAAACACATGCAGAATTATACAAAGCAATCATAAGGTATTGGACTACCTGGCATCCCTGGATGCAGTATATGGAAACCTTCACACACTAGCCATAAACTGATTTAATAATGGAAATCTCTGCCAAACCAAGTCTCTAATCAATGATACAGGCTTCCAATATAGAAATACTGCTTATTGTTTAACTTTTGGAGTCCGGTATGCAATTAATAAGTTGCTGTTCTTTGGTGTTGAAATCCCCTCTAATACCTTTCCCTATAAAAATTATTTCAACCCATCTCTGATGATTATTCAGATGGCGAACTGCAGACATCGTATTTGCTATTGGATTACTATATGACTCTGATCTAGATTATGCTTACCTAAAGAATGTGATGGTATAGAAGTCTTACCGTCTTTCAAGATAGTATGAAAAGGAAACTTCTTTGCAATAAAAATCTGTCTTTATACAACTGTTGCCCAGTTTAACATGGGACTGGACCTAATGTTATAAAATAAAAAGCCTACTGTAGTGTCATGGTTGGATGGTGGCACTGGGAATAATATTAAACAGGGTCATAAAGCTAAGAATAGGATGGACAGTGATCAAGAGAATTCAGGAAACAGACCAGGAGCCAAGGAACCAGAGAATCGTAGACCAAGAACATCCAGAAATGATCTATGAAGAAACATCTATGATATAGATGAAGAATACCCAGGAACTACTCATGATGTAGACCTACAATCAGTCCAGGCATTTATAACAGTAGGAATTATATTATGCTTGAATCTTACTATCAATGTGATCTCTATAGTCTACTACAAATGTTTAAACATTAATTAACCCCAATAGAATTGTCTTTCCACCAAAAAGGATTAATTCTAAGTTGGGATCAAGTACAAGGTATGATTTTATTACAGAGAAAATGGAAATATTTTGTAAAAACTTTAATTATTTGCGTAAAATGTGGTCTATGGGAGAGATGTCCATCCTGTAATTAACAGAATTCTGTGTAATGGGTTTCCAGGTAATGGATCACATATCTAGCCTAAGCTATGGGATATAATTCTCTTTTGCTGCATATCTATAATGCAAGCAGTTGATCTGTCTATGGTAACTCTCGAACAGTGATAACTGGCCCACCACATAGAGAAAGTATGAACACTGGATGTATAAACTGTATTGCTTTCAATATATATTTATGGTATATGGGCTGATTTTCTGCATTCCATAGCCACATAGTTAACCTCCCATGAACTCCCATGAACTTGAAATTCGACCGGAACAGTTCAGGGTAAAAATAAAAACTGGGTTAATAGATAGGCTGTGCAAAATAAAAAATGTTTCTAATATAGTTAGTTAGCCAAAAATGTAATGTAAAAAGGCTGGAGTGACTGGATGTCTAATATAGCATAACACAACACAACTTCCTGCTTTTCAGCTCCCTAAATCTGAGTTAGTCAGTGACTTGAAGGGGGGCCACATGGGACATAACTGTTCAGTGAGTTTGCAATTGATCCTCAGCATTCAGCTCAGATTCAAAAGCAACAGTTATTGCATACTGCCTGGTAACCAGGGTAACCAGTCAGTGTGAACCAAGAGAGCTGAAAAGCAAGAAGTAGTGTTCTGTTCTGTTAGACATCCAGTCACTCCAGCCTTTATACATTACATTTTTGCCAAATTAACTATATTAAAAACATTTTTTATTTTGCACAGCCTATCTATTTACCTAGTTTTTATTTTTATACCGAACAATTCCTTTAAACTCAAGTGAATATAATCAACCCGAAAACTTGATTTTGAATTGAATTTGATTAGAGTTTTAAAATGTCTCCAAATTGATCACAGGACATCTCCCATTGACGTAAACAGCAATTCAGCATGTTTTAGTTGGCTAATAGTTAATTCAATTCTTAAAGGGCCAGAGTATGATAAATCTCGAAAATTTTATTAAAATTTTTTTAAAATTCTAATTAAATTTGAGTGATTCTCTAGTCAAATTTGACAGTTTTGGCCATAAAAAAAACTCTAAAATTAAAATTTTGAATCTGAATTTTCAATTTGAGCCTTGATAAAACTGCATCTTTGTTTGCATTCACTCACCTTTAAAGAGGGTCCAGTGAAATATAATTTAAATCATAGGTAGTAGCAAGAATAAAATATAAAAAGGGGGGTTGTGGGAGTAAGTTAGTATAATGGAAGTGCTACTTACAAAGCACATTCCCTGGGCCCCTGTCTCATAAGTAATTCAGTATAAATGAAAGTGCATATGTTTACAAAACAAGTTTTTTTTGTTACAAATTAATGATCATAAAGTTGATAAGCCACCATTCCAGATCAAGGTAAGCCCCATATGGCAGTCCCTAACGTGTTTACATAGCATAAAAAGTCTTTGACTTCTCTGCATAATAGCATTACCTGTAGTCAGTGTCTGTTGAACCTTGCTTTCAATTTGAGGGCTAAATCCTCCCCCACCAGTATACAGCTTTTAAGAGAGAGAGATTCCCAAATCAACGCCCACCATAAGTTTAAAGGGGGGTATGGGGTGCTACAACCACAGAAGCTAAGCCACATCTTCTGGCTACAATACAATATAAAAAAGGGGGGTTGTGGGAGCACTCTAAAGGCTAAGTTAAAGTATATCTAAGTATAATGGAAGTGCTACTTACAAAGCACATTCCCAGGGCCCCTGTTTCGTAAATAATTCAGTAAAAATGCAAGTGCATATGTTTACAAAACAGGGGTTTTTTTTGTTACAAAGTTTATAAGCCACCATACCACGTCAAGGTAAACCCCTAAAGCTTCATGTGGTTTTTAATAGCACCCCATACCCACTCCTTTAAACTTATGGTGGTCCTATGCTTTTAAAAATGGGCATTGGTTTGGCAAGATCTCTCTCGCTGAAACCAAGGTTCAAGGGACATTGATTACAAGTAATGCTACTATGCAGAGAAGATAAAAAAAAAACTTTTTATACTATGACCAGAGGTAAAGAAGTTAGGGACTGCCATATGGGGTTTACCTTGACCTGGTATGGTGGCTTTTCAACGTTATGATCATAACTTTGTAACTAAAAACCCCTGTTTTGTAAACATATTCACTTGCATTTATACTGAATTACTTATGAGACAGGGGACCAGGGAATGTGCATTGTAAGTTGCACTTCCATTATACTTAATTATACTTTAACTTAGCCTTTAGAGTGCTCCCACACCCACTCCATTTTTGTATATAGCAGCAAGAATAGGTTTGCTCCAGTGCAAATAATAGCTAAACAGTAATCAAAAATAGTAATAAAAATGTGAACCATGCTGCCAAAAGCACTAGTGGGGCTCATTTGTAAACACTGCGTACATTTGCACCTGGACAATAACTCCTATCAACCAAGCAGTAAGTAAATTCACTGCCTAATGGGGTCCATTAATATATTTTTAATGAATTAGTTAGTAGTAAGATTTCAATTAATTGCTTTTTGCAGTTTTGCTCATATTGTATATGTATTTAGCTTTTTCGTGAATGGAAAGTGTTATTCTGTAATATGTACCTTTTGCCAGAATCTATCTGGAGTCATTCTATCAACCCTGAATAAAATACGTATGATTCATATAATCTTTGTGTGTCCTTGGAGGCACTTTATACTCAAATGAAAAAAAGCCTGCGTATAAATAGCATTTGTATAAATAGTGCCTGTGTGTGTGATAAAGTGCTGTGTATACATTTTATAATCAATATATCTACTATATAACTATGTAGACCACTATTTTGCAATGTATTATTGTAGAGAGATCTGACTCATATACACAACAGTGCACAACACAGTCCATTCTCATTTAGCCTTCAGGATAGTATACAGACTAGGTAGGGAATATATTTGACCTATGTTGAAATCCAAAGGAATGAATACAAATGCTATTTAAAGCTTTACTTAGATAAACTACATAGTTTGGAAAATAATTTATTTCATCCAAAGCATAAAAAGGCTCATTAAATAACACAAGTGGAAGTCTAAAATCCAGTACTTTGTTGCTCATGCTTAAAGGTGCTTGAGACTAAACAGGTTTCTTTAGACCTTTTGAGATTCTGTTGCTCCCATGGTTTCCTTATTGTGTAATGCCACAGTACACAAAGCAAGACTTGTATTTTATGACTGATCAGTAGCAAGTGGAAAGTACAGACATCCTTGTGTCTCAGTGCATGCCACACTATTACAGGTATGGGACCTGTTACCCAGAATGCTTGCCTCCAGATAATGGCTCTTTCCATAATTTGGATCTCCAAAGTCTACTAAAAAATATTTTTTATTAAATATTTAATTACTGAATAAATCCATTTTTTTTAAACTATTTAAATTATTTGATTGAAATGAAGTCTATGGGAGCCTAAGCCTGGACAATGCTAAAGCCTGTGATTGCTGTGTAGGTTTGAATTAGTAGACATCGAAAACATCAATTAATGGAGGGCTTTTACCCAAAAAGAGCCATAAAATTCTCAAAGCTACTAAAGTTACTAAAGTTACTATGCACACCCCAATAGTACAGACACAGATTTACTAAATTCACATGAAGGATTCAAAGTTCAATCGAATTTTCAAAAAGTTCCGAATTCGGATTATTGAATGTTTTTGAAGACCACTTCAACCAGTGAATTTTGAAAATTCGATCGAATTGAATGATTCAAATTATCGAATGTTTTTGAAGACCACTTCGACCAGTGAATTTTGAAAATTCGATTGAATCCAATGATTTGAATTAATATCTAATAGAATATTCGACAGTCAAAGTACTTCCCCTTTAAATTTTTATTCGACTGCCTAGTTCGCCAGAGCAAAGCTACCGAATTGGATTCCAATAGCATATAAACAAGCTTTCATTATTGTTGATGGAGAAAAAGCAAACAATATTTGCTAAATATTATAAGCTCTATGCAATTCTAAGCTACCTCAAATCTGTATGCTTGCTTTATATGTACACATATGAAGAATGACTGCAATTTCTAAGACTCTGCTTGTTGATGTAGACTGGAAAATTATGCAAATGTTAAAGCAAAGCAACACAAACCTGGAATTATTTTCTAATCTTAGGTTACTAGCATGAAAACAATTGTTCACATTTTATTAAAAGGGGTTAGGAAACAGAAAGGAAGCATTCTTTCTGATGAAATATAATATTGATGAACAGGTTATATTTCTTTAGGTTTAACAAGAAAAGTGAGCACTTTTGTATGAAATATAGTTTCACTGAATATTCTTGCTCACTATATTTTCTTTTTATGTGTATTGTCCCAAAATCTGGGACCATTCAGTGTCATTTCTAGAATATATGGTATTTAATTTCAAGGATGCCTGTAGTTTCTTTTTTCTGGGACTCCTGGGGCAGGTCAACATTAAGGGGGTTATTCACTAAAATGCGTGTTTCTCTATTTTTCTATTAAAACAAAGTCAATTTAACTTTCATTTCTTGAAAATGTCAGAGTGAAAAAACGTCAAAATCGGAAGTCACCTTTCATTGACTTCTACATGACCTCGACAGGTTTGAGATGGAGTATTTTCGAT
>CM044439.1:119163580-119174610 GCA_024363595.1 Xenopus borealis
TTGCTGCAAGTCCTATATGGGGTATTGTAACAGATAACATTTGTTGGTTGTATTTGTTAAAGTTCTTGATAATGATATACTGTATTTGCTATTGGTCAGACTGGCTTTGTCATGTACTCATTCCAAAGAAATATGGTTATAACATGTGTAACAGGCATCCCTAGGGTCAATAAGAAACACACCACTGGACTTGGAGTATTGTTAACCCAGCATGTTAACCCAGCATGTTTGTTTATTTATCAAACTGTTTGTTTCTTTCAAACCATTGGTTAGTGGTTTCAAGACAAAGCTCAACAAGATGCTACAGTCTCCTGGGATCCCAGGAAAGTGTGTAGAATTTGAAATCAAATACATTCAGTGCTTTTAACTATCAATGAATGTTCTGCCCTGTGTCATTTTCATGTGTGTATTTCTTAATTGTTTTTCACTAATTCTCATCTTAAGTTCAAGTTCATTCCTGTAAAAAAATCTGTACACTTTAGGATTTCATCAGCAGCATTTTACAGTATTCAGTACTTTCTTGGAATGATACTTATATTGATTATGTCCTTTTGTTCCTGTGAGGAATCTTAATTAGTATTTAAATTGGAGCCATAAACATATTTCTTAAATATCGATATTACGTGCCATACACTCCAGTGGTTTGCTCACTGTTCCTCTGGTATTCGAAATATAGAAAGCTCAGACAGTAGAATTCATGCTGGGTATAGCAGATTGGTGTTCCCAGTATCCCCAGGCACTTAATTTCGCAGCTTAATCTTCAGAAATCCTCTTGCCAGGGTCACATAAAAGGTCTCTCACATAGGGTTAGTTTCTTTTAATTAAGTCAGCTAGCAGACAGGTATCAAATCTCTTCTCTTTCAGGAGGTCAGGCCTTATCCCTCAAGACAGTAAAGGGTTCTCCAAACAAATCTCTCTAGGGAACCATTTGACCAGAGCTTTGACACAGAACATTCAACCTTTTGAACCACTTTCTCCTAGGTGTTGCAATGTACTGGACAACATGTTATAGCTGGACTGTGAAATAAATATTTATATAAATTATAAAAAAGTGTAGTAAATATACCCTTTATTCAGTTTTAACTTACAATGCAAGGTTTAAAAATTCATCAAACAGAATGACACATATACCTGTAAGGGCTATCTGAAGATTACCCGTGAAGCCACAAGTCTGATTTAACCCCTTCTATGCTATAAATCATGACATTCTAATTACATACCTGAAATCAAATTATCAATATAGGATAAATACGAAGAATATACAAGTCCATGGCATAAGTACATAGTGAAAAATGGAAAACATGTAATGGGTGCAAAGAGTAAGGGGAATACTTAAGTGCTCATGCACAGAGCACTTTATGCTGCACCCATTGTATTGTAAGCATTCCCTTATGTGTATTTTCCCCTATATGTACATTTACAGTAATTGCCAGACAGTACCAGGGTTGTGAGGACTAATTAAACTGTTATGCCATCCATACCTAAATGTTGGTGCAAAAAGACGTGTCTAGCAAGCCACCAGTTTTGTCAGGTGGAGGGTTTCCTTCATAAATCCCGTGTCCCGCCCAACAGGAATCAACGGTTGACCCACCCCTCACCCCCCAACTCCACCATTACATTTAAGCAGGTACTGTAGTCTCTGGTGGCAGTCACTAGCAAGTTATTATATTAATTTGAATTAGCAATTCTGTAAGTACTCATGGGCCACCCCCTTAAAGCTGCTGTCCTATACACAGACCCTCATTGTATGCATATATAAGACATATATTAATAGATGACTTGGTTATATTGCTCGACTAGAAAGCTGACATCCTAAAATTTATCAGGACTTTAGGACAGGTAAAAAGTGAGATGCAGAGAATATTTCAAAACTACATTTAAAGAAAAAGATTGTTTTTATTGCAGAAATCTGCCATATCAGAAAAAAATTGGCACATGTCAAAATAGTTGCTCACATAAAAAATGTTGTGCATCAAAATTATTCGGACGCCCTTGACTTAATGGATTTGGACAAAATAGGGGCACGTATAAAAATTGTCACAAATTGATGCACAAGATCATTTTGGTGCCCAATGCGTTTTGAGAATTTTTCAGGACAAATTTGCCCAATCGCTACCATTGACTCCAATGTATTTACCAAAAGAAAGCACTCCCATTGACTCCAGTGCATTTGGCACAAGAAAGCACTCCCATTGACTCAAATGTGTTTGATGTATTAAAAAAACATAGTGAAAAATTACCCATTGATCCATTGGCTCATCACTGTGTATCGTGAACACTACTGCCAGATTTGACTTCATCTAACTTCATTTATGCATATGACCTAAGCCATGAGCAACTTAACCACCTCCCTAACCCCCTAACTCTTGCATATACTACCTGTTTTCCATTTTTCAAATGCACTTATGAAAATGTTACTGCTTTTTATCAAATATTTATCATAATAAATATTGGATATTTTTATAAAAAGTGAGTTAGCTGCCATAATGCAAGCTCTGTAGCAGTAAAATGAAAATTCCTAAACTCCAATGAAGCATAGCATCCCAGTGCCCAAATTACCATGACAAATTGTTAAAGATTAACATACAAAACAAAAAAATAATATAAGGTAAATGGACAATTATGCAATGTTATACTTTACTGACTCAATAAAATCACCTTTACTGTAATTGTAAACATGGTAATAGCTATTTTAGAACAATATCAATAGGTGGAGGGCACACCAAAAGCTTGAAGTTTCTTTAACTAAATTTATACGTTCATATAAGGTGCAAAAAAGCCCTAAAATGCTACCCATATAGCATTAACAACAAATATTTTATCAGAAATGGGCTTGCACATAGGATATACATACCACTCCGTATACTATCAGGAATGAAAAAAGGGAAAACCTACAAGCAGCGGATACACTCGCCAAAATGAGAATCACCCCAACGTTTCGGCGTGAAGCCTTTGTCAAGGGGGATTCTATTTTAGAAAAAGAAATGTAAAGGAAAAATGGCTTAAAATTTGGTAAAATGAGTAAAGACAGTGATGATGGAAGAGGCAATATGTAGCAAATTTTGTTCTTGGAATTGGGCAGCATTATTTAGGGGCCCATTGATTAAACCTTGATTTTATTCTAGTCAAGGTTTTTAGGAGGAAAACTCATATATTTTCGTGGACAAAAACCTTACATTTTTAGAGATTTATCATACCTCAAAGCTGCTAAAAATCCAAATCCGAAAACACGGCAACTCAGACCTGTCAAGGTCCTGTAGAAGTCAATGACAGATGTCCCTGAAGTTGTTTCCTGACATTGTGAGATGCACTGGAAAATCTGATAAAGTCAGTGTTTGCGGCGGCAACTTGGGAAGATTGTTTGATTTGGGAAACATTTTTTATGATACAAAAGGACAGTTTTTTTCCGTAACGTTTTGTCCCTCCATTTTTTCAATAAAAATTATTGATAAAGTAGTTCAAATCGTGGAAGGGAGTTTGGTCGAACTTTGCTGCTTAAACTTGCAATTTTGTAGAAATCAATTAAATAGGATGGTTTAATCAATCTGGTAAATATTGATCAATACTTTTATTGTCTGAGACTTTGGAATTCATCATCATTCACAGCTAATATAATTACGTATGTATCAAATTACTGCTTCCCTGGTACAGTCATGGGACCTATTATCTGGAAAGCTTGGGACCTCTAGATTTTTGCATATGGGGTTGTTCTGTAATTTGAAACACCATTCCTTAAATTAAAAAAAAATAAACATTAAATAAATCCAATGGTATTGTTTTACCATCAATATTGGTTTGTGCCGCTTAGTTACCATAAAGTAGAAGGTACTCATTTATAATTATATAGAAAAAGGAAAACACTCTTAAAATATCAAATATTTGATTAAAATTGAGTCTAAGGGAAATGCTCTTCCTGTAATTCAAAGCTTTTTTGCATAATAGGTTTCCAAATAATAGATCCAGTACCTGTACTTTCATATAATTAGACCAAGTCAGAATTATTCATTTAAAATAAATTTGATTTGAGGAAATTGTTATATCCAAAAATCAGAACTGATAGTTTTATAACAATATTTACTGAATATGGTCCTATGTTCCTATATGCAATATAGAACATATTGCTAATTGGAAATTGGGTCTCAAAAGACTGAAGATTAAGGAGGCTGCCGTGAAGAATAAGACTGCAGAATTTTATTTTATAAATATTCTGTGCATCCAGGGTCTGACTGCACTCTGAACATAGCACTGGATTTCCAAGTTGTAGAATACAGCACTGGCTCTATCTTGCACACTATCTTGCACTTTTGAAGGCTGCACAAGGTAAGGTTCATATAAAAGAAAGGAAAGGGTATTCCAACTATGCCACTAGCCTAAAGGAATTGGGAATAGCTGATGTCTAACAAACTGTATCATATTTAAAATGAAAGTAAGGATTTTTATGTAAGTTAAAATCCATTTTCGAAACTAAGCATATTATCAATATGTATTATCCTTCATTTGTGTAATATTGACACATTACACAGCTCTTTCCACTTCCCAAATTCACATTCATGTACCAGTATTTATTAGGCCATCAGTTACTTAACCAGTTCCTTGTTGAAATTAGTCACTTAAGAGATGGGAACATAATGTTTTCTCTTTCTTTACTATCTTTTATAATGATTTTAAATTATTTTTTGTGTCAATTTGTGTCAAATGCTTAAATTAGGTCAGAGTGATTCCCTTTAGATCCAATATGTTTTTTATTTCATATAGCTTGCTTGAGGATTTAAAAGAGAGCTCACAGTGAAATTATTCATACTACATTTAGGAAATGTGATGCTAATACCATTGCAAATTGTATTATATAATTGCATTCTTTGTTATCTATTTATGATCTTGCAAAACTGATAAAAGGGACACTGGCACTATAATAAATCATGCTGAAATAAGAAATGTTATTTTGTACATATTGGCATCATACATATGGGTCCAATAATTCCTCACATAATTATAAAGGTGAGTACAAGCAAAACAGCTAGTGTAAAATCAGTTGTGCATCTGAAAACTCCTGTAAAATGTCAAACCTACCTGCCTTACCCCAACTTCATGTTTCCTCAGTGACTCCCAAACTGCAGTGAGTGAAGTGCCATTAAGTTGGTGAGATTGAGGGCAAACATGCAGCAACAAAATAGCAACAGCTTGGCTTAAAGTTACTTTTTTTGTAGCTGTACATTTAATCTGAACTGTAAGAGTATCAGTAAAATGTCCTCCCACCCCCTCTAAAAGAGAGAAAGTGTTGGCTATAAAATAAAATATTGTTATATATAATTCATTATTGTATTCAGTTCTCCTTAAAATGAAATAAAAACATTAAGGCATGCTTGCATGTACATTGGCAGTGGCAGTAGAAGGGCTATGGCCACACTGATTTTGTCCGCTGAAGCATGGCACATATATTGTAATAGAATGTCACCATCTATTTATAAGCAAAATTTGTAGAATTTATTTAGAGCACATAAACCTTCCTTGGTCAACCCATGCTACCTCTGATCAAAATCTATTTCCCAATGCTCAATAATATGCTGAAGTGGGCAAATGCAATGAGAAACTACTGTAAAAAGTGCAAACTTCATGAACCTGAAAAGCAGATACCTTAACTGAATTATAAAACCTGCCGGTCTTTACATGTTGTTATAAAATATGCTGTTTTTTCTGAAAACTCATGCATAATACAGGAGTCTGAATTTAGTCAATTTGTAGTCTCTGGCTGAAATTTAAATCATCTTTTCCATAGCTGATAATGTGCTTTCCCTGTCTGTTAACATCCTTGCTGTTCTTCAGTCTGCTTAAAAACAGAAACCAAGGGAAAGTTAAATATGGCAAAAAATAAAGTTCATTGTATATATGGCTCTGTGTTTTGTAAACTGTAAATTGTAACATTGAATTGCCTTCAGTGTCCATGCTTTGTTAGAATATTTGGCTCATTTTAAAAGAACGTAAAAAGTTACTTTATAGCTTCTTCTTAGTAGGTGTTTGACCCTCACCCAATCGGGTCACTAATCTGTGCAAAAAAATAAAAGTTCACAAAGGTTCTTGTGTCCTCAATACTGTTTACACCTACAATCCAGTTGCTTCTGCTTTTTTAAATAATAAGCAAGGTATAAAGTACCGGGGGCAAGAAAACTAGGGAGCCCTGAAATTAGCACCTGCCTTGAGAAGGTGGTACTCCCAGGGCTTGCTTTGCATGCTGCTCCAGACTATATAGTGAGGAATCCCATACCATTACTTGGTAAGAGACTATGTGGCAAATTTACTAAAGGGTGAAAATTTGCCAGCGACAGCTTCGTAGCCATCAGAACACTTCGCCAGGTGAAAATTCACTACGACAACACAAATTTACTAAATTGGAAAGGACGGCAGACGGACGCTGGCGAATTTTCACTAGCGTTAATTTGGCAATGTCATCAAATCAAAGTGAAGATGCGATAGCCTTCTGCTTAGCACAACTTCGTTAAAGGTCTTGTGCTCAGGCTCATTTGCATACGGCAAGAAATTTAATGTTGAATCACCTATTTATGTTACATGTTGCATCTAATACATTACATTTACACTTACCTTGACGCCTAGATATCTAGAGTTGTTTTAATGCCCTACACATGAGCCCACTGTAAAATAATGTTAAATATGTTAGAAAATGTATGGGGGAAACCAGTTAGTTAAAAAAAACTTTTGCAGCCTATCAGCCTGAAAATATGAAAACTCACCAGTTTTTTTTTAACTTTCCACACAGTATATGAAGTTAGTAACTGAAGATTGAGGAAGAATAATGCACTCCAAGGCAAGTCTGGCGATAGAGGTAACGTTCAGTAAAATCCACACTTTAGTAAATTTGCGGTGTAAATGGTGATAGAGTACAAATCAACGCAAGCGTCTATCGCCTTGCTAGTGAAGTGACGCCTGTGCCCGTTAGTAAATGTGCAAAGAGACTGAAAGTTGCCAGCATTAGTCACTTCGTCCTTTAGTAAATCTGCCCCTATGCTGCGAAGAGGATATAAAAAAATACCTTAGAACCTGTGAAGTTAATGGGGATTTGTGGAAAGAACTTATATTGAATTATCACCTGTAATAGTAAGATTATATGAATTTATATAGGGGTCCTAGACCTCCTTCGCTCAATCTTCCATTTAGGTGGTAGGTCTCAAGGTCCTTGTGAGGAATGGTGCTGTCTGTATCGCCATTACCCCCACTTGATTTCCAGTGGAGAATTTGCCATATCATAAAACCCCATCAGCTTAATTTCTGTTGGCTGGAATGCCAGCTGGGCAGTAGAATGCATTATTCTTCTGCAATATTGCAGGCATTGGTAGAATTGTTGGTTGGAAAGTCTGCAGCCTTAATAATATACCTCCCAACTGTCATGTTTTTTGCGGAAAATCCTGATTTTGACAGATCAGCCTGACAGCCCGGTTTGTTACTGAAATTTCCCTAATTCTTCTTTGATCTCCTGCACTGTGCACCAGAAGAAGATACATTTCTGAAATTGAATTAAATAAGAGGATTTTGGCAGAAAGCCCAGAATACTCAGCACCTGCACTTACATACATCTCTAACTAATAATATAAGCAGGTCTTTTGGACTGAGCTTAATGGACAATTTCATCTAAATTATCAAAATGTATTAACTCATAAAACATGGTCTTAATCCCTCCTCCCCCCCAGAAATGTGTTAAAATTTTCCATATCCTTACAAATTTTGTAAAATGGACATGTTTTTAGGGGGTGTGGGCACAAAATGACCACGGTCGGAAAAATTCTCTGAGCTATGCTATGGCAGCTATTTTTGTCCTTCTTTGAATTTTTTTAAATGTTATGAGGTATGTAATTGTGATTAATTTTATACCACTTTTAATATACTTTTTTAATATACTACAGACAATCTTAGTCTTGTCACAGCAAAGAGTCCTCACTATGTGGACCATACAGTGACCTGAACTCAATAATAAATATGTCCTAATATTATTTTATTTCAATAAATAATACCTAAATGACCGTTAAAAATGCAACAATGTAATTGAAATACAATAGAAAATCCAATATATCTAACAACAGTAACAAGTTCACGATGGTATCAAAACACTAGCAATAACTATCAGCATCATTCAAAATACATAGAATATCTAATTATTCCATGCTGCATTCATTTAATTTATACATAAACTGTGTGACATGAGTGATAAATGCAACACACTACAAATTTATAAAACAATTTCTCTTGAAGTTCAAGTGAAAATATGAAAGTGTTCTTGCCTTTATATCATATTGCACTTACAAACAGATGTAATTAGAAAAGTAGGTATCATTTCTCACCATACTCGACATTCTTTTCATTATATAGCTTCTGATAGATACAACAGATACATTAGGTATAAAGTATGCCACTAATGAAATGCTTAGTGATCGGCGAATCTCCCGCGTTTCGCTGCGCCGAAAAATTTGCGAATTTCCACAGAAATTCGCGAATTGGCGTAAAAATTAGCGAAACAAGTTGCGCGTCGTTTTTGATGCGCGTCGCGTCCAACGCGTCGCGTCTATTCCGACGCACGTCGCGTCAATCGCGGCGCTTTGCGTCGTTTTCGGCGCGCGTCGCGTCGTTTTCGGCGCGCGTCGCGTCAAAAACGGGCGAATTTTTGCTGGCGTTTCGCGAATTTATTCGCCAGCGGCGAATCGCGGGAATTCGCCGCGAATTCGCCCCTGGGGAATAAATTCGCCCATCACTAGAAATGCTCTCACATCTATGGAGATGACATCAACTCAAAGATGGGTGTTACTAACAATTCTCTTGGGTCTTTAAGGCCATATTGTATAAGTCCAATGGCAATATAAAACTAATGCTCAAATACCATTGTGTTTCTTCCTCACTATAAAAGAAATGGTGGTTAAACAGTTGTCTGGTATCCACACTCTATAAACTATAATGCAAATGTCAACTGGAAAATGTAAACACACACCATTTTTTACATGGGCTCATTAAGCTGGGCTTTGAAACTTAGGCTCACAGTGTAATGCCTCCCATCTCTCACCTTGTGATGAGGACTTTTGACCAGATATTTTTCAGTTAACCTGTTGGCTAACCCCATACCAAAAATATCCATTGGTTTGGGTCTGTGTATTTGTTTATTTCTTTAAATGAATTCTTGCAGCAGAGTTTATTAAAAGACTATTACTTTGTTAAGAAAGTTGTGATATTTTCTGCTAGAATAATCTTCAAAGTCTGAATGAAAGAGCCTTAAATGGTTTCAGTTAGTCACACATGATTCATCCTTCTACATTTTATTAAGTCTGCTCCTGCAGGACTCCCTAGGCTTAAACAGAAAATATCCAATTTGTAAGTATGGTTTTCTTCCATTTATTTCATTTTAAATAGAAAAATGAATTTTCAGGGTATGTATAATTGTGAATACTTGTCTTTGCTTATTTGTTTTACCACATGATAGAGAATTGTCATATCAATCACATCTTTTGAGACATTCTCCACTTAATACATTCGCTAGCAGTCGTATATTATTATTTATTAGTTGCTTAATAGTTATGACAAACACTTTGTCCTGGAACAATTAATCTACTATTCAGTTCACAGTGATAACCCTCTTTGCTTGCTAAGTATGTGTCGAAATAGGTAGAGTGGCTTTATTTTCTGTTGTATTTGCAGCCTGACAGCCCCTGTGCCTATAGCAACATGGCTCATGACTGAGGAGGACTAAGTTGGACAATAGGATGGTATGAAAAACCCTATTAAATGTAAGGGGATGAAATAAGAAATACATTTTGGTAAGTCGGCTGTGAACAGCAGTGGCATCAGAAAGATATCACCCACCCACCTAAGCACTAGGCACTTGTGCTCCACTAAGAATGTATGCACATGCACACAATCTTGCGGGAGGGAGGGGCATCGGAAGACGCTGGCCTTAGGGCGCCCTCTGGGGATATCTATGGATGCCAGCAAGTTATGCAGCAAAGAAATGTGATACAGGAGAAATATTGCTGGAGAAAGATATAGCATCAGGTCCCACACATACCATGTGATATGCATTTAATGCTAATCTGGAAAAATTATATAACACCACGAAAGCTTGTGGAAGTGCTGAGTCAGATCCTCCAGAAGAAGAATAGGTTTTGATCATAGTAACATAGCAAATTAGGCTGAAAAAAGACACATGTCCATCCTATTGTTTGCTTCCTAGTCTTTATAGAGACTCTTTCTAGAGATTTTATATGGCAAGTTACAAGTAGCAGCAAATTATCTCCCTGTATAATTTTAAAACACAACTATTTCTTGGGTTGCACATACAGCACTTTCTGAGGATTTAGAAGTGAGTGATTCAACATGTTTGTTTCTGAGCTGTTGCCTGTCCATATAAACACATGCATGTTATGTAGTTACATTAGTAATGCCTTTGGTTTCAAAGGTCCATTCTAACCAGGTTAGAGTGCATTAGAAGGGACAAATTCCTAGTCAACCTGTAACCCTTTCAACACCCCTTTGTCAGTGTTATACTCCACATGTGGCGCTTACCTGATGGCATGGGACAAATCTGAGCCACTCCACAGTGGTATTGGGGAAGACTGGGTACCTGGTACTTACTAGCGCAGTGCCTCCACCTAGTGGGATCCAGGAATTGCATCTACGGGTGGCCCCACTAGGAACACAATAATAACACAAACACAGTACTGGTTAAACTGAATAACGGTTTTATTTAAAATAAATGGGCACCTAATACAGGCAGCACTCCCAACTGGTGGCAATGGAGCATCACTAAATGACTTGGCTAGCCCAAACTGACTATGGAAAGTCAAAGTCCTTTAATGTCCTTCCAAGTACAGTATCTTTATCTTCAGCGATTGGCTACTGTCCCTTTAACCAGGGTACTCACAAATCCTCTTTGAAACTTTAGAGCTCTATTCCAGTGAATCCAGCACATTCAGGCATATAGGGGTCCGTTTACTAAAGTGCGGTAAATTTGAACTTAAGTTTCCGCATGTTATCACTGA
>CM044439.1:119190007-119201925 GCA_024363595.1 Xenopus borealis
TAATAGTAAATTTGCCCCTTAGGGTGTAGATTAACAAAGTATACTGACATTTATCTGAAAACTGTTTATGGTATATCATATATCAGATGCTTTCGCAACTTTGCCTAAAACGACCACAGAAATTAACTTGAATAGTAGGCCATAAGAGGTCAAAAGGCTTTACTTAGAATTTGCATTTTCAGAAATGCTGCTTTAACTCTTTGTGTGCTTCTCTGAGTCAAGAGTACATCATTTCCATTGGTCAGAATCAAAATTGCTTGAGGCTGTAATTGAGTCCAATAAAGTGAAATAAAGATCATTTTTTTAGCAAGCTTGAGTGCTCTTGAGAATCATGTACAGATTTGTGAGGTGCAGATTTCTTACTTTCAGATAGCACAGAGGATTTTGAAACGAATGTGTATAAGTGCAGGTAAAAACTTGAACTTGATACTGTACTTCCAATGAGCTCAGAGAGGGCAAGCAAACTCACTGAACTTTAAATACTCAAATATATTAAAACCAAATATCTAATGAGATATAGCAGAACCCTGTTACATTTCTCAAACATAAAATCTAGAAACAAACTTTAAAAAATGAACAGAGAGCAGGGCCAAAGTTCAGGGCCACAAATAAATATCAAATAATTAGGCAAAACTTAAATTTGGGGGCATTAAAATCTGAGTTGTACTGTAAATTAAAAAGAAATGAAGAGAAAATAGCACACCATTTCTAGCTTGCATAAATATTGAATGGTAATAATAAATAGTAGCATGATTGAATAATGACAGTATCTATTTAAATAGCTTAACAATGAGTTGTGGTGTCTGTAACATAATGCCCAGTGTCAGCGGAAGAACACTTAACCGCTAGACCTCTGCTGCTAAAAGAGTAACAGTAATGTTAACATGTGCAAATTAAGTAAATAAATATTCTGCATGGAGATGCACAACAGACTAATTGCTTTGCATTCACTGAGATAATAGATATGTGATCCACACTGCAGAGAACTTGCACTATAACCCTATATCTACAAATGCTGCATACAAATGTAATATGCCATCTTTAAATTAGAAAGTACCAGAATATCAAATATTTACAGTGTGTTCGAAGTGTTTACATGAATGTATCTTGTAATGCAATTTATTTTACATTCCTTTTGTTATACTATTTGAAATATGCTTATAAAATGTTTTTAAAATTATATTTTATACTTGTGTGATTTGACACGGTTGACATCTGTTGACTTCTGTTGACATCTGCATTTGGCCCAAGTTTATTAATTGGCTTGTAAATATATACAGATGGCAAATATAATTGCACTGCACAAACATGTGATGTATTGCATAGTAGCAATTCAAAAACTAAACAAAACACTCATCGATGATTATAAAATTCAACGATAATTCAAATCTGAAAATTACACTGACACAGTATACAGTATACACAGATAATATTAGATTTTTCCTTGATTTATATAGCACACAACACTTTACAGAGATTCTGCATTATTCCTGTTATCCCCTAGATCTTACAATATATGGTCCTGTTCACATTCACACTAGGGTTAAATTTATCAAGATCCAGTTAACCTTCCTGTTTGTTTATAGAGTGCTCGGTAGATGGAGGAAATCAATGCAGCATAGGGAGAACATACAAACTACTCAGAGATAGTGGGGCTCATTTATCAGCACTGGGGAAATCTGCACATGGGCCATAACCTATAGCAACCAATCAAATGCTTGCTTTCACTGTTCAACCTGCAGTTGTCTGTAAAAAGCCAGTTGCTGATTGGTTGCCAAGGGTTACTGTCCCAGTGCAAATTTTCCCATGTTTATAAATGCACCAAAGTGCCTGGCTGGAATCAAACCTAGGCCAACAGCACTTTAAGGTATCAATGCAAAAACTGTAATACCACAAAAAACCACAGTGGTAAAACACGCCACAGCGTAAGGGTGCGAAGTTGCGCGTCTATCTACTTCCCTAGCATAAATTCGCCAGACACGGTCCATGGGGCACATCTGCAGTAGCGCAATTCCACGCACACAGGGACTGGACGCAGAGACACTTGAACTTTACATTAAGCCCGTAAAATTAACGGGCGCTAGAACATATGTAGTCAAACAATTATAAAAACAGAATTGTTGTAGGCAATTTTCGCCTGCGCTACGCAAATTCACTAACGTGCGAATTTACACTCTGGTCGGCGAACGGTAACGTATTTACATTTTTCGGACTATCACTCACAATTGTAAAACACGCCACAGTGTAAGGGTGCGAAGTTCCGCGTCTATCTACTTCGCTAGCGTAAATTCGCCAGAGACGGTCCGTTATCTTTAATCTCGCGTTGTTAGAAGCGAGACCTTCTCACTCAGTGCATGTCCCCGACGTTGCTACGGCAACAGGGATGCTGAGCTGACAAAGTCAGGCTGCTCTTTTTCTAAAAGTAACATTGAGGCAGAGTCGCCTCTGAAATTCTGTAGGACAAATATTTTTTGTGGAAAAAAAACACTGGTGTGATCTATACCATAAACAAACATTGCCCAAACTCTTTAGGAAGCAGTAGTATTTTTAAAACTACTGAGAAGCACTCTAGGTGTCCACCATGGTTGTCCACTTTTTTTTGGACTGGAACAAGTCTGTTTTTATAAATGTTTGACTACATATGTTCTAGCGCCCGTTAATTTAACGGGCTTAATCTCTAGTTACTATCATATTATTATAAAACTTTGTGATGCATTCGATTGATTCGAACAATTTGATCGTTCGATCTAATTTTTATAATTTGACTGTTCGAAAATTCGAATTCAAAGGCTTTTAATTCCCTAACTATTCCCATGGTCGAATTTCGAATTTTTTTCAATTCAAAATTAGAACAATAGTAAATCTGCTCCCAAATCTTATTAGTTTGGCTTACCAAAGTATATCATCACTGTAAACCCAGTCTTTCTTATTTTAGTTATATTTAAGATTGTTTAAATGTCTTGTTAATTTACAGCTCATCTGTTTTAAGAAAAATATAGTGTTGTACCTTTATAATACTCTTGATACGGAAATCTTCCTAATGCATTACAATAAGGGAATCATTAAGTCCCCCTCCCATATCTCACCATCAAAATAAGGATAGGTTAACTGACAGTTTCAAATGTAAAAAATGCAAAGCATCCAATAATAATAAGCTCCCCAAGTGGGTATTTTCTGTTGTTATGCTTTGAGCTCAAGTAAAAAGCAAACAGGGCAATTGATTGCCTAGAGTGGACTACAAAAAAAGACAGCAGGAGAATTCTTCTTTACCATAGTTTCATTGACTTTTATGTGACCTTTATTATACTGGGTAATGAACCTTATTTTATTGGTATCTTTTTCTATCTCATTACTTGCTTTATCCATTAGTAAAATAGTGCTATGACACTTTTGAGCTCTGTCTCTTGTCTCTTTCACCAATTTCAGATTGTACCCTTTGGCTATAAACCTGTCACTGACTATTTTAGATTGGGTGATAAAATTTCTTCTAATTCGAATAACCTGGTTATATGGCACATTGTCATTAGTCATTGACATGATCACTGTTTCTTATGATACCTTTCATATTGTATGTATTTATTACAAACTACTTTCTGTAAAGGAAGTATTAGATCTCCCTTTTTATTTTCTTTGAATAAATCTGGATTTAAACTTTAATGTATCCTTATTTATTACTACGGAAACTTATGTTATATTGCATAAAAACCAAACCAAAGAAAACAGCAGAACTTCGCCAGATTGAACAAATTGCAATGGAAGCCTATGGGAATCCCCCCATACACTTTTTTTTCCTATCTTTTTTTCTTATCATCATACCATTCGTATGATTGCCTCGATCGCTCGAATCGAACCAATTTTTCGAACGATCAAAGGAAATGTCACGATTTTGTTTGTGAAATCGAATGATCGGTTGTTTGATCGTACGTTTTTTTTTCATGAAATCGAATAGCAAAGAAAAAATAGCCTAAAACTATTCGATAAGCATTCGATAGTCTAGTTTCTAAAAGCCCTCGAATTCGTGAATAATGATAAAGCTGGGATAAACTGTGGGATAAACTGTGACTCCTCCTTCTTTGTGAGTATTTAAACACATGTGGGTATTGTTAAATTATGGCTTGAGAAAGAGCCTGTGTAGCCCGAAACATTGCCTACAGCACTTTAAGTAAAGTTTACAACCTTTTCAAATATACCGGAGAGCTGCTGTTTTCTTTGGATTCATGTAAGTTATCCCTGGCAGGGAGTACAGCTTGCACCTGGGGCTACAAAAAGCATATTGCGCTTTTGGAGCACACATGAACTAAATTAATTAACTGTCATTAGTGCAAAGTACAAATTCATTAGTGCAAATACATATGCATTAAGTGATAATGGTTATATAAAAAAAATCAAATATTAAAAATTACATTCCATTGTGAAATACTCACATAGTAAGTGTGGTTTCCTAAGTGTATTATTAACATTATATCAATACTTTATAAAACTTTGATTAATTAATACCTCATATAAAATCTACAAAATACCTATATAAAATGCCATCAATACTTAAAGGAATCAATCAATTAGTTCATTATAACTCCATTCTCATTAACATATATATGGTCCTATGTCAATTATGAATTAATACATATTCAATATAAATAGATCAAATTACAATGACAAATTGATCAACTATATGTTAAAGGTACATACCAATTATTCATGTATATGTCATACTTTTTAAAGATTTTATTTTCTATTAATTGTTTATCTGTTACAAGTATTTATATAGTTAGTTAGTTCCTCTTTTTACTTATAAATAATTTTTTTATATATTTTTTTGTATTATACACTATTATTCATTGGTATGTACCCATATCATTGATATTTATTATCTTAGTCTAGCGTAGAGAATTTTTATAAATTCATATAAATTAATTTGTAATAATGTTGATTACATTTCAGATTAAATAATTAGATAATTAATCTTGTTAGCAACTTCCCAGGGTTAATATTTACAGATTATATACTTAATTTTTAGCAACCTTTCTTATATGTTTATTAGTGATGGGCGAATTTATTCGCATGGGGCAAATTCACAGCGAATTCCCACAATTTGCGAAACTCCAGCGAAAATTAGCCTGGCGAAAATTCGTCAAAAACGTGCCGTGACTCGTTTGGCAAATTTTTTCGCCAATTCGCGAATTTTGCTGGAAATTTGCTAATATTTCGGCAAAGCGAAACTGGGTAGATTCGCCCATCACTACAGTTATTTATTATTAATAGATTTTAGATTGTTACTTTAAATCTTATTCTATAACCAATTTTACATCACATTCTTTGTTAAGTCCCCACGGTGTTAATGTTTCCAACTGAAGTATCGATTTTATCTCTCTCTTAGATAAGTACAATCAATGTCTCCTTTCCCCAACCCACTGTCTATTGTTCACATGGTGTGCATAATAAAGCCGTATCATTATTAAACAATGTAAAATTAAATCTTACTTGCAAAATGTTTTCTCTTTCTGAATTATCAACCAGTTGTTAAAAGGGAGACCATTTTCTCTGAATTGATTTGCCACTATATTGAAAAAGTATGCTTCCACAGGAACATAGATCATGCAAATATCCAAAAGCGTCAATTTTATTGGGAACTAAGGGGCTTACTGCGGAAAATTCAATGTTAAACCTATAACAGTTTTGTAAATAGGATACTGTATGTCCTTCTTCCAGCCTCATCCCCAAACCCAACCTCCCTGTTTCCACAGCCGTTTTTAAAGGTGCTTTGATATTTGACATAGGAGTATGCAGGAGTGCTAGGAATTGTTCAGTATAAAAATAAAAAACTGGGTAAATAGATAGGTTGTGCAAAGTCAAGAAAATTCAATATAGTTAGCCAAAAATGTAATCTAAAAAGACTGCAGCTCTCTTGGTTTCCTATGATTTGTTGCCAGGCAGAAACCAATCATTGACTTGAGGGGGGCCACGTGGGTCATAACTATTTGTTTTTTAATATGACCTGCTTGCTAAGGATCAATTGCAAACACTGAACATTTATGTCCAACGTGGCCTCCTTAAAGTCACTGACTAACTCAGAGTTATAGAGCTGAAAAGCAGGAAGTAGTGTTCTGTGCTTTTATGTTAGACATCCAGTCACTCGAGCCTTTATACATTACATTTTTGGCTAAGTAACTATATTAGAAACATTTTTTTATTTTGCACAGCCTATCTATTTAACCAGTTTTATTTTTACACTGAACTGTTCCTTTAAAATGATAAATACATGTAAATATTTTGTAAATGTTTGTAGGGTGTCAGCATCAGTTGCAAATCCACATCTGCATGGCAACAGCAATTTTCTGCAATTTTTTTTAATTTCTGGCTATTTGGCTTGATTAATTTAATTTATCACATTAGTTGTATAGATTTTGGTACATAAAGGTCATTGTGATAGAATTAAAGAAATGCATCTATAATAGCCTATGCTGTAGTAGCTCGTTTAGTGCCCAGTTAATTGACTATATACAGTAAAGTACTATAGAACAAACTGAAAGAAATTAGACTGATTTTTTTTCTATGTAATGCAGAAAGCTTCATGAATGTAATTAAATAATTTGCATAAAATATCCCTAGTTCATTTTCTTCCATTTATAAATGCTATAAACCTCTCCCTGTTGAATTGTTTTAGAAAGGCAGTTATTTTGAAAATGATTGACTTAATCAGGTCATCATTTTACAAAATGAATAATATGGACAAAGTTTTGTAACAAGTTTAAAAATGGGCATTTAATTCTCACTGGGGGTCATTTATAAACTTCGCGCAGGGCAGATTGGTTCGCAGAGTGAATATATATTCCTAATTTTATTAGGAATATGGTGCAGGTAGGACAATAAAGTGAGTGTTCTGGTCCTACATTTTGTTCCTGGTCAGTGCATTTTTGAGGAACATTCTTCTGTAGTGATGGGCGAATTTATTTGCCAGGGGCGAATTCGCGGCGAATTCCCGCGATTCGCGAAACGCTAGCAAATATTTGCCAAAAAAAATTCGTTGAAAAAAACGAGTCACGCGTTGTTTTTGACGCGACGCGATGAAAACGACGCGTGTCAAAAACGTGCCGCAACTCGTTTCGCTAATTTTTTGGCCAATTCGCGAATTTCTATGGAAATTCACAAATTTTTCGGTGAAGCGAATCGGGGTAGATTCGGCCCTTAACTATTCTTCTGCTGCAATATATAGCATGAACCAATCCATTATGTTAGAAATATCAGTTAGATTGTTAGGTTGTTTGGCTCTCAGTTTATTTCATAGCTACTTGTCATTAACACAACAAACTACAACCCTTTTACTGAAATAAATAGCAACCCCTTTGTCTATGCAGAATTTTATAAATGTCTTGCTAACATCTATTTGTAATAGGTGAGCTTGAACTTTTATTTTACATGGGGATACCTAAGATGTCAATTACCCAAGATGGTATAACTTCTATCTGATATCAACACCCAGCAATTTCCAGTAGGACATATGTTACTTGTGAGTCCTCACTCAGGTGGGCCCTCCCTTTACTGTTAGAGGAAGGGTTAACCATAATTTATCCCACTTAAAAACAGATCTTTCTGGTAATTTGTGCAAAAGTGGTTCTTTAAAAACAAATGTTATAAAATTTCCCAGTGGGTGCTGATTAAGATGGTACAAAATAAAAAATAATTAACTGCTATATGCACCTTCTC
This sequence comes from Xenopus borealis, assembly GCA_024363595.1. Lineage (NCBI taxonomy): Eukaryota > Metazoa > Chordata > Amphibia > Anura > Pipidae > Xenopus > Xenopus borealis. Next base: position 119,197,712 of record CM044439.1, read on the forward strand.
ACATCAGTTGTGTGTTTGCAACACCTGGGTGTTAATTACATAAACATCTTCAGGAACATCTGCCCTTGACTTTTACATGATCCTGACATGTTTGAGATGGAGTATTATTGGAAAATTTTGTAGCTTTGAAGTATAATAAATCTCAAAAAAGTATAATTTCCTCTGTAAAATTGTGACCAGAAAAATTTGAGGTAACTCTTTCTATAACAGTATGTAAACTGAGAGCAAATATACTCCAGCATGTTGGGCAATTTCTAACCCAGTGACTTGCACAAGCTGCAATCCTGTTCTCCTCTGCTTCATAGCAGTTATTACCCACAGTGCTCTGGGCAGCATATCTCTGTTGCTTAACTAGGCAAGAGAACAGGGGCAGCATTCAGTGTTCCACAGTCATGCCTCTAAGAGCTAAGCTGAAGGAAAAATAAGGGATCGCCTCCACTTCTTGCATGTCTCCAGCAGTAGCAAGTCTAAGCCGCTCTCAGTTTACATACTGTTACATAAAGAGTTACATAAAGACATTGCTCATCAATAGAAAACAGGAAGTGTTTTATGTCCTTAGTGCTGCTGCCTGGTGAACCCAGAGCCCAAAACACATCCCTCAGGACAGAACTCTTTGAGCTGTCAGTAATCTTCCGCCACCGCTACAGCTACATCACTTAACTTTCGGTTTTGGCAGGTCAGGTTAGAGTGAAGAAGTGGATTGCAGATCCCACAGAGTGGGAACCATTTTTTTTTTCACAGTATTGTTTTAATATAGCATTGATATTAATAAACTTTATGCAGGGTAGATCTATTATGAGTGTGGGTATAATGGATTTTTTAATAAAATATTTTTTGTGTACAGTTCCTTTAATAAATGGACCTCATAGAGGAAGCATTAATGAAAAAACCCCAATGCTAGAAGAAGCTCACAGTGAATTATTACTCCCAAAATCTATTTCTTCCTGAGCCCAATCACTTGAGTATGAACACTTACTAGCCTCCTTGTTGAAGCCTCTGGCTGCTCTCTTAACTACCCTTATCCTGCCTCTCACTACCCTGATTCTGCCTCTCAGCTATTACAAATCTTTCCCAGTACCTACTTCACCTACTCGACCCTACATTCATTCCAGGCCCTTCAGCACCACCTCCTCCAGCAAGTCAGAACCTAAAGAGGACAAGCATATGTGTGCTTTCCTTTTTATAAACTGTGGTCACCCTGACAGCCTAAGACCAAATACTGAACTGCCAAGGGACATACTTCCCCTCCCAAATACAATATACTGTAGGCCCAAATCTGCTAGCAAAAAAAGTTCAAAAAGCAAAAAAAGATCAGAGATCAAAGCAAGGGACACAAATATGATTAAAAATATTTACTCCCTCATTATGTCATGGTATCAGTTATATTTTATTGTGTGTTGAGTGTTTAAAGGCATAAATTCATTTTATTCTGATAAAGACTAAAAGGTCATTGAAATATTGAGTGGTATAGGTGGCTGATCCATTGCAGTTGCAAATAAATCACATATACTGGGATCATGTCCAACTCCAACTTACACCAGCAAGGAAGTGCTACACACTATTTCACTGAGGTGGAATGTTACTAAGAAGGAATGTTTATTTAATACATCTCAAGCTGGTTTATATTGTCCTTTCGTTTTATTGCTTTACTACTTCTGTTGTACCCGAGTTTCTAGCATCCACTATCCTTCAACAAATTTGAACTTCTTTTCATTATCTCTGTATTCAACCTGAGAAATTCACAGCATGGGCTCTTTTTCTATTTTTACATTTCCTCAGAAATATATACTGCCTCCTGAGCATTGTTGCACTCTTTGAAGTAGTTAAAAGCTGCAGTCAAAAAAGCTCCTTTTCAGCTAGGCTTTCAGTTGTTTAAGAAGTTTAAGAAGAATATAACAATCTCTACACCTGACTAATCTTACGTCAGCATTTATTGTCTCACAACTGAAACATGTCCATGATGCCAACTACACCCTTAAATATACAGTCATTTGAAAAAGTCTGTGAAGCCCTCTCACCATGCATTATATAACATTCTACAATTCAGCGCAATTTGCGCAAAAAACATTTGTATGGCAGGGTAATGAGAACAAGACCCGAAACACACTTTAAAATCTACTAAGGCATTTATGCAGAGGGAGAAGTACAATATTCTGGAATGGCCGTCACAGTCTCCTGACTTAAATATCATGAAAATTCTTTGGGATGATTTGAAGCAGGTTGTCCATGCACAGCAGCCATCAAATTTAACTGTACTGGAGAGATTTTGTATGGATGAATGGTCAAAAATACCACCATCCAGAATCCAGACACTCATCAAAGGCTATAGGAGGTGTCTAGAAATTGTTACATTTGCAAAAGGAGGCTCAACTAAGTAATACCTCTGTTGGGGTGCTCAAATTTATGCACCTGTCTAATTTTGTTATGATGCATATTGCATATTTTCCGTCAATCCAATCACTGCTGAAAAACTACTGTTTTCATAAGGCATGTTATATATTTAAATAAAGTTACAACTTTGAAAGCTCAGCCAATGATAAACAAAACTCCAAAGAATTAAGAGGTGTTCCCAAACGTTTTCATATGATTGTAGATGCAATCTAGTCCCAGTAGCCTTTCTTTTTGTTCAGTTTGTCCTGGAGGTTTATACACTGTTATAAAAAGAACCATAATAGGGCTTATTTCAAGCTATATGTGTGCTAATGAGTGAAACAGTAATTAACAGTGCCCCAAAATTAAAACGAAGTTTCTAATTGTCTTGGATTGTCAGTTTCTTCAACAGTTAAGGGGTAATGTATTATGCTTCGTTAACACAAAAAAAGTTCACAAAGATGCTTGTGAATGCAAGCGACAATGTTTTGCACCATTTTATGGCTGATTAAGACCGCATTGCTTTTGCAAACTTCCACAGTGTAAGTAATAAAATTTTGTACCGCAAAGATATTTGCGACAAAAGACTCCAAAAGATGGTTGGCACCCTAAACCCAGAACAGATGCCAAACACCCTGTTCAAGGCTTGTACTTCTGCCTATAACAGCCACCTTTCACCTTGGGAGGAGCCCTCGGCTAATTGGATGCCGCCAGGTCTTAAAACGAGAGGTGCAAGGTGAGGGGTTCGGGGCAGACAAAGCGGCACAACTGTAGAAAAAGTCTTTGGGCAGAGGGTTGTGGTACAAGCATAAAGCAGAATAGTAGTCAGGTCAGGCCTGGTCGAGGCACGCAGAGAGTTAACATAGTCAGACAGGCAAGGGTCAAACCAGGAAGTCAATCAGAGGGTTAAGGCAGAATCGGAGTTGATATTCAGGCAAAGGGTCAGGACACAGCATGTCAGAATTGTCAAAGCCAGGCAGGGTCAAACACAGGAATCAGATCAGCAACAAGATACCAAGCACAAGGCACCAGGAACAAAAACCTATAACGGGTAATATCAAAATCCAGAATGTCCCTTTAAATATTCAAATTTTCACGCCATTACGCACAATTGAGCGCTGGCGTCATCAAAGCAGGAAGAGGCGTGCAACGCACACCTTAGAAAACCGGCGCACCACTGGACCACCAGGGTGAGATTTTATTACATGAAGGTTGAATTAAGATTCGCAATGCAACAGAAGTCTAATGAATAATATTACATTCCTACAGGTGAATTTTTATTTGCAAAGTTTTGCTCTGGTGTATTTTATTACATTTTCCCCTGAGAGGGTTATTTTTAATAAAAAAAAAAAAGCTTGACCATACTCTCAGCATCAGGTTCCTGTGGCTCCCCATTAATTATCTTAAGATTTTTCCAGGCCTTGGACAGTGTAGGATTCCTCATCTGGAATGTTCCAAAGTTAACCTGAGAGACCTCAAACCTGGCATGTTGAACGCTTCAGAGGGTTCTAAGGGCTCAATGCATAGAAGAGGGATAGGGAATTACTTTCAATTTCCATTGTTCACTTCCTAGACGTCACTGCACTCCTCTCATTTTTCCACCCTTCTTACCATCTAATTTTGCAGCCAGTGCATGGGCATGTTCATAAAGTCTCTATTTTGACTGAATAATGCAAAGCTTTCCTTAAAGGAAAACTATGAATACTTGAGCAACAGATTTTAATTAAGTGACATATTAAAGAATCTTATCAATCTGGAATATATATATTTAAGTAAATATTGCCCTTTTACATCTCTTGCCTTGAACTACCATTACGTGATGGTCTGTGTGCTGCCTCAGAGAT
>CM044439.1:119214193-119227407 GCA_024363595.1 Xenopus borealis
TTTTTTCACAACTTTACGCTAACCTTTCTGCAGAACTAGAAGCCATAGTGGACAACTAGCTCTTGTCTTTTGTGAAGCAGAAAAGCAACTGCTAGAATTTTTCTTTATTGGAAAACTTTAGGGGCACCAGAACTGCAGTGGTACAGTACTAACAGGGAACCTACTTAATTAAGTGGTCAGATAAGAATGCAGAGCTATGTTTCTAAGCAATGAACCTTCAATAAACTTACCTGAACAAAAAAAGAATGTGTTAAGGTAAATCTAATGCTGAGTAATTATTGAAGACGTTTCACTACTCATCCAAGCAGCTTCTATAGTTCAACTGACTGGTTGTTCTTGGCAGATAAACAGATAAACTCTTCCACTAATGCAATCACAATGCCACATTGTAACTCTTCAAAGAGTTGACATCTGAATTTGATTCTGTGTAGTTACAACTACACAGAATCAAATTCAGATGTCACCTCTTTGAAGAGTTACAATGTGCCATTGTGATTGCATTAGTGGAAGAGTTTATATGCCAAGAACTTCCCATACCAGTCAGTTGAACTGAAGAAGCTCAATTCAGGTTTACTGGTTCCAAGAATGCCTATAACATGCCACAGGCTCAGCCTTTTCCATAAAAAGGTTTTGTAGTAAGATAAGTGAAAGATAAGCCAGGCACTCGCAGATGTACTGCAAACAATTGTTTTATTCTCACGACATGTTTCGGGCAGCTGCCCTTTTTCAAGTGATACCCACAATGCACCAAAACATTCTATTTAAGACATAAACCCCACCCATAGTGTCATCAAGTGGGATGGGCCACTGCTATAGGGAGTAATTGGCCTAGCCCATGGGTTGATAGGGTAATTATGCTTAGTAACAGGGTACAAGACAAAAACAGCATTGTTATTGAATAAATAAAGAGGCACCAATGAAGCAATTTGAAAGTCCATTTAGAGTTAGTGCACATTACAATCCATAGTAAAAAGTCAACATGTGCAATGTCCAAAGTAGTGATGGGCGAATTTATTCACCTGCCGAAAATTAGCTGGTGTGAAAAAAAAACGAATTGCGTGTGAAACTGCAGGGGTCATATATCTCATAAAATGCCGTGTGGCAAGGTCTATGTGGGACAGACAATACAGCCAGTGAAGGAGAGAATTAAAGAGCATAAGTCAGATATTAGAAACTTTAAATCTAATACCCCTATGGGCACTATGGGTGGGGTTTATGTCTTAAATAGAATGGTTTGGTGCATTATGGGTATCACTTGAAAAAGGAAAGCTGCCTGAAACATGTCGTGAGAATAAAACACTTGTTTGCAATACATCTGCGAGTGCCTGGCTTATCTTTCACTTATAGAACTGAAGAAGCTGCTCGGATGAGTAGTGAAACGTCTTCAATAATTACTCAGCAAGTCCAGTTGTTTTAGAATTACTTATATTAGATATACCATGACCTGGATGAATGAAAATCTTCATAGTCGTGTTAAGGTAAAATTTTATTCAAGGCTTGGCAATGGTCAGAGCAGGCTGTCAGAATGTAAGTAGAAGCAAGAGGCAAAAACTGGGAAAAGCAGCAAAATACACAATAATAGGCCTGAGTAACTAGAAACCAGCTTGGGCAAAGCATAATGAGTGAAACCCCAAATGTAATGACTTCAGTGGAGATGAGTGTTTTGCACCCTGCCAACTACCAGAACACATATAATGGAATCAGTAATAAAAGAATATTTGCAATGCGGAAATATATGCCTCTACACAAACTAATTATCCTTTGCACAATTTTAATATAGCTGTTATGAACCCAGGAACTATGACCACTTCCGACAGTAACAAAGTTTGCAAATGTTATAGTTTGCACCATTGCTTAGAGCATGTAGTAAAAATTCTGAATGCAAAAGTTACATTTGCTTTAAAAGATTAAGCCACCTTAAAGCATACCTTTAAAGTGCTCAATGTGCAATTAAAATATGCAGTGCAACAACAGTTTATTTAAAAATATTACATTGCAAAATGCAAATTGTTATTCCTATTTGTGAATGTTTTTCCTGCTTATGACTTTTATTACATTTCCCCCCATAGTAGCCAGAGCATAAAGGCAGACCTGCAGAGTGCCTTAAATTTACATAATGTTATCTGGCTTTATAGGGCTGCACAGCTAGACAGGCTGTTCACAGATGATGCAGGTTTTTTGTGTACACTTGTAAATATGCAAATTAACATTTTATAAAAATTTCATAGTATTTGGCTGAGAGACAAAGATTATGGGGCAAATTTATCATGTCCTGCTTTCAGCCCTCGAATTCGGCTGAAATTCAATAAGCATTCGATAGTCGAATTGTTTTAGGCTATTTTTACTTCGGTATTCGATATCTCTAAAAAATTGTACAATCGAATACGGATTATTCGATTTCACGAAACATTTCCTCCGATTGTTTGAGAAATTCGAACGATTGAGACGTTTGATCATATGAATGGTATTCAAGCAGGTGATAGAAAAAAAAAAGCCTATGGGGGGATTCCTACCAATTTGGTAGGTTCAATCTGGCAAAGTAGGCAGCCAAATAAAATTTTAACGTTAAAGTGCTTCGATTATCGAATGGTCGAATTATGAAATATCCAATTTTTCGATCTAATCAATCTATTCGATACGCTCTAATTTTGCGTATTTGATGATCGAAGTGGCCAAATTTGCACGTTCGAATGTCCGATAAAATTGTACAATCGGAATTCGTGTGAATTTTGTAAATCTGCCCCTATGGGTTTAGATTGGGGCATATTTATTATAGAATTAACTGAAGATTTAGAAAGAATAACAGGATGCCCTTTTTTTCTTGACATTATGCTTAAAGGGATTCTGTCATGATTTCTATGGCTTACTTTTTATTTCTAAATTACACTGATTACATTACAAATAATTCACTCTACTATTTCAAATATTCTTGAACCAAATGTATTTTTTTAGCTGTAATATTGATGTGGAGGCAGCCACTTTGAGCTTTGAGAAGGAGCCAGCACTTTAGGATGGAACAGCTTTGAGACAGCTATTGTTTCTTACCTTCCCATTGAATTATACAATGACAGGGGTTTTCCTCTTTGGTGCTATTCTCATGTCTACCATTAGGAGCAATTTAGCAATTTAACAGAGGTGCTGTTATCTGGTTTGCTGCCCATTGTTTTGTTGGGGAAGGGGGGGGTGATATCACTCCAACTTGCAGTGTAGCTGTAAAGAGTTACTGAAGTTTATCAGGGCACAAGTCACATGAACTGCAGGCTTCTGGGAAACTAACAATATGTCTATCCCCATATCATATTTCAAAATTAAATATAATAAAATCTGTTCGCTCCTTTAAAAAATGGATTCCAACACAGAATTCTGCTGGAACAGCACTATTAACTGGTGTGTTTTGAAAAAAAAAAACGTTTTCCCACGACAGTGTCTCCTTAATTCTAACTGAATTGTCACATTGATCAGAGCTGGCGAATGTGACTGTAAGAATGTGTTATGTCATGAGTATTACTGCAGTGCTGAGCACTATCCTTTATAAATCATTGATATCTGGTGCAGCATGCATGCAAAGATTATAAATTCAGATCATTATTGAGCTATTGTTATGAATTAGACTCATATTGGGGAATGTAATATTGGTCGCTAACACAAAAATCATCCACAATTGCTTTGCAATGTGAATACATGTTCGCAAAGTGAAACATTTTGCTTTTTTGAACACTTACAGGACAGTAGGATAGGGTTTGCAAATTGTATAGTTTGTGCCAGAGTGCAGTGTATATCATAAAATGACTTAATGAAAAAGTTTTAATGTTTGCACCACGCTTTTACACCAGCTTCAAGCAGGTGTTAAAGGTTCGCAATTCAATAAAAACCTAATGAAGAATATTACATTGTGACAGGCAAATTTATTACATTTCCCCCAATATGTCCTGTTTTCAGAAATCATAGATGCAAAAATCCGATTGTTCGAATCCTCGAACGAGCCAACTTCCCTATCTCCCGACCTGCCACTAACCTTTCAGATCAAATAAAGTAGTAAAAGCACAGATCAGCCGATGTTCTGCCTCTGACGGATCGTATGAAAGTTGTGTCCAACAAAACATAGTGACAGTCTCCCTCTGAAAATCATACGATCAGCAATACACGCAGTGATATCATCAGCAGAAATTTTATAACCTGTCCAGTCAACCAAACGACCGATCTACGCCGGACGAAAAATGTCAGGACTCTCCACACACGGTCTGAAAATTGTACGAATCCTCGATTCGTACGATCGGATTGTTGCCTCTATGGCCAGTTTAAAGTTTGGAAAATATAAAATAAAAGACAGCCATACATTTACATAAGACTGCAACATTTGTCTCAGATCAAATAATGAATTAGAACTGCAAAGAGTTTTACTGTACTTATTATTTATTTATGTGTTGTGTGTTAAGACATGTTTTTATTTTTGTTAAGCGTCTGCTAGGATTATGTACATACAGCACACAGCATCCTATTGTAAAGATGAGATGAATCTGCAGAAAGTACACATTCTAATGAATTAGAAGACACTATCATCTCTCCTTAATGGGGTTCTATGCTTCATTGCACTTGTCGGTGTCTGTGGCTTTTCTGGGGGTTATAAATTTGCATCCTCAGTTGTTTTTTAATTCACGTCTCCCAGATGTACATTATTTTCTCACTTAGGGAAACAACAGCTGTTCTCACCACTACTCCCATTGCAATTTAGCAATGAACAGATTTCTAAGTTCCTTTGCCTTTGTCTTAGTAATTCAAGGCTTTGTGATTTGATAGATCTATGGTTAGATGGTAAATGTGGATATACAGGTTGGCAATCGTTTAATATAATTAGCAGATGCACACACAAACCTACACAAACTGTGCTCATAAATGTGTCATACAAACACCAATGCTCAGCTTATGCCTGTTAAAATGCTAAGGAAAAGGCATTGCATGCTGAGGTGCCAAAGAGCCCTGTACTTAACACCATCCATGAGAAGGTGTAAAAATACAGGAATCCATTTACACATTCCCACAACACATGCAACATGAGCAGGTGGGGTGGTGTAAAGAACATAAATGTCAGTTAGTGATTAGCAAATCAGTTGCATTTGCTTTGCTTCAATGTTGAAAATTTGCCAAATTCCATTGGAGCCAATGGGAGGGAGAAATTACACGTTTTTCATTCAGTAATACTATACACCCATTGCCTACATTGTTAGAGTGTATAAAATCTGAAATTAGATGGGAAATATTGGGCCCGATTTAATTCATTGAGAAAACGTTATTTCATGGTTTATCACCCGAAAACTCATGGATGAGATCCAATATGAGAAGAAAAAAACTTTTCCCCTAATTAATTTTCAGTTTTTTTCCCTTAGACTTCAATGCAGATTTCACATGATAAAAAGTAAAATAATTTCTTCTGAATTGAATTGCATCTCAAATTGAATCTCCTCCATGAGTTTTCACATTATAAACTTTTTTCTGATTGAATTGCCCAATATTTGAAATTTGGTACTATACTGTATGTAATGTTATGTCTGAGAAAAGTCATTATTGCTTTAGTAATCTTCCATGGACATACTTCAATTGGGGTCCAAAGATGACTTTGAGGCGGTGCACCTGATTTGATGTGGTGCACATTAATTTGATGCGGCTTGTTTGAATTTGATGTGGCATGTCCGAATTTGACGCAGCATGGTCTCAATGTAAGGGCTGTGCCCAGTTGATACCCCCCAGATCCTTTAAAAAATTAGGGATTTACACCGGTCCCTGGGGCAAAAAAGGTTGGGGACTGCTGATATAGATGTATGATATATATATATATTTATATATATATATATATATATATATATACAGGTGGTGCTGACATGTCACCATTGCAACGTCTTTCAGCTTGGGCCTGTCATTTACATAATTTCTCTTGGTGGTTGGTATAATATAACACTTGAATTTGTATAGTACAAATTAAACATTTATGTGATGTAATTTCAGGAAAATCATCATCTATAAGGATGTGGGGGGATATGTTTAAGAGAGTTTATATCAGCACATATTTTATATTTGATTGCTGATTTACTTGTTCTCTGCAATAATGCAGTCACTTGTTCTTGAAGTTAATGTATACACTTAAAAACACCTTGCTCAAGAAGACCAAAATAAATATGGTTTGTATATTTTCACTTTAAGATATCATTCATCTTTATTAAAAATGATTTTATTTTGTCTAACTTCCAGCTTCACAAACTGAATGCCTCTATTTTACATCACTCCAGACCCATTGCAGGGTCTGGAGCTCAATGTTGACCCTGAATTTGTGGCTCAGTTGCCTCCATTAGCTGCCTTTTCTGTGCCAGTGAATCCTGACGGGAGCAGGAACATAATAAACTTAATGAGGTAGTGTAGCTGGTGGGGCTTGAAAGAGTCTACCCTTTTTATCTGAAATATTTTCCACTAAAGAAGTTCTGTTTATAGTGGCAACACATCCATTGGTGATTGCTCAACATTAGCACTTTTTTGAGTCAAATTATACATGAACCACACTAGTTGTATAGGTGCTTTATTTCTGTTAGCACATACATTTTTATGCTAAACCATCTGCACTTTCATTATTTAATTTTATGTATTTGTAGGCATATGCTATTAAATAAAATAGTTGTCAAATTCCGTTTAACCTTTTTATAACACCACATACACATATGAAAGCCTTCAATACAAATATGATTCAGCGGCACTTGTTTAATGCTGGTGTCTCTACAGAGAACCACCAAGATGAAGAAGTTAGAGTGTATCAAGTAGTGCTAGGCCACAGCAACAATTTAGAGAAAATGAGAACTTTTTTAAGAGACTGCTGTTGGTATCATTGCAGTTTTGTCATAAGAAGGAAGTTTGGCAGCCAGTCAGATAAACAATACCAGAGATCCAGCTTGAGTAACAACTGGGCCCCACTAAATGAAAATTGCATATATACTTGTGCCTGGTTTGCCAGACAGTTTTTACAGATGGCAGCCAGAAAGACTTCCAATGACAGGCAGTGGAACCCTTGACAAAACTGTCAGATGGCATAACCAAATACTGATAATGGCCACCTCTTTTATTAAATTCAGGCTTCCATTTATCTCCCTGATGAATTTGAATAAGGCTGTATGCACTACAAAGATCTAGCTTGGAAAAACTTTAATTTTGTTAAAAAGTGTCCAGAGATTAAAAGAAATGTTCAGTATAAACTGAGTGACTGTAAATCTAACCTAACAGAACAGAACACTGCTTCTTGCTTTTCAGCTCTCTTGGTTTACACTGACTGGTTTTCCTGGTTACCAGACAGTATCCAATCAGTGAATTGATGGAGGGCCACATGGATCATAACTGTTGCTTTTGAATCTGAGTTGAATGCTGAGTATCAATTGCAAACTCACTGAACAGTTATGTCCCATGTGGCCCTCCTTCAAGTCGCTGACTTACTCAGATTTAGGGAGCTGAAAAGCAGGATGTTGGATTCTGGCTATTATATTAAACATCCACTCACTCCAGCCTTTATAGTTTGCATTTTTCCCTGATTAACTATATTAGAAACATTTTTTATTTTGCACAGCCTATCTATTTACCCAGTTTATTTTTACCCTGAACTGTTCCTTACAAGGAACAATGCCCTGACCAGGGAAGTCCAAAGATGACAGGGGTAGCAGGGTACTTAATTACAGAGGTGATTTCCTCTGTGTTTAAAGAGATTCTGACACCTGAAGTCAAACTCTTTTTTACCTCTATTATAATAACTGGCTTTGAAAGCTACTTCTAACTTTGCCATAAGGTATTTGCATGATGATTTTACATTACCTGTCTGATCCCCCATGTTCCTGTATGAGGGGCTGCCATATTTGTGCACCCGGCATCTGTTATCATTACAAACTGTAACTAACAGACTGAGATGGGACTGTTAGGCTGGCAAAGTAAGAGTGTCAGGGTGTCAGAGAGTCAGGCTTAGAAGTTTCAGCTAACAGTTATATACAAAAACAAACCTCTCAGCAAAAAATGATCAACATGACCTATAGGTAACAATTAATGTACATTCATATGTTAAATTTCATTTTTTTAGTGTCAGTATCACTTTAAGCATCCTACTTGAAATAGTAAAGTAACAGGTGTGAAGATCAGTAGTTCAATGATCCCTTTTGATCTCCTGCGTTCATACAGTACCTTCTAAGTCTTTTTGATATAAATCATTAGTAATGTCAATCAAGAATGTAGATGGTGTTTGTGCACCTGAGTATATGTACTGGTGAATTTGTGATTTTTACTTGTACGTAACCTGAGCTTTTATTTTTTACAAAAAAATGATAATGTATTTTTTTAATGAGATGTGCTTTATGTGTTGACTTGGTTATGGTTGAGACTCCAATCTGCAAACCAATATCACAAAGACTGGGAAAATGGTTCCTACGAACTTAAAAGAATTTGGGCAAAGTTAGCATTTCTCTACTACTGGTAACTACAGCATATAGCCTAAAAAATATTCCCTTATTTTCCAAGTCTAACTGAATTCTCCATTTCAACTATATCTTACATACTTCACTACATTACCAATTCACTGAGAATTAAATTCAATTCATATTGAATGCAAGAACTAATCAGTTCCATTGACCTCAAAGCAGACGAAGGCTACTGAGAGAGCACAACATTTTTCATTGGTATATTTTTTGAAAAATAAGATTATGCCATAAAATCATCTAAACATTTTCTGCCTAAGTGTTCAGTTTTACTTTCTACAATTTTTTATTTAAATGATATCAAGGAATCTACTACTTCATACTCATTATGCTGCATTTACCAATAGTACCTAAAAATGGGCACTATACAGGTATGGGACCTGTTATCCAAAAATGCTTGGGACCTGGAGGTTTCTGGATAATGGATCTTTACATAATTTGTATCTTCATACTTTGTCTGCTAAAAAATCACTTTAACATTGAATAACCCCAATAGGCTTGTTTTGCTTCCAATATGGATTAATTGTATCTTAGTTTGGATAAAGTTACAAGGTATTGTTTTATTATTACAAAAAAAAAGGAAATCAGTTTTAAAAATGTGGATTATTTGGATAAAATGGAGTCTATGGGAAGATCCAGTAAATTGAAAATTAGCCAGTGTGACATCATGTTGTTACTTTGCCAATTTACTAATGAGCGCAGGCACCCCTTCCAATAAGGAGCACACTCTAATGTCAGGCAAATTTTTGCTCTGGTGAATGGATGTAACTCCGCAAATTTACCAAGTGGATACTATTGGAGTGCATGGAACATCCTCAATCTTGAGTTACTTACATCATGATTTTTCAGTGTAATATCTCCAAGTACAAAAAACGCTGGCATCTTTTCAAATTTTCAGAGTGTTAGGCTGCAAAAGGCCTAAAAAAAATGTTTGGGTACCCGGTTTCCCCCATACATTTCCTACCATATGGCACATTATTTAACTGTGGGCGCTAAAACAACTCTATTGACTTTATTAAGGCTCCCTTGGCATGTGTAGTTATCAGTATAAATGTAATGTATTAGATCATGTAACATAAATAGCTCCATTCCACTTTAAATTGCCTGTTGTATTCAAATTAGCCTGAGCACAAGAACTGTAGCAAATTTGCACAAGGCAGAATTGAACACTAGAGCAGGTTCAGTTTTATTTGCTCGCTCTCCCGAAATAACGCTACAGAAAATTCGCCAGCCGATTGGCGCCCTGGACTGAACTTCAAACTTTAGTGAATGTGTTGTCTAATTTTCGCCTGGTGAAGGGATTGCGATGGCTGCAAAGCCATTGCTGGCAAAATTGCACTCTTTAGTGAATTTGCCTCTATGGGAGATAGACTTTCCATAATTCAGAGCTTTAACATGTTTCTGGATAACGGATCCCATACCTGCATAAAGATTTTTACTAGGAATAGCTCTGCTAGAATATACAGTTTTTATGGTATCTTTATGTAAAGAGTATAAAAAACATACCTGGGAAATGTTTGCTTGGTATGACATCAGGGTTGGCCATGATCCAAAGATATGAGAAAGATAGCTCATAGTACAAGTTAATCCAGGGACTAGTCAGATCACCGCTTTGGAGTGAGGAAGGAATTATTTCTCCTAAGAGGCAAATTGGAGAGGCTTCAAATGGGTTTTTTGTTACTTTCTCTGGATTAACTAGCAAATAGGCAGGTTAGAGTTAAACGCTTGAACTTGATGGACATGTCTTTTTTGAGCCTAACTTACTATGTTACTATGTATAATATCATACAATAGCCTTTAGATCATCAGTTCACATCCTAAACTTACATCTTGTAAAAGGATTATAGAACCTGTAAATGTTGAAAAGAAAGTGTGGCGAAAGTGATGAGTGAATCAGCAACCATTTGTTGTACCAAAATATATTAGAGGTTATGGGCAACTATTTTTCACCACAATTCCAGTAAAGTCAATGGGCATTTTTTTTTCACTCCAATTGCTATGATTTTTGTCATTGATTCTCAAAAGAAATCTTCCAGCGGTGAAATGCAGAATTTTTCTGGGAATCCATGCATGGTGAAAACATTTGCGTATCACTACTTATGGTCAGGCTGCTTAGACAAGTCTAAATGTTGACACATTTGCAAAGATAAAACTGTACAGGTTTGAATATTTCATATACCCATGTACCATGTCATGAAAAAGTGAAGAGGAGCCACTGCTTTTCCAATTATTTGTACTCCAATCATTCATACTGTAGAAACTATTGAAATAAGTGTCCTGTTATTCGCTCTCCATCTGTTTGGTCTGTGGAGTAATCAGTTGAAGAACATGCCAGATGTAATACAACCTTATAGAACCTGTCACACAAAACCAGCTTCCACCCTGTGTGTGCAGTAAGAAGCCAGTTACTGCATACAGGCACAAGACAGTTGACATAACACTGTTGACATATTGAGCTAGAAGACAGTTGACATAACACTGTTGACTTACTGAGCCAGTACCTTCATGGTATCTTTGAAGATGAAAAATTGAATATAAATATTTTTTCAGTTTTTGATATTTCAATTTTGCAAACCCATAGTGAGAATAAAAAAGGAAGGTGTAACCAACTTTAAATAAAACATAGAGAAAAAAAATAGTTTGAGCCAATAAACCAACTATTCAACAATATTATGCAAAGAAATACTAACAGTCCTCCTATGATCATGTCGCATTAGCCACGCATTTGTGCTCCCATGCTGTGAAGGTGATTAATAAAGAGAGAGAGATTTCCAAGTTCCTTACTTTAAACTGTGCTTGTAGATATGTGCTAAATACAAATGCTAAATAATGGGTTTGCATTGAAATAAGAATGTCTGTGTGTATTATATCTGGTATTGGTCTATAGCCATAAATAACATGCATAGAGAATTATACTTAATAGACCCTAATTTGGATTGTGAGACAGGGAGCCATGATTTCACGTTCTGCAGTTACATCCTGATAAGATCTATAGAAATTGCAGGGCCACAATTACATTCTTTTACTAATGTGTTTTGCCTCATTACATTTCTAAATGGCTGGACTTCACAGTTGGAAACAAGATGTCTATGCCTAATACGCTGTATGCAAAATAACACTCTTAAAGAAACTCACAGATATTTTTATCTATATTGTATAATTTTATCTGCTATTGACCAAAAGACTAAATAATAAGAACTGTAAAATTAATGTATAGGTAATGGATCCTTTTTCCGGAAACCCATTATCTAGATAGCTCTGAATTATTGAAACACTGTCTCCCATAGACTCTATTATATCCAAATAATCCACATTTTTCTCTGTAATGAAATAATGAATCCTAATTGATCCAAACTAAGATATAATTAATTCTTATATGAAGCAAATGTAGCCTATTGAGATTATTTAATGTTTATATTATGTTTTAGCAGACTTAAAGTATGTAGATCCATGTTACAGAAAGATCTGTTATCCAGAAAACACCAGGTCCTGAGAATTCTGACTAACAGGTCCCATACCTGTATTATTTTGCAGTCATGAGGCATGCAGATGAACTAATTACAATGAGCCATGTATTTCATTTCTATTCAGCCTTTATTTGGAAACCCTGTTGGGAAATTTAATGAAAGTTATAACATGCAAAAAACTCACATAATATAGAAAAAAGGCATTTTTCATTAGACAGACATTACATTGCAAATTTTAAAGTTAGTAGTATATATTATTTTATGCTGCTACAATTACTTTTTCACTTATCACGGAGTATTACATTTTATACTGTCTGAGGGAAATTTATTATTAAACAAGGATTGGGACTGGGTACAACAAAGTTGTAAATGCTATTTATCTTGCTCATATTTTTGCTTTCGTTCTCAAACAAATTTTTTCGGGGAGAGTTTTGCAATCACATTCAAAACTGAAAAACCACATAAAACCTGGAAATTTTTTAATTTCTTTTTAATGAAAAACACTGCTGACCAAAATAAATTATGACATTGGCAGCATCAAGTTGTAGCTCCTTCCTTGCCCTCTTTCGAAATGCACAACCTGACATCTTTTTGGTTTTAAAGGCAAGGCAAAGTCAAGCTATTTAAGACAAGATAATTATAACATCTCACCAAACATAGTTAAACTTGTCTAACTGGATACCACAAAAAGTCTGTAATGTATGGTATCCCAAACCCAGAACAAACCCCAAGGTCCCATCACGGCTCATACTTCTGCCAATAACAACTGCCTTCATCTTCAGGAGGAGACCTCCGCTACTCAGATGCCACCAGAGGACCAAGGGGAGAGTTCTGGGCAGACAAGGAAACTGTAACATATAGAGGAAGCACAGGGGACAGAAAGCATAGTCATGGAACAGTATCCGAGAGAATAGTCAGGAACAGGCAAAGGTTTAGACAGGAAGCGAAACAGCAAAGGTCAAGGACAGGCAATGATCAGGAACAGTAAATCACACAATCACACACAGGAATTACCAGAAAATAGACCTATGTTGGGCAATGAGTCAGAGCAGTGTGGGCTTTTATAGCCAGATTAATGGCTTACACAGATCATGTGTGACCAGATTGGCAACAGGTGAAACAAGCCAAGTTTTCTTGCAAGTACATGGAAAGCAATAGGTGTCAACAGGACCTTAAAGGGATCCTTTCATGGGAAAACTTTTTTTTTTCAAAATGCATCAGTTAATAGTGCTGCTCCAGAATTCTGCATTGAAATCCA
>CM044439.1:119250967-119266787 GCA_024363595.1 Xenopus borealis
TGTCAGCCTACATTGAAACTGTTTAGCAGTGCACCTGGTTTTTATACAAACAAAACTTGCCTCCAAGCCTGGAATTTGAAAATAAACAGCTGCTTTGAGGCCACTGGGAGCAATATTCAAGGGGTTGGAGAGCAACTTGGTGCTCATGAGCTACTGGTTGGGAATCACTGATCTATACCCTAGTGCAGAACAGTTAGACTGTCTCCACCATTAAAGGCATCATAGTCTGTATATAGAATAGTCCACAATATCAATCAACAGTCAGGTCAAAGAAGCACCTACTGTATATAAAAGACTGATAGTATCTATCAACATTAATGCCCATTTTTCCATTACACACTGAACATAGTATTTAACTGAAAGTTACTTTAATTGTGGTTGTTGGTTTTAGCAGGATTAATGTTATATTCTAACAATGCTTCTTTCAACATAATGTTAACTGGGCTCATGTCACATGAAATGATGAAACTTAGCGAATTTGAGTCCTACTGTTTTTTTGTGGGAGGAAGGCTTGTTTCAAGGGAATTCTTCTCTCTAGAATGTTAAATAATTGGCTTGTTGCTATAGCAAAGTATTTTACTTTGAAAGAGAAATCTCTCCATTGCTTCATCTGCAATAAATCTAGCCATGAATACTGTCTCTGCATTTTATTCTTTTACAATGATTATTTCAGAGCAATGTCATCCAGTATTTTTAAATTCACATTTAAACGTTTTGCGTGAAACATGTTAATATATTTTTGTACAGCGTGTGCTGTCTTTTGGTCATTTTCACTATTCAGTAGACTTCTTGTCTTTTTTTGGAAAATTTATTTGGCTTTAATAGTGCACTTTCATTTATGTATGCATTTTAAAGGAAGGGAAAAACTCCTTTTTATATGGAACAGTTTCATTGCTTCGGAGCATGTTAGTCTCTCCCAAGAGAGGTTGTAAAACATCTACAGTATAGTTTTCTTACTAAAAATGTAAGCCATATAAAAATGGTGTAGCAAAGATTTATTGTTTGGAATCTCAATTAAATGTGCTCAAGGCGTATCGGAAGTTATTCAAACAACACAGACACAAAGGCAAAATGTTATTTTCATTTGGAGCATACACAGCTTGTCTACCTTTTCTGCCTGTGAGATCAACAGTGGCTTAGTGCATAGCAGCACATATTAGCAAAACATTTGATCTTCTGGAAGGTCACTGCTTCACTTAAAGGGAAGATATACTCTGTTTATTAGTAGGTGGCTTATACTCATTTTATTTTACTAGAAATACTCTGTTTAACATTGACACATGCTGTTTCGGCAGTGGAAAATGCAATAATCACTCCATTTGACTAGTAGCTACCAAATAAATTCCGATGGGTGCATATGAAATATCATCTAATCATTCTAATGAAGCAGTGTCTTGTAGTACCAAATTTATCCTGAATTTATATACTATGTGCAAAACGTTTAAGGGGTTATGTAATAAGATTTGCAAAGCAGCTCTAAAATCAACCAATCAACAGGCAGCACTTAGTCATCTAGTCACCTGTTTAAAAACAAATATCTTATTGGTTGCTATGGGTTACTGAACCTGGGCAAACTATGTGCCTTTTATTGCATATGGGGTTATTGCTTTCTAAACACACAATTGATATACAGGACTGGAGCTATAGATGTGGGGGGAAGTGTTGGTGGGACGCTGGAATACTAAAAATATTTAAAAGCTTTCAATATATCAAAATCCCCTTTGTGGTTTTAGCAGCTTTTGTGATGCTGGAACATCCAAGGCAAATCTTTCTTCTTTAACCTAAAATCAGCTTTTGTTCCTATTTTGGGACAGAAAAATACAGTACCAATATCTATATCTATCTATAAATATAGCCAGGAACACAAGCCAGCACTCTCAAAATTATAAATTTATTTAGAAAACAAAAACTGAAGTTTCGGCTAGCACTCTAGCCTTTCTCAAAGTGTATATCTATAAATATACATAACTATATATTCTATAGAAAAATCAGCACTCACCAAAAATCTTAGTTAAAGATGTCTGGGTGCAGGTTTTCGAAAACTCAACACACATAAAACCGCACAACACAGAACTTATAAAAATGTATGTATATTTTTATTGGACATTCCACTGATGTATCAAAAGATATATATACACATATACCAACAAACAGACTATAAACATGTATAACAAGGAAAACTCAGTGCCAGTTGATTATGCATGCAAACCATTATGTTTCATAGTTGCTAGCAGCTACTTCTTAAAAATAATTAGCATGATAAAGTTTATTAATGGCTCAAGAACAATTTCTAGTTTATTTATAATAAATAGTGACAGAATCCATACCCCAGCCACATGGCATTACTCAGCATTAATACTTTATAAGTTTATTTCACATCCCAGTTACCGTATTTTAGCTGTTTGATTTTGTGATTCTAATTTTATCATAAGGAGCATCTTGAAGAAACCCTTTCAACTGTGAATATCATGTTTGTTTTCTGAAAACTGAACAAAAAAAGAGAATTTTGAGTAAATGGTAGCTTGATGGAAATACATAACTATTATATTTATCTAGAAAAGGGGAGCTATTAAAAGGACTGCCTTTTTGTCTCCCATGAAAGTAATGTTTTGAAGCTTCTGAATTTGATCATTACGCTGTTCCTTTGATTAAAGTTCAGATCTTGTGTTGCAAACAGACAAATCAGTTTGCATAAATCAATTTGTTGATTTCAGTCTCTAGTTTTATTTGAGAAAGATTTAGTCAACCAATTCAGTTAGCATTCAGAATGGGTGGGAGTAGAAGGTAGAACATGGATTTTCTATAAATTAATTAATATAGTATTTAATATAGTATTTGACAAAAGGTTAATGTATAAGCTAAAAAAAAACAGAGGTCATATGATCTGTCTATTTACATTTTACTTTGGTCTTTTTTTGTAACCCAATTTAACTATGTAACAGTGTAATTAGTCAGTTGGAGTATTTTATCTGCTGGTGAGTCAGACAACCCCCACATGTCCCCATTGCAGAAGTGTTATTTGTATAAGATGCCTGTTCAATTTCTTTGTATCTATATGAAGTTTAATATTGCTGCAATATTGCTTTGTATTTTATTTCTTAATGGGGGCCTCCTAAGGTGTATCCCTCAGTGCTCATTAGGTGCAGGCACTGCACTGTAAGATGCCAGTTTCCAAGTCACTCCGAAGTTCCAGGTTTGCCACAGGTAAAAACGCCAAGTGAGGGAGCCAAGAAAGGGTTATATACTGTATGCATCAAGTGTTCCTGAGATCTTCTAATGAAAAGCTCTAGCAAGGAGGTACCAAATTTACTGTTCTTTCTTTTTGTTATCTTTTGTTGTAGATTTGTTGCCAGTATCCTGCTTAGAGTTTTTTGTAACTTGTTGCTATTAGGTGAATCCATGATATGTCAAGTGAATTCACAGAAGAATATAATGTTAAACTCTCTGGAGGAGAGGAGATTGTACAGCAGTTCATGTTATGTAATCATACTATGGAATGCAAAGTCAGATGTAGAAGTCATAAAACAGCCTATGATTAAGGGATTGTTTCCCGAAACGCGTAAGGCAAAGTATCCCGAATAAACCTGTTCCTGATCAGAGTGCCGTCCTTTCCTTGGAATCTGTGGTGTGTTGTAGCAGGGGGACGCTGCTGACTGAACACCTGATCGGGTATGTTTGGAGCAGATTAACAGAGTGAGCTCTGAGCGGTCTCTTCCGAGTGTCAAATGAGTAGAAGTCATAAAAGCTCCCCAATTTCAGTGTCATTCTTAGGAGATTGTTCAGAGAAGCATCCAAAACACTCTCCATTTGACAAAGACTTGTAGCACATGGATAAGACTTTGTACAGAAGATCATTAAAGGGGTTGTTCACCTTTGAGTTAACTTTTAGTATAATGTAGAGAGTGATATTCTGAGACAATTTGCAATTGGTTTTCATTTTTTATTGTTTGTGGTTTTATAGTTATTTAGCTTTTTATTCAGCAGCTCTCTATTTTGCAGTGTCAGCAATTTGGTTTCTAGGGTACAAATTACCCTAGCAACTCTGCATTGATTTGAATAAGAGACTGGAATATGAATAGGAGAGGGACTGAATAGAATGATAAGTAATAAAAAGTAACAATACATTTTTAGCCTTACAGAGCATTTGTTTTTAGATGGTGTCAGTGACCCCCATTTGAAAGCTGCAAAGAAACAGAAGAAAATTGCAAATCATTAAAAAAAACTATGAAAAATAAATAATGAAGACCAATTGAAAAGTTTCTTAGAATTGGCCCTTCTACAATATACTAAAAGTTAATTTGAAGGTTAACCACCCCTTTAACTATTTCCTGCGGGAGTATTCCTCCCATTGACAACTGCATACATAACTAGGATCTTTAAACCTGCATTAGTTTATGATTTTTATTATACTATCTTATTGTAACTTGCATGCAAGCTGTATGTCATGTTTTAAAGTGTATTCATTAAAATGCCTTTCAATAAAATACCCTTCATTCAGATGTACTTGGAGATAGCAGAAGCATTAGAGATGCATTAAGAAAATGGCTTTTCTACTACTATTGTGTATTTTTAACACACACCACTACTGCACTATAGAAACAACCACTAGTATATGAAACACTTTGCCAGTTTTAAACTAACCCTTTTAGCAGAGATTTATTTTTCTACATTGTTTTTTTATTAGAGCATTCATATCAAAGACTCCGAATTTCTGGCTTCTGGTAATACACATAGGAAGAAATGTTTATAGAGCTCAATGGATCATTCTGTGTACAGACATATAGGACAGAACTTCCATTTCTGGACACGTATGGCAACTATGCTTTTTTTTTCTTTGTATTGTTTGTATGTATGTACATAAACGATGAAGATGACTCATAAAGGTTACTGACTTTTTTACAATTCAGCCTTGCACAAGATTCCATTGCAGTTTGTAATAACATTGCTGCTTGATATTGTATAACTATGTTTTTTTGGGGGGCAAATGTAAAACACAGTGGGCCTCAATTCACAAATTTGTCGTAGGACCTTATAGCCCCTGAACATATGTGTTCCCATTGACTTATGTGTGTTTGTGTGTGTATGTGAAACTATTGTTTCTTAGGTCCACCCCATCTACTCTTCAATATACCTTAACACTTGCATGGTTTATTCTTCTGTGGTGAAGAGGGGCCCACTGGGCCACAGAGTGTTTTCTGGTTAGAACCCATGCATCCTGTGTAAATGTGCTTCTTTGATTTTGTTGCCTATTGTTTGTCACTGAAAAATATCCCCTGGTCTAAATGGCTTATTTTAGCAATGCCCTACTGACTAACAGTAATGATGAGTTGTTTACTGGAGAGGAAGCATACTATTAAATTATCATAAACTATTAAATATAGAGTCCCTCAAATGGCAGTCTAGTTGATCGACCCATTGAAGTGTAAAAGTTGAATGTTTAAAAACATGATCAATGCCCATTTGGTAACCGGAAAGGCCACAGCCCAGTGTGTTATTAATCTCAAGTGGGCAGCTAAGTAGTACTTTTCCAAAACAGGAACTGAAACCTCCATTATTCTGAAAAGTAAAGCTAAGATTCATGGTAAATAAATCATATTTGCTACAGTTATTGTACCAAACCAGGAAATTGCCATTTGGTTTGAATTTCCTTTTGTATTTGTAGAAAGTGTTCTGGGAAATTTGAGTTATAGAGAGACCTGGTTACATTAATTCCTAAATCTTCAATTGAATCTGTTCTCCGGGCATAGCTAATATTTCAATGTTTTCAGTTGGTGGTCAAGAATATATAATGGTACGGATACTAATTAGGTTTTTATTCACCTTATACCCTCATAGCATGCTATATTCCTGAAGTGTCTTATGGAGATTAGATTAGATTTTTGCGCTAAAGTCAATAGGACATCAACAGTAAATAGCAATAATTTGAAATCTTACATAAAATTTTATGTCTAGGTTCTCTCAGGTTTTTATGGTCAGAGGTTCAGTGCAGATAGACTAGATCAGCAGGAACAATGGGCAGCCTTGATGTGTACTGTTCTCTACATTAAAAAGGTGGCTTGAGAGAATCATTTACTTTAATAGAGGCTGCAGACCCTGAGAAAAAAGATTTAATAGCCGTATAAAATTGTTCTTGGAATTACAGAAGTTCTAACATCCTCAAATTACATCGGATTCCTGTCTTGAATCAATCAGGTATATTAGATTTAGTGGTAATCTAATGTCACCTGCCTGTCTATTTAGGATAAAATCTACCTGGTCATTCTCAGTTATTCTTGGTAAAATCAGTGACAAATTATTAGCTAGCATCCTACTGAATATTAAATAAAGAATAAGGTTTATTAGGTCAATGAGGACATAACATAAGGTGTTTACCTGATTTAGGAAAGATGTTAATCTGTTAACTGTTCACTATGGTTGGAAGCTGGACCCCTTTAGTCAGAACTTTTCAAACACCCCCAAGAAGGCAAGCTTTTTCTGTCAAGATACAGAAACAAGAACAAATCACCAGTGGCCTTTGGCCTTTTTTAAGGGTTTTATGTAGACCAAGTAAGAAGATGAGATCGTCAACAGGCAAAACAGGTTCTTTTCAAGCAAACGCAGTTTTAGCAAGACAGGAAATGAGACAGAAAATTCCACCTACACACCTCTCTCTCTTCAGCAATTCCTTCAACAGCCCAATATGCCATTCTAACTGTATTCTAACTGTGTCATGTCTCAGACCATCTGCAGCTCAGATCAATCCTAGCGCCTCCTTTGATGATTTCCAGCTCTGCCTTCTTAGTATGATTAAAACCATATATATATTTTCTCCCTGACGTCTGCTTACTATGTACCTTTCAATATACACAAAATGTCTGCATCAGATGCCTGCTGTTCTTACCCTCTTACCCATGAATTCCTTCCTAGTCATTGGCCCATCCCCGAGTGAATTCCTTGGAAAATAACTAGTTACTGTAAAGAAACTGTTAACTGTAAGCTCTTACTATATATATAGTAAACAATATAGTAATATAGAAAATAAAACAGAACGTTACATGATACTATGGTAGGGTAAGATATAGGGCAGACGTTAACTATAACAAGAAAGGTTATATCTTACGGCATCCTACAGCACTAGTATGCTATTCAGTCATGTGCACTTTGTTCCATCCTACAACACCTCCTAAAGTTAAAGTAACTGGATTCATATATTTTTTTCTGATCTTCCCACATAACAGATTTCTGCATATTTTATGCACCTGTTACACTTTGCTCTTGGGTATCTTCCATATCCTTTCCATCATGTTAACTTTGCATTCTTATGACTTTGTGTGTGTGGTACAGATGCATTTCTGTTTTGCTGTCAATCATCTGCTGAAGTTGCAATATGTACAAAACATATGCCACAGTATCAAAGTTTGACTTGATGCTAAATTAAAATGAAATGTTCGGAGGTATTGTCAGAATTTTTTTGCACCCGAGTCATTTGATTCTTCATTGCTTTTTCTATAAACCCTTTCAAATGTATCTTTCAGCACCTTTATATATCTATATAGTTTGGTGCAATGTAAAGCATGATGCATGTGATCTGGCCAGTGTTACATATGGGCTCAGAGAATTAAAATCTAACATAAATGTGTTTATTCTAAGAAGCAAGACTATTTTAAGCTTTTTTTGTTTACTTTCTGAATTGAAAAACAGCTTTGTCACTAATTATTCTTCTACCCTAGTCCAAAAACAATAATGTCAGAGAAAACATGCTGTTTTAATTGAGCAGCCTTTTTTGTTTGGATTTGTGCAACACAAATTAGAGATTCCTCCTACTTGCAATTGGGTGCACTAAATTAAAGTAGAAAAGGATGATGTAGAAAGGCATAAATATAGAAGACTAAAAAAATGCATATCCTCTGAGTCACTGTGACTGAAAGTGCTATACAAAGTAATTTGGAAGAATTCATTCGGTCTTCCTTTAATCTGAAACTCCAAAACAGGGCTTTGATATGAGAAGAGTGAGATATTCACTTATGGTACATATTAACCTGTTGCCTCTAAAAGGATGCTGATGTTTTATATCCAATGTGTATAATTCAAATTATGTTTAAAATATATAAATATTTCAATATGGGTTTTATGTGATTAATGTTTTTCTCTTATCTCTTATTTAACCTTTCAAATAGATATCAAATTAAATTTTTAAAAAGTCTTTTTTTTTTTTTTAATTGGCTGTAATGGAAGAGCTTTTCTTTATAAAATATGTTTTCAAGTGCATTCAAGATCAAATGCCATGATAACAGCACCATGTAAAAATGGTAGGAATCCTGGGAATGAAGTTGCAAACTCTTCAATTTTCAAGAAATACCACATGTTCTTGGATAATATATCTTGTAGATATCTTGTAGACCAAAGGTATATGCTTATACAATCATCCACTTAGGGCATCTGCCATAGGGAATTTGAACAAGATAGACGCCAATACCTTGTCTGCTCCAAATGGGGGGTTCCCAAGTATATTACTGGCGAATGCCTAGGCCATGGCCTCTACCTAATCCCCATATTGGATTTTCATTTGCATCTGTCATATGGAGCCACTTCTAAATTCTCTTTAACCCTTCATATAATAACTAAATGCTCTAAGGGTCAAGGATGACAGTGATGCACTTAAAATTAGACAATGGGGTTTACATACAAAAGAGTCAATAAGATGCCTCTCTAAAACTTAACCTCTATATTCTAGGTACTAGAATACACACTCATAATCTCTATTTTAACTCCCTGTATGGGAGAAAACATGCAGTTCTGGCAATTAAAATAAATAAATGCTACTCTGGGCTGACCCGAGATATGTCTACCCAAAAAGCATACTTTATTCTTGGCTGTTTAAGAATGGTTTTAAATAAGAACTGATTTACAGTTGGTATTGTTATTTTGTGGTTTTGTTGTCCCTGTCTCTTCTTTGCATGAGAAACCTGTTTGCCTAATAATTATGAAAGCTAATCTTCCCACAACAGGAATAATCCATTACAAAGACACCACAACCCCAGAATTATTGAGGCTATTCCTAAAGAACAATTGCTGAGAGCTAAAAGAATAGAAGTCTGATGCAACCAACACATCTCTGATACTGTACATTACTTGGGAGGTTTGTAGAATGTGTTTAGAAAAAATAAAAAGTGCAAAGGGTGGTAAAAGATTTAAGTGTAGAGTGTGAGTAAAGTTTTATGTGTAGGGAAGGAAGGGAAAGCATAATGTACCCAAGGATAACCCCATGGAGAGTACATTACCGTTTTAATGAAATATGTAACAAAGGTAATGAGAGGGTATTGGTTGTTTCTATAGCATGACATAAAATGTGGCCACCTTTTTAATGATTGGCTATTTTTCAGTAATGATAGGGATGAAACATGTACATTCTTCACACATGTCGAATATTAGGGGTATTGTTAATAAGAGAATAGGTACGGCCCTTTGTTTGGAATGTAATTGTTGTCATGCAATAAGTAAAGGTGAAAACATGAACCATAAAACAAAAGGTTTTATGATCAAGTAATTTACATGCTTAAATCCCGATATGGCAAAGTCTATGTGGGTCAGAAATCATAAGAAGTAAAACTAAGGAAACAGGAACATAGGGATAATATCTCTAATTTCAAAACAAAAACACAGTCACGCTGTTTGCTGGAGGACTAATGAGTTTAAATGCACTACAGACCTAGACGGTTATGTAATTCAACACACTAAGGGGCAGATTTACTTAGGGTCGAAGTGAAAATTAAAATTTAAAAAATTAAAATTTTGAAGTAATTTTTGGGACTAGGCCAAAAGTTGATTTGAATTGAAAAAAATTTGATTCAATTTTAAATTGCTAGTTAAGCCTCTGGTGGGCCTCCTAGAACCTTTAAGGAAAATTTTTGAAAATTAAATTTTTTGTGTGAAAATCCTTCGAATCGAACGATTAGATGGAATGATTAGAACAATTTTCATTCAATCGAAAACAGACAAGACAAGCAGTGGTATAGTTAAAATGGCATATGTTAATGGTAAAATGGCATAGATCAATAAAAACAGACACACAGTGGTAGAGTTAAAATGTTTGCTTGTTGTTACTGAAAAACATTCTTTCACTCTTACAGTTTTTTTAATGATAACATACACAATTCTAACTGTACCTCTGCATGTCTATACTGACTCGAGATAAATATTCCTTATAAAGCAAAGACATTACAGTTGTATGATGATTTTGAAATTCTCTGAATTAACTGTTCTGTATTTGTTTCAAGATCCATTTATTTGTCAACTACACAGTTATACAAGTACAACATGAAGTGAAATGTACACTGATCATTTCAAGACTGTGCAAAATTTTAGATTAAAAGAATTTAAATAATTTTTAGTTGTCTACTCCTACTTTCTTACAAATACTGGACCAGTATAGCCAAATCTGCAAATTAAATGTATGTGCTTTCTGAACCAGTATGAAGTGCAAGATATGGGTGATTTTATTCAATGCCTGTAGGGTAAAGAACTTAAACTCTGTAAAACTTGAACTACGGATTATTGAAACAGAGGGCATTGAGAGGGCATTGGAGAATGGGAAGGGCTATCTGGGACATTACAGGGGTTATTTATCAAAGGCCATGTTATTTTTCAGTCAAAACTTGCATTTTTGGGTTAAAAAAACAAAAAAAATGTAAAGGTTTTTTTTTTCATTTTTAAGATTTGTTATACCCTAAAACTAGAAATAGCTTGAATCTGAAATACTCCAGCTAAAACTTGCTGAGGTCATGTAGAAGTCAGTGGCAGAGGTCCCTTTAACCATTTGAAGATGCTTATAGCCTTTATGATGTTCAAGGTTTTTTCAGTGAGTTTTGCTCATAAACTCAATTAATTCGAGTGATTTGAACTTGATTTTTCAGGTTGTTCACCCCCAATTCACTGATACAGGTATAGAATCTGTTATCCAGAATGCTCCGGACCTTGGATCTTCATGTCTTAAGTCTATTCAAAAATAATATAAACATTATATAAGCCCAATAGGCTGGTTTTGTTTGCAATAAGAATTACTTATATCTTAGTTTGGATAAAGTACAAGGTGCTGTTTTATTATTACAGAGAATAAGGAAATCATTTTTAAAAATGTGGATTACTTGATTATAATGGAGTCTGTGGGAGATGGCTGTAATTTGGAGATTTCTGGATTACAGGTTTCCAGATAACTGATCCCATACCTGTACAAGTTTTTTCTTAAAGGAAAACTATACCCCGAAAATTAATTTTTGAGCAACAGACAGTTTATATCAAATCAAGTGACATATTAAAGAATCTTACCTACCTGGTATATATATTTAAGCAAATATTGCCCTTTTACTTCTCTTGCCTTGAGTCACCATTTCATGATGGCCTGTGTGCTGCCTCAGAGATCACCTGACCAGAAATATTTCAACTCTAACTGTAAAGGGAAGAAGTGTTGAAGCAAAAGACACAACTCTGTCTGTTAATTGGCTTGTGTGACCTAACTTTATAGTTTGTTTGGTATGTTTGTGTGCACCGTTGAATCCTAGGATCCCAGGAGGCTGTCCTTATTTTTTAAAATGGCAATTTTCTATTTAGGATTACCCAATGGCACATGCTACTAAAAAAGTGTATTATTATGAAAATGGTTTATTTATATGAAGCAGGGTTTTACATATGAGTTGTTTTAGGCAATATCTGTTAATAGAGACCAACATTGTTCGGGGGGTATAGTTTTCCTTTAAACTGGAAAACATTCATATTGTGAGTTCATCCGAGGTATAAAAAAAAAACCTCAGAGGCCTCTAAAATAAGGATGTGCAGCCTTTGATAAACAACCCCCTATATGTTTGAATTTTGTTATTTACTGTATGCTGATGAAAGGATGGTTTTGCCTGAAACATGTTGCAACACTAATAAAGTCAACAGCAGGAACCAGCAATGTTATGCAGTGGCATAACTACCGGAGGTGCAGGAGGGGTTTGATTACACCTGGGTTCCGCAACCCCTTGGGACTTGAAGGCCTCTCATAGTATGGGAATTGGTGAGGAAGTTCATGCATTCATGGAGGGGAGGGGGCCTGGTGGGGGAGGTTCACATCCTTATTTATAGGTTTGTTAACTTATCCCTGGACATATAAATGTGCACTTCCTTAAAAAAGACACCTCTCATGTACTTCTACTGTACTATCTAGGCGTCTCTAAGAAATTTGCAGGATCCCTAATTCTCCAATCTGTAACTAAGCAAAACTGTTATATTTGGTTTGTGTACACACATATTAACAAGACTTCATTCTCCTTTAATTAGGATGAGGTAGGATCCTTCCACTCTGTGACCCCTGTGACAGTATCAGCTATATAAAATCCATGGGGTGGGTGTGGGGTGTTAATGAAAGCTTGGAACATTCTGGAGTCTATAACTGTCAGAAGAGGTAAAGGGCAATGTATTGTAGTAAAAGTCAGGTCAAAGGAATCCAAGATTCTATTAGCACATAGATAGAATAAACAGAAAAAAAGAATCTCAAGGAGAGACAAGGAAATAAGGGCAGTGAACAAATCATCATGACACAAAATAGGAATGTGTAGGACAAATACCAGACAACGAATGACATCTATGAAATAAACTGACTGGAACACACCAGTCTTTGAACAAGAGCGGACCCCATGTAATCCTACCTAGAAAACCCAACAAAAATATACAAAAGAGACACCAAACAACAAAATTCCTAAAGTGCAATCAAGTATTGACTTTATCAGTTGCTGTTTATTTTATTAAAGGGGCAGTTTACCTTCACACAATGTATCCTCTCAAATAGTATACCACAAAAAAGACTTTTAAAAATTGCTTTCTAGTTTGTTTTTTTTTACAAAATACATCACTTCGCAATGGAACAAAGTGAAGGTGGGGTTGCACGTTAGCTTAAAGGTGGCCATAGACCTTAAGATTTTTCTCTAACTACCAATTTTCCTGCAATTCAACAAATCAATGAAATTATCATGAGGTTAGTGGGCACTGAATGATTGTGTATCTAACGATTTTTTGCCCGATACTCCTCAGAAATCGATTTAGGTTAGAGTTTTAAGTCAGGTTAGAAAATTTTCACTGTGAAATGTATCCACTGTCCAATTGTTAGGCAGGCAGATACCCACAGTTTCCCTAGCTTCAACTAGACAATATTTTTTGAAATGGTTGTTTTAGTTGAAGGACAAATTGAATATTTAAATGGTCGTCTCAGGATAAGAATGGTCCTACGATAAAGATGTTTTCAAAGTCTTAACATATCTGACAACCTCAAGGGAGGGGGGTAGAATGGTCCCTGTGAGGACCGATGGACTATCATGGTTTCTTTTCAGTCTGGGAAGAAGTTCAGATAGTGTTTATACACCTTTTCTACATAAACCAAACTGAATGATGTAATTCAATTTGAATTACTCATAAAAAGCTACCTTTTTGGTGATTTCCAGACTTACTACAGAATTCCATTTAATATAAAAGCCAATAGAAGTAACATCTTGTTGCTAAGAAACACCAGCAGACATTCCACATTCTGTCCATTCAGTTATACGTTATTCCCTATTCTTCAACAAGCAACAGGTAAAGTTTAAAAGGCCGGAAATATCTAGGAAAGAGAAAGTATCAATTTCCCATAATTATGTGTAGTGACATATAGCATGCTATATAAAATATATTATCACTACTCTAATTCTGGCAATAATGAGCAGATAACATAAACTATTATAAATTATGCTGTTGGCCAGACTATTTTTACACTGTTCTATCTCTGAAAAAATATGCAATAACTGAAACCAACAGGAACATTTTCCAAAACTTGTAAATTAATATTCCTCAGCATTTAAGTCTATTATATGTTCTTGCTGCCTGTAAATGACGTACAGCACTTCAGATCAATTTAAAGCAGGCTGCTATGAATGTAACCAGGACAAGAAAGGGACTTTTTTGTTGTTTGGGAAACTCTATGATAGGGAGAAATCTCTGGGACATTGTTTTATCTTATTGTAATAGATGGCATGTGAATTATTCTCTGGGAAACTAAGGGGTAGATTTACTATTGTTCCCCAAAATAAATTCGACCAAATTCGAAATTCGATAAGCATTCGACCATCGAATGCTTATTGAATTGTTTTAGGCTATCATTTTGCTCAATATCCGATTTCTCGATGAATTCGTAAGATTGGATACAGATAGTTCGATTTCACTGAAAAATCGTAAAATTTCATTCGAGCGTCCGACGAATGCTCCGATCGTACGAATGGTATTCGAGCAGGACTTAGGAGCAGATTTACTATTATTCCCCCAAAAAAATCCGAATTCCCTCGATATTCGATTAGCATTCGTTTTTCGAATGCTAATCGAATAGTTTTAGGCTACCCTTTTATTCTATCTTCGATCTTTCAATGATCGAATAATGATCATTCGAATGAATTATTCGTTCATTAAAATAATTTGTACGATTCGAACGATCGAAGGCTTCGATCGTACAAATCGTATTCGATCAGGGCTCCCATAGGCTTCTATTACAAGTTATTTTTGAAGTAAATCTTGCGACTGATTGTTGATCAACAGGCACTCTACTGAGATTCTATTACAATTCAGTAGGTCCAATCTGCCGAAGTAGGCAATCAAATAACTTTAAAAAATTAAATCCTTCGCTGATCGAATGATCGAATGATCGATTTAATTCAATTGCCTACTTCGGCAGATTGGACCTACTGAATTGTAATAGAAGCCTATGGGAGCCCTGATCGAATAGGATTAGTACGATCGAAGCCTTCGATCGTTCAAATCGTACAAATTATTCGAATGATCGAATAATTCATTTCAATGATCATTATTCGATCGTTATTCGATCATCGAATGATCGAAGATCGAATAAAAGGGTAGCCTAAAACTATTCGATTAGCATTCGAAAAACGATAATTCGATCGTTCGCTATTCGATGATCAAATAAGCCAAATTTGCATATTCGACCAATCAAATTTTTCCTACGAACGTTGTTCGATCAAATTCGATCGAACTTCTATCTATTCACGTGAATTTAGTAAATTTGCCCCTTAGTCTCTGAAGACTATGGGGAGCTTCCCATAGGCTTCTATTGCAATTCGGTAAATTCAATCTGGCGAAGTAGGCAGTTGAATAAAATTTTGATTCCTTTGATCATCGAATTATCGAATATCTAATCATTCGATCTATTTGGTCTATTCTATATTCGATGATCAAAGAGGCCAAATTTCACCAAAAAAAGTATGATCGTAATTCGATCGAACTTCGATCATTTCACGTGAATTTCGTAAATTTGCCCCCAAACCCATTCCTTTTCTGTATCTGTCAATTTAAAAAAAAAATAATATGTCATTATATGAATAAAATATTTTCTTTAAGATCAGTCATATCTCCCTTGGCTACATAAAATAAGGGATCACAAGTTATTCGTCAGTAAATTCTTGTAAGGATTATTAATTTTTTAAGCACTTTCTTTATAGTGTGAGAGTGAGACTGAATGGACAGAATAATTCTGTAGTAAATCATAACATTTATTTAATAATAGTAATAACAAACATCAAATGTCAGTTGCAACATAAGTGGGAAAAAATGCACAGCAATTAATGATAGTTGTGCATTTACAGAACACTAAAAAAATTATTTTGATCAGTATGTAGAACTGTACATGTTGTTTTTTTTATCAAAAATTGCTACAGTGACCCTACGACAGTCACAAGTTTTTTTTGGGGAGAGGTGTCTAAAATGCATCCATCTCTGATATACTGTATATAGGTTTCCATTGTGCATTACATGTCTGCTGTGGGGGGGGGGG
>CM044439.1:119269424-119281319 GCA_024363595.1 Xenopus borealis
CTTTTTTCAACCCAATTTAACTATGTAACTAACTATGTAACTATGCCTAGGAAAGGTTTCCGTTGAAAGACTCTGGGTGTGCTCATGCTCTGGATGAGTGTTGAAGCTGGCCTGAACATTTCTGTGAGACACTGTGGATGCCTGTACCAGCTCTGTGTCAGCCCCTGGTGAGTGTTATGCCTGAGGAAAGGGTATTGCTGGTACCAGTTCTGTGTGAGCTCTCAGATCTGCCTGAGGTAAAGGCATTGGAATGACTCTAGTATGTGTCCCCTGTGTGATGATAAGTGTTTTCCATGTGCCTGCTTCATGGGAGCTACTGCCTCTAACCAAAGGGGAGGTATAGAGGGCTATAATGCTCATTGGACTGGGACTGTGTTTGTCCAATAAAAATGGAAATGTACTGTAGGATTGTTGTTATGTTTTGGTAGCCGAGGATGAGTAGAGTATAACAGTGCTTTATTAGCAGGTTCATGCAGCCCTTATACTTCAACAGTAACTTCAGCTCTACCACTTTAAACTGTATAGAAAGTACTGTGTATGCACAGTATAACTCTTGTTCACAGTGACACCTACAGGCCATTTGTATAAACACCACAATTGTGTCTTGATAAAGACTGCCAGGAGTTGAAAGACCACATGGATACCCCAGGGCATGGTTAATATGTGTCTTTTTTTTGTAACGTGTTTTTTTTTATTGCTGCACATCTGGCAAAGGGGATTCAGGACATGTGGATGGTAAAATATTGATGATGTATATCCTATAATATATATGGTGTCCAAAATAGAGTTACAGAACATTTTACTATCATTTCACAAACCTTGTGTTACTTTTGTGATAAAACATATAACGCTCCTCTCCCCAGCCCTAAATATTACTTACCTCTGTCATGCAGCAGCAGTAGATGGTGAACCAGTGTTGTTGGTACAGGAGGTAAGAAACTAAAAGGCTGGATTTTTGATGTATACATCTCAAAAATGAAAATGTAATATAAACGTCATTTCTGAAATCATTATCTCTTCTCTATCCCCCTCAGCATCTGTCTTAATTCTCTCTTTATGCAGGAGTCAGGAGTCTGATTTTGATAGACAGCTAGGTATGATATAGCCTGTGGCGGGCTCCTTTTGCCTAGAAGATGTATTAAAGCTCACTCTTTCAAAATCATCAGAAATCCTGTCTCTCTACATGAAATATTGGTGCCGAAGTCACTTTTTTGGATTTAGTTTGGGCTGCAATTAATTACTTGAGCTATTGATAGTTATGGGAAAAACAATTCACCAGGCATGGATTTGCGATGAATTTCCATGTTTCACCACCCATTGATGTCTTTGCAAAACTGCAGATGAAAATTCGCTAGCAGAAAATTCACTGGGACAAAAAAAGTTTGCGAAATTGTCGCTCACATAGAAATTGGCACACATCAAAATTATTCGGACGCAAATTGGCTTTAATGCATTTGGACAAAATAGTCACACACAACAAAATAAAAAGTTGCGCTGCAAAATTATTTTGAGGCCCACTGAGTTCAATGCTATTTGCACATTTTTCTCAATTTTGCAAATTTTTTGCCATTTCACAGACTCTCTGTCGATCTGCCTATCCTCTATCTTCCAATTTTTCTCTTTATTTAATATCAAACAAATTTGCAAATCGACAAGTATACTGGCATATCTAAATGCACAGTTTGCATGCCAGCAGAAGGCCCCCTTCTTAAAAAAATCAAACAAAGCAAGGCTAAAAGATTAGAACTAATAATATACGGTAAGGGCTCTGTGATAACCTGCCTGGAGTTGAACCAGGTGTTCCTGTGCTGTCTGCATTACCACTACTCTATGTGAGCAGATGGCTAAGGCCCCGCTTCCTGCCTATGTCTATGTTTGGTAATTGCTAGTAAGCATGGCTTATTTTGCCTGTTGCTGATCTGGCCACAGGTGATTTGTGTAAGCCATTTGACTGGCTATAAAACTCCTTACTCTGCTCTGACACATGGCCTAGTATAGGTCTATGGTCCATAGTTCCAGGGTGCAATATATTGTCTGGTCCTTTTATTGACCACTGCCTGACCTTGACCTTGACAATCTTCTGCCTGAACTGACCCCTGCCTGTGTTTTACTATCCTTCGGATCCTGATTTGGTGCTGCACTTCCTGTGTTTGACATTGGCCTGTGACCTCGACTACACTTCAGCTTTCTGATTTGGTACTGTATTGTCTGTTTGGTATTGACCATGCTACCTGTTCTCCGTTCCAGTTATAAGTTATGGTTCCCTTGCCTGCCCAGAGCTTTCCCCTTGGTCCCCTCGCATTAATTCCTCGTGGCACCTGAGTAGAGGAGGGATCCTCCCGAAGCCAAAGACGCCTGTAATATGTAGAAGAGTGAACCGAAACCAGGACCTTGGGGTTTACTCTGGGTATTGGGATATCATCCTTTACAGGGTCATTCCCAAAAAACAGCCACAAGTGTGGTCATGCTAAAATGGGTGCAAATGTTGAGTGTTTTGGTGCTCTTCATTAAAGGTGATTGCATTCAAACACATGACCTGAGCACAGCCCAACTCTAGCAACCCACTTAACTACCATATATAATAAAATGTGTGACAATATTGTTGGATGAAACTGGCATTGCTTCAACTAACATATCCTCGCTAAGTAGTCTGGCCCGATCATGAATTCCTTTCTCTTGAAGCAAATGTTCAGTATAACAATAAAAACTGGGTAAACAGACAGGCTGTGCAAAATCGAAAATCATTGTTTTGAAAGCAAACATGGCACTATTAGCTTTGGAACTATCTAAGAAGACAACCCCCCTGTTTAATGTGGAAGTTATTCATTAGCAATACCCTACCATACAGCTGCTGCATTTTTGCACCTCTCCCACTGTCCAAATAGAGTTGCATACTACCACTCTAGGAAAGGATAAGGCTCTTAAAGGGTGTTTGCAAGAGGAGAAATGAGGAAATTGCATGTGATTTTATTTGAGTGCTTAGACGAGTGATGACCTGTCTTCAAGAAACATTAAATTCCCCCAGGCACCCATGGGAGAAAAATTGAAAAATGATTCATTAAATCTCCAGGCACTTAAATTTGTTCTGGTCATCTTCTTTCACCATTGCATGGAAGCAGTTTTTCCTGTAACAGAGAGTTCACATGACAATGCAGTAAACTTTGATTACATTAGGAACCAGTGGGAAAAATTCAATTAGCAAATTACAAGCTAAATGAGAAATGCAAAATCCTTTGCTAATCAGAAACATGCACAGTTTAATATCACTTTAACAAAACAAAATATGTGCTTTGATTTTCAGTGCATCATTGATTAATATGTACAACACAAATATTAATCTCGCTAATTAAATCTATAAGACTGGAAATTGTAGCACCGACACTGTGGTTTGGGATGTTTCCAATCATTTCGAGTTCTTTGTTTAACTTCTGCATTTAAACACTTTGTCAGCAGACATAATACCATTAAATCATTAAACCCTTTAAGTGTCACAAGGGCATGCAGGTCAGGATTTTGCAATCCCTTGCACAACCCACTGCCTTGCTAACTGGCAATAATGAGCTATTGGATTAATTTTAAGCAAATTCGGTTTTTGCAGGATTGTGGTGCACTAAGTGGTTTTGACAGTAGACTCCATACAGGCAGGCTTGAGTTGAATTCATTTTGGGTGACACTAAGCAAATACCCTTTGCACAAAATGTAAGTCCCTATTTAGAGAGTCCAAAGAGATAAAAAGAGGCAGAGTTTGTAGACATTTAAAAGGCTTACAATTGCTGAGAACATGTGGAAAATGTCAGGTTATCAGGTTTACGCTAATTTAGGTATAGGCTCAGAGAGTTTGAGGTCTGTGTGAAATCCAAATGATTTGGAGAGTAAGTTTAAATATTCTGAGGACCATAAAGTGCCTCAACATCTTCTGCGCAGTGGCCCCTGGTACTCAGAGCCATACAGGCACCAATAATATCATACAAAACTAATTTTCAGACAATATTTTGTGCATCTATAGTGGGAGATGAGCCGGCTGATATCGAAAGAAGATATTGGTCGGAGCATCGATCAGGTTGGACGGAAAATTTTGATTGGGCTCCTTTGAAAGCACCTGAAGATAGGCCACTGTTAGTGCTGAATTGTCATATACAGGTAGAATTTTATTGTTTCTAACTGTATATCTGATTATTCAGTTCTGCACATGTGTATTGAAAAGAGCGATCTTTCTTAGAAAGATATTTTCGAGGAATGATCATAATTGTAAGGTCTATGACCATCTTTACTCTTAAGTGCTAAAGGTCTTAACAACCTCCTGCTTTCCAGCATCTTCTGCACAGTGCCCACTGGTGCTCAGAGCCATTCACACCCTACAGTGGCCCTTCAGTACTTCAGGAGAGACAAAACAGTGCTATACTCTGTACATGTCACCATGAATTCTAGTGCTGCCTTTTGGCACCTAGAATGAGTGTGGAAAGTTAAGTGAGTACAGGTATAGGATCTATTATCCGGAAACCTGTTAAACAGAAAACTGGCCATCTCCCATAGACTCAATTTTAAAAATTATTTCCTGTTTCTCTGTAATAATAAAACAGTACCTTGTACTTGATCCAAACTAAGATATAATTAATCCTTATTGGGATTTTTGTGTTTATTTAATGTTTACACAATGTTTTATTAATGATTGAATGATTTTAGCAGACTTCAGGTATGGAAATCCAAAATAAAGAAATATTTCCTTATGGAAAGCCTGAGGTCCAGAGCATTCTGGATAACAAGTCTCATAACTGTAGGAATAATGATCTAAAGGTTTACTGTGCAGGCTGAAGAGGGAGCTGGTACTCACTTCCCAGTGTATGTGTGATAATGCCCACACTATCACTGGCACAGGAACATCAATGGCCATGCGGAGGGGAGAAGCAGTAGCATCCATGGTTGCAACCAAAGATGTATGTTGCATGGAGCAAACATAGTTACATTAAATATCTTGGGATGTCTTTATACAAATACTTTTATTTGGAGATTCTCTGAAGTGTAGTGAATGTTGTGACTTACTGATGTTTCATAACTGTAGGGAAAAGACCAACAGAACATTTCTGTACATAAAAGTACTTTGATCTGCACATTGCATAGATAATGGACCCAAAATACATGAGACTAAATAGGGCTGATATTACTTAGTGACTTTGACAGTAAGTGAGAATGATAAAAAGTCCATAATTGCAATCTTTACAAATCCCTCTGTGATCTGAGAAAAGCCAGTTTGCTTCATGATTTGTTTTACTAGCTTTCCATAGCAACTACAGTACTGTTGCACAGCATCATAACATGAAAGGAAAGAAACAAAAAATTTTTTATACGTTATAGCATTATTTCTCAATTTAGCTTTTCAGCTTTAAATGCTGGACAGCAATAAAATAATTGAGCATTAACCATATACATACTACTCCTTTATACCTGTGTTTGCTAAAGTCTATATGAACCCAGGCAGCTTAAATTGCAAATGAAATGGTGCAGATGGAAGGAATATTTCTGAATGTTTGACAAAGCACCAGTGGAAGGTTTCTCCAGTATATGCCCACATAATGGGTATATTATTATAGACTACTGAAGATCATAGTATTTTTAAATTGCATCATCCAGAATCCCCAAAAGTGCCCTGTTCCCCTACTTGTGTGCCAAATGTATTGCTGCACAGAGGGTAGCCACCATATTTAGGGCTCTTACACACTGGTGTTTTTTTCTGCTGAACTTAAAAAATGCGTATATTGCATCAAAATGCATTTTTAAGCAACTACAGTAAGTGCATTTTTTTTGTCCTAAACACAAGCTTTGGTTCTATTGATAGCTGAATGCATGTTAAGCACAAGAAAATGCAACATGCTGCATTTCAACATAATAATATGCAAATTGAGTAAAATGCAACATAGAACGCTCATGAGTACAATCAGGCAGAATGTAATGGAATCAATTAGCGAATGCATTTATTCGCGCTCAAACCTGTGTTTCAACATGTGTTGAATGCAGATAAAAATCCAAAAAAAACGCCTGTGTGTTAGCACCCTTATCCATTGTGCTGATCTTCATTTGGATCACAGGTATTGTGCAATTGGAGCATCTTTAGGGAATCTGGATTTCGAAGCTGGTTAGTAGGTCAGCCTATAGTCAAAGACCCTTCCTTGGTTGTCGTTCCTCATTAATACAGTATATTGATTTTAAACTACAAAATACTGTAAAAGCTGTACATTGAAAGCCTCTTTTGTTCTATTGGAAGGGCCATCAGACTCCTGAAAATGTGCAGTGTATTCAGTGTATTCATTTTTTATTTAGCAGTTATAGTATCATTTATTAACTACAGTACTTCTATCATCTATAAATCAAAGGTATGAGCTTCAAACTCCTTTTAGCCGACAACATTTGTAGTTGAATTGTACAAATACTGATTTGTTTATTGGTTAGCATTCCTATTTTACTTTATGTAAGGCATGTTTTACATTTTTGTTTCTGCATATGTTTGCTAGTCCCACTCACAAATTTTAGGGCATATATCATATTGATTGGCACAGTGTTATTCTCTGAAACGGGCACCAATTTGCATTTACACAAAGCAGTAATATTCACCAATGTGTTGTAGTCTTGTCTTGAGTCTTGTCTTGTAAATGAGGAGCAAGAGCACTGAGCACTCAGGTGAATAGAAGCCCTGTACCTAATGCCTTCATTGGCCAGGCTGTAAGTAGAGGGATCCCTTAGGTCATTGCATGAGGGCATTCAAAATATTGTCCTATTAAAATCATTTAAAATTAAAGGACATGCAGGTCCATGGCCTGCCTTTGTCAAGTGCCTTTGTCAAGTGTCTCCTAAAGGAGACAGATGCCTCACAGTATTTGACCAATTTTCCTGCTGGATATAGGTTGGGTATATTGGACCACCATACACATACATGTTTACATGTTTCATATGATTTTATCATATATGGCCAGCTTAAGTGATGTACATGTGGTGGCATGCATATGTTTTCAGAGAAGTTAACACAAATTATGGTGTGCAGAGTCAATTTTGGGTGAACCATCCCACATTACTCACACAAATTTGAGCATGAAAATGTGGGCATGGCTCACACTGCCAAGATGAAATTAGATGGTTATGATGCAGATCTATGTGAGCAGCAAAAAAGCATCTGAAGGTTGCCATACATGGCCTGACCTGCATGGCATCTGTATGGACAGATATTGTTGAAGGAGCCATAAAAAAGCATGGTTAACCTTGCATTGTTCTGATCATTCAGACGGTTCACTTCCTCTTAGCTGACCAACAGAATTTTCATTACGTTTAATAAGCTTCAGGCCATTTGGAGATTATCAATTTCTATGCAAACACAAAAAAAACAAGTAGTACCAGTTTACAACTGCAGACAGCTGCGTAACTTGATATTACTGGGCCTCACAGCAAATGATTTTCAAGCATGTTCAAAATGTTTAAGGTGGCCATAGACGCACAGATAATATCCAACTAAACAAATTTTCAGATGATATTCGTTGTGTGTATGGTAGGAAATAA
Organism: Xenopus borealis; assembly: GCA_024363595.1. Classification (NCBI taxonomy): domain Eukaryota; kingdom Metazoa; phylum Chordata; class Amphibia; order Anura; family Pipidae; genus Xenopus; species Xenopus borealis. The sequence goes on from CM044439.1 coordinate 119,276,967, forward strand.
GCCGACCGATTTTGTGAGAAGATTTAGATATCGGTCGGCTGGTTGATCGGACTGGACGGAAAATGTTGATCGGATGCCTTTGAAGGCGCCCTAAACATCGGCCATTGTTAGTGCTGAATCATCAGATACAGGTAGAATTCTATTGTTTCTACCTTTATATCTGACAATTCAGCTCTATATGTGTGTGTTGAAATGAACAATCTTTCTTGGAAAGATCTTTTCCTAGAAAGATTGTAATTGTTACATCTATGGCCAGCATTAGAGTTTGTCCTCTTTTACCAATATTTATGAAAGTGTATATGAATGAGGGCCTTGTGGGTCCCCTATACCTCCTGAGCCCCCTGCAGCCGCAGGGTCTGCTTCCTCAGTAGTTACGCTCCTGACTGCAGGTAAAATAACAAGTGGTTCAGTTGTAGCTAATTTAAATTGTATTTTCAAGATGATTCACACTCTCAAATGTTAACACTCAGGTAGATGGCCCATGCTTCATTACTAATTAGACTTGTTTTGGAGCATAGTTAACAAGCCTAGCATCCCAATGAACATAGCATCTCAACCTAAGGCTACTTGCAGGCTCAGCAGTGATGCGTGCGCATCCCCACAGTGATTCCTGTATATCCACTGACTCTGACACTCATGTCTAGACGCAGGATGTCACATCGCCTACGTTCTGGCTAACAGTGTTCAGACAGCGTCATGATGGCTGCGAATTTTATGTCAAATCTGACACTATTTAAGGAATGGCCAGATCTGTGCCTGGTTATTAAGGTCTATTCCTAAAGCCTAGCCTTGATCTACAATCTATATGATCTACTGCTGTTGTAACCTGTAGCCAATCCTGCCTTTTTCTGACCAGAAACCCAACCTAGAATCCAGGGTCAGACTTGAGCCTTGGTAAGCCCATCCCTGGGGGCTCCCTCCCGATCTCCAATTCCCTGGCCTGCCATATACTGTTGGCACACGCGCAGACACTTTGCACACGCTTAGACACATCATGCTGTTTGCGCACATGCAGACACGTTGCGTTGCTTGTACATGCACAAAATGGTGTGTGAGTTTATTTCTTAATGGCCCACCCAGGGGAGCAGGTCTGGGCAGACTGGAGCCCAGTCTGACACTGCTAGAACCTATTCTGTCTGCCCTTGGCCCGGACCTGTTGACCAAGCCTTCCGTCTCTTATATTTTATAGGTTTTTTTAATAATCAATGATCCCATCTAAAAAATCAAATGCACTGTAAGCTGCAAATGTATTGTTATTGCTACTTTTTATTGCTCATCTTTTTGTTCAAGCCCTCTCCTATTCATATTCCAGCCTCTTATTCAAATAAATGCATGTTTGCTTGGGTAATTTGGACCACAACAACCAGATTGCTATTGCAATATTGCAACTGAAAAGTTGCAGAATAAAAAGCAAAATAACTTAAAACCACAAATAATAAAAATGAAAAAATGTTAAATTTCACTCTCTACATCATATTAAAAGTTAGCTCAAAGTTGATCAACCCCTTTATTAGCCCATTTAATGGCAGCATTATGGAATGAAGTCATATTATTATATGCTGATTTTGCCGTGGAATGGAGCTGTTGGTTGAATCTCCCTATGAAGAGAACGGCAATATGACAGTAATTTGGATCTCCATAATTGTCTACTAAGAAATCATTTAAACATTAAAAGGCAGATTTGTTCACGCCCAAGCCTCTGGACTTGAGCCTTCAATTTCAAAAACCACATGTAAGTCCCCACGTGTTCCCACAAAGTCACAGGTGTTTTCTGCATCTAAATGTTGACTTGCTGCTGAGCATTTTTTCCCTCAGTGGGTTTTAAAAAAAAAAAAAGGATGGCACCAAAAATTCATATTTTCCTGGATAAAGGGTCTCTGGATAACAGATCCCATACCTGGACTGGCATCCAAAGCTGCACGTTTCACCTCTGTATAGCTAAAGAATGTAGTGCCACTGTTTCCATCCCCCCTCCTATTGCGAACCATAAACATGGAAACCCAGGAGCTTGAAGGTGGAAGACTCCAGGGTTCCCACAGCAGGCTGAGGTAATAGACACTGTGCACTTGTAACTAAAGAATTGTGTGCAGATATAATTTTAGCACAGGGGCTGAAATTTATAAAATGTTTAGCACAACTATATCCTATTCATGTCAACTGAGTTTATTTTAAGACATTGGCCGCAGTTTTGTAAGGAGCTTCACTTCCCTCACAGACACAATTACTCTGAAATGATTGGAAAAAACTGTTCTTTGTGGGTAAAAACTGTGGCAATTGCAAGTAAATAACCCCTTGTGTTTTTCTTTTTTTAAATATCAAGTCAAAGGAAGCACAGGCCAATGACTATTAGGGATACCTGTCCATAATAAATACATTCCAACACTACATGTATAGAGAGGAGGATATAGACTAGTACATTGTTCTTCAGAAATGGCTTAGCATATTCGTTTTTTTTTCTGAGATGAAGCTTATATTAAATTCATGTTTTCAGGTACTCATTGTCTTGTGAACTGAGCCTTTCTGTTTTGGGTTTTGATAGAATAGTTCTCTGTGGGCTTCCTCTGTTTGTTCATACAGCTATTTTTTTGTTCATTTGTTCAGCAGCAAGCTTCCTGCAATTTTTATGAAAAAGTTCACCTTTAAACTATTTTTGGAAACTCTGAATCATTTGAGCCTACAAATTTGGCATGAAATTCAACTAAATAAATGGCAAGAATAATCTGCATTTTGTATGAATTCCACAGGCTAAAATTCACAGATGGGCTGCTATTTTAATGCTATTACTGAATTTCTTATATAATACATGTATGCTCTATTAATATAAAATATTAAATATTTAATAGTAAAATATTGTTTCTAGGTTCCTAAATATTAATATAGTATAAATTAACATTAGGTAAAGGAAGACAATTTTGAGGACATAGTTTTTCATAAAACCAATCAATCCAAAATGGAGACCATCTAGGGAGGCTCAGCTGCACAGATTTATTCAGCAAGAAAGGGAAAGTTGTGCTCACCATGAAATTTTAAGCCATTAGGCAGTGATGCAATAAGGCTGTGACCTCAAAATTGTTGCCCTTTTATTGGTCACCACTGTGGTCACCTGACTGTAGCTGGGAAGGCCAATGCTCCTACATAAACTATAGCAAAAAAAAGTAAAGCAGAGCCATCAACCCCATTATTTGTTTTGGGTTGCGTCCCCAAGTCTACTGTCTCTCTTAAGGGGGTTGTTTACCTTTTAATGAACTGTTAGCATGATGTATCAAGTGATATTCTGAAACAATTTGCAATTAGTTGAAATTTTTTATTATTTAGCTTTTTTTTTAAATGCTTTATAAAGGTGTTTTAATCAATAACCCAACATAATGAGCAAAACTACAGACACTTCCACAGCAAAGCTTAGCTAAGATATTATTGGTATTGGTGGTATTGGTGGTATTGGTAAAATGATTGTTCTTAAAACGTAATTTAGTATATTTACGATTAGGAAGGTTGCAGTTCAGTAAAGCAGATTAATTGCATGAAAAAGTGACAAAAAATTATTTTGGCCAGATGCAAGAAAGGGACTGGTCTAGCAAAATATTGTGGAAAAACTAGATAACATCGAACGAAAACCTGGATCGTACAATTTTTTCTGGCTTTTTTCCCAAATCACAAAAAATTCCAAATTTGCCCAAACACCCTGAAAAGGTTGGATTTTCAGGCTAAACCCAGCACACACCACAATAACTTCAAATTTAGATTGGTCCCTCTCCCGTTGACATATATAGCTCTTTGACAGGTCTAAGATGGTGGTTTTTTTTTTTTTATAATGAATCTAGAAAAATGTGTTCTATACCACGTGAAATCTAAATACCAATACCCTTTGAGTTTTGGGAGTGTACACATTCTTTCAGATTCTTATGTAAAATATTTCATTTTTAAATTCTTTACGTCCAATTAAAATAATTAGGCAACTGAGAGGTTGACGTGAAAAGGTCTCCAAATTAATTGTAGTCCACTTTCCAACACCAAACAACTTGCAACTACTGAAAATGATGGAAGTCAAATTATAATGTGAAAGCCCATTTCCATTTTACTTGATTAAACTTTTCAGCGTCTTGATATTTTAATTTACATATTCATTGCTTTGTTCCTACATAACACTGTAGGGAGTTATTCATTTAGATTTTAAATGTATTTTCATTGATTAAGCAAAAATGTTAACATGAAGCTGTGTATTCATCCTTAAAATGTTCATTAGCTGGTGAGAGTGTCAGTGTGCTTAGCAGAAATGTAGAACCGATAATTGTACTTTATGCCTGTCACTATTTCATCCAAAATACTGTAAGAGAGAATTCATTCACACTGAGG
>CM044439.1:119335747-119349437 GCA_024363595.1 Xenopus borealis
AGATTCTTGAATTGAGAAAGCCAGTCAGAATATTAGGGAAACAAAAAAGAAAAAAATACATCAAGTCCAGTTGATTTACCTTATTACTATAAATATAGTTTTTCCATGCGCACCAATGCAAAGAAAAAAGCCAATCATTCCGTGGTGTTCACTAGAAGAACCCCAAGACTGGTGCAGTTTTTTGATGATTGGAGCACTGGCCCAGGGTGTCAGGCAAGTATATACAATCACTTGGGGGTGCCTTACTTTTGGCACCCACAAGTAAATACAAACTTTACTTCTCCTTTAATCAACATCAACATAATTCACATATCGATTGTGCACTGTAACTAAAATAAATTCAGACTGGTATTATTCTAAAAAATTAATAAGGCCCCTTTACCACCTTTAAGATGTACCTTCACTTGGAAAGATATGTTTCCACACTGTGCACGAATGCAAAGGAATAAAAATCACCGCCACACATGGTCTATCAATGGGATAAAGTCTGAAAATAAAGTTTCAATCTAGAGCTAATTTTAGATGCGGAGATAAGTAAAAAAAATTTCAAAAAAGCAAATCTGCTCCCAGCTGACGTGAAATATGGAAAGAGAGTGAGAAGCAGAAGAAACTGCAGGCACAGTTCTGCAAGAAATGTCATAGTAATATAATTGTTCTAATTATAATTTCTAGTAGCGAAGCAGGGTGAATAACTACTAACTAAATCACATCAATTATCATAGCTCCATTCTAATTCACATGATAAAGGCATGAACTTTATTTGTGTTATACTCTGTTACCTAGGAGCTATGCTCAAGTGCCTAGGGCATTGTGTGAAGATTGGCTGCAAGGGAGACGTATTTCACTCTGTGCTTATTGACAGCGTATAACTATCTATGAACTGAGCAATTTCAGCTGGAAATATTGTTTTATGGATTGGAAGTGTGCGACAATGTACATCATAAAAATTATATGCAGAAAATCATTCTGAAAACAGATTGCTAAAAGCCTGAATTCCTTTCTGGATACTTTTCTTTCTACACAAGGTACATTAGAATGGCTGGATTGCTTTTAAACTGACACCCATAAGAGATTTATAGCAAAAGAGGGAAAAAACATGTAAACTGACTCTGACATTCAACTCATTAGATATAAAGTATGACCACGGTGACAGGTCAAAGCCTACAGAAGAGTGGAAAAGGCACAGATGATCTAGTGAGATGTGAGCCTTCACTGTGTAGCACAGGATTAAACTACACTGTGATATAATGGCTAGCAAGGTCATGATCTGGGAGGCTGCAAAGCTGCACAAACAGCTCACAAATGAAAAAGCTTGGTATACGTGAGTCTGAAAAAATGTACATAAAGAGAGTGTTTATATGATATATATAGTATATATGATTCATGACCTTGTTAGGGCAATTGTATTATAGAGCCACCCCAGTGGCGTAACTACTCCCTGGTGGGCCCTGGTACAGTATGGGCATCTGGGCCCCCCTGTCAGGCCCTTACCTCTATAAATCCCATGCTGGAGTGTTGATAGCATGTGTGCTGTAAATTTTCCCCATAGATAACCACCTGCCATAACCATTATTGTGGCTCTGCTGGGCCCCAAGGGGGTGGGGGCCCTGGTGCAATTGCACCCTCTGCACCCCTGGTAGTTACGCCACTGAGCCACCCCCTGCATATTATAAAATGCTTCAAGGCTTGGGTGTATTTGTTTTTTCCACTATGATCAGATCATTTCATTCAGCCATTTTATATTATTATTAATATTATCATTAATAATAACTAATATTTATAAAGTGGAAACATATTCCACAGCTAGCCAGGTATGAACAGACACACTGATTTTCATAAGAACTGCCCAGTTTTCATAAAGAAATCTAGACAGGACTCTTCTTGAATGATGTGGTGATCAGCCAATCACAGATTGCCATGTAGTAGCCTTGCCTCCTTGAAGTTACAAGCACACACCCCTAACATCATGACCAGCCCCCTGATGTCACCTGCTCAGATGTTTTTAGTGCCTGGGTATTTACAATTTGTTACTTTCATAAATGAAATTTTTGATTAGTGCATGTAAACAATTGATTAATGTTCTTTGAGCTGGAATATATAAAACAAATTTATATTGCATAAGGCAGATTTTTGGCATATCCGCAGGGAATAGTTTGTGAGAGCACTGTGCCAACTTGTTGCTTAAGTAAATCATTTGCAGGGGGTCAGAAAGTACTTTCCATCCTTCTGAGTGGCCTTCCAGCAGCCTTCTCAGGCATACCTAATGTCGGGCAGCATGCTCATCCAATAGGGATGTCATCAAGAAATGTTACTGATGATGATGAAACAATAGCCTGGGGATGATGAGAGCCCTAAGGACTATAAAATTACCACACAAAAACAACAACACATACTTGATGCCTCATTCCAGAACCAAAGGGAATTCACTTGCTGTAGGTCCTCCTACTAAACCAGCCTTCTTCTTCTACCACTAACATTTGAATCATTGCAAGTAAAGTACATTACTTGCGGCAATTCAACTTAATCTGAGGAAAATGTGGAGAATTTGCCCACAATTAAGCCAAATCATCACAAGAAATGTGATTTGCTTGCAACTATTCCATTTTTACTGGAGGCAACACCATGTGCTATTGCCCTTATGAGCCATCTTAGCAAATCAAATCTATATTTTATCTCCTCCAAACTGCTGGCAGACAGTGTTCTCCTGGCAATCAAACTTAGAAAGTAAATCATGGTTCATCGGAGAATTGGATTCCAATATTAAAATGGCAGCAATGTTGTGGCTTATCATTGTCTTAATATACCATTTGGGACTGGCCATTAATGGGAAGATTTATTAAAGGTTGAGCTGTAAAAAACAATTAATTAGAATTGTTGGGTTGTTCACCCCAAATTCACTGATTACAGTTTTTTGATAAATTGGAAAACAATTGTGCACCTCCACAGATTCCACAGAGTTAACAGCTTCTTTGTACTTGACAGTCTTACATCTACTCGTGCTGGCTCTCTTCAGCTCTCTTGGAGACCCCTTAGATTTGGCTCCAAAGTCAGGCACACCCTCTCTTCCAAGGATGCACTGGGATGCCCAGCCCATGTCCATCGGATCACTCTCCAGCCTGTAACTGGGCTGGATGATGTCACAGGCAGAAACTGGGGAATGGTTTCTTTTGTCTCCTATATTCTCCCCTTGGACAAACCAGCAATGTACTTGCTTGCTGTATGCCCTGGCATGCCTCAACAGTAAAACAGTCAATATTGTTTGTATGCCTACTGTTACCTGAGACCTCTATAGTGTTTTGAGGAGAGCACTCAAGAGCTCTAACATTTGCCTTACCTGGAGACCTGCACTTACCCAGACCCAGTCCTTTAGATGTATCAGGGGTATCAGAGGTTTCAGGGACCATCTTCATGCAAGTATGGTCTTCACTTGACCGAACACCTTATCCTCTTCAGGGGAGTCACTCTCACATATGGAAGGCTCCTAATAAGACTTCTGTACTGTAGAATATTTGTAAGTCTTACAACTCCGGGCCTGATGAACCATCACTTGGCACTTGTAACATCTTCCATAAAATCTTCTACGGCTGCGGCATACTTTACAGTACAGATTGGGTTTCACCATGTGACCAAGCTTGCCACACCGGTAACACTTAGGAACTTTTTAGTCTCAGCTGGGGGGTTAGTTCTTTCAGACAGTTCTCCAACTCTTTGCAAAGTTTCTTGTTCTCTTCCAACAGTTTTGCATCAGCAGGGGATCTCACTGTAGGCCCTGAAGTGGAACTTTCTTTGACCCTCACATAAGCATCCGACTCCTTTCACTGAACTCTCTCCATCAGAGCAACATACCCAGAGGGTAGCTTATCCTGGTAGCAGGCTCAGGCCTTGTTCTAGCTGCACAAGAAAAGCAGACAAATCTTCCTTTTCTTTCTGGAAGTTAGAGTGTAAGCGATAGAGCATATCTGTAGCACTCTCTACAGGGCCAAATGTCACCTCTAGGACTTCATTCAGATCACCTAATGGAGCATTGGGGTTACCAACCATATAAGATTTAACAACATGCATGACACAACTGCAGAGACTCTCAAAGATCTTCCTTCTCATAGTAGTCTCCAGGTCAGTCCAATCTCTCACAGACACAACAGTGGAATCTCTCCAACTTTCAAAGGACTCTTCACCTGCGGGTACAGGATCGGTACCTGAAAACACTTTAAGTCTCTTAAAATTGCCGTTCCATGCCAGGTGTGTCAGTTAGTCAGTCAGTTGTCCCAACACACTCACAATCTCTGGGGTATTCAGCTGGCCACCAGAGCTACAGTGGCAGACATATTTTCATCACACATATCCAGCTTCCCAGTCGAAATCTCAGCAGTGCCTCCAAATATTACACTAATTGTGTTACTGTTTCTTTAAATAGCAACTTACCCTTGGCAATCCAGGGGCCCTGAATCCCTTTTGCATATGAAAAGTACAGAGAACTGGGAATTACAGTGCAGTGCCTCCACCTAGGGAACACTGAGGAACACACCTCAGGGGGATTCTGCTAGGAATAATAAAACACACACATGAAACAAATATAAACTTTATATAAACTGTAGTAAAACTTGGGCAAACTAATAATCCATGCACTCCTACACTGGGGACACGTGGGACACTACCATAATCACCATTAATTACTTAATTGTTGCTCCAACACAGTCCTTTTAAATATCAATCCTCTGGAAAGGGTTAATAATCACAAAGTTCGAATGGAATGTCCCTTCCCCAGAGCTCTTATTCCCCAGGTAGCGCTACCATTTCCCAAAAGCACCTTTGGAATTTAGCAGCAGCTTCTATGTAGCGGGTAAATACAAAATACACTTTGGGGCCCACACTTGTATCCTTGCCAGTCTCTTCCCTTGGGTGGTTCACTTACCGGGGTGCTCTCAGAGGCAGTCACACTGGAGATTACAGTCAGCTCTGCAGCAGGATCAATCTCAACAGTGGCACCTTTCTCCTTCTGAGTTTCAAATAGCTTGGCTAGGGACAGGCTAGGCTCAATTTGCACCTACACAGATTGCACAGAATTAACAGCTTCTCTGTACTTGACAGTTTTACAGCTACTCATGCTGGCTCTCTTCAGCTCTCTTGGAGATCCATTAGATTTGGCTCCAAAGTCAGGCACAACCTCTCTCCCAAGGATGCACTGGGGTGCCCAGGCAATCGGATTGCTCTCCAGCCTCTAACTGGGCTGGATGATATCACAGGCAGAAAAACAGGGAAGGATTTCTTTTGACCCCTACACCTCTAAAACTCGAGCTTTGATTAATAACCCCCTAAGTGTCCAAAGCACTTGCAAATGCACTTTAGAACATATAGTATGTGTATAATGAATACATAATTTATATATTTCTACATTTCCATGTTTTTTTAGAGGAACCTGTATGTAGAGAATACAGGAACGTTATATTAGGAGGAAAACCATATCTTCTATAAAATATGTTCTTGTAATATTCCTGACATGAGAGTATGACCAACACAGTCCAACACAAGTTTATTTTTTTATTGTATATACAAAATTTGTGTGTATATATATATATATATATATAATCTATAGCTTCAGCTGCTTGTCGTGTGTATAAAGGAAACTGTTACAGAATCTGCTGCAGATGCAATTTGTTTATTTAGCAAAGCACCACACCATGGAGCAGCTGGAGTTGGTAAGTGCCATGCAAATCCCCTTCCCATGAACTCTATGGCATTTTACACTTGTTCAATAACAATAGAAATGGCTTCAGGCTCAAATATTTCCCAGTGAGAAAGCATAAATCACTGGCTAATGATAAAGGTGTTATGGAAATAAAGATGAAGGTCAGATGTGACGTTATCAATCACCAACCATGTTTATGTGGCCATTGCTTTCCTGCAGCCTAGCAGACCTTTTTGCAATTAGGATGATGTGTCTGCAAAATAACCTTGCACTGAAAAACTGTGATCTCACATATTCTAAAAACAATCATTTACTTGTTTTCATTGAAATTTTTAAAATTCAGCTTGTTACACTATAATATAAAGTCTTTGGGATAAATAGGTGGTGATGTCTTCTAAAAATGGAATTCTGCCATACTCCAGACATAATCATTTATAAGGATTGTGTAATTGATTGTAATTGTCACCATCCTTTCTGTACCCTCACATATCTGCACTCCTAACCTCTTCTTTTCTCCCACAGTCTTGTCACTTAAAGATGGACCTTTGCTAGCTCAGAGAGAACCACTAATCATTTGATAGTCTTACTGCCAAATGCTTGGCTTTGAAAGCCATTTAATGTGATTGTTCCTGCCTGAGGTGGGTGCTAATGGAAGAATGCCATGGTTTGGGGAAAAAGTCAGAAGTGGATAAAAGAGGGAAAAGGTTAGAGAAAAAGATTAAATTAAGAGACAAAGGAGAATATTGGAGAATGAAGAGAAAAAGGATAGAGCAGTACTTACAGTAAACCAGAAAAGGATGTAACAGTCATTAACAGAAGATAAAAAGAAGGAACAAACATTAAATACAGGTGTGGGATCTATTATTCAAAATTTGGATCTATATACTTGAAATCTTCTAATCATTTAAACATTAAATAAGCCCAATATGATTTTGCCTCCAATAAGCATTCATTTTATCTTAGTTAAAATAAAAAAAAAGTAATTCTGAATTATCTGTGGTATTCCTGTAATTTACCTTTCCAGGTAACGGGTTTCCAGATAACCTATCACATACCTGTACTAAAAATTGTGAGCAAGTGTCAGGGGGCCTATCAGCTCCCAAAGGGAGTTGTCAGGACCAAAGAGGAAGCTTCAAGGTTTAAAGTCCAAGGTCGTACAAAATGGGAATTGGCAAGAGAATAATCATAGTGCAGGCAAAAGTTCAAAGGCAGGCAGAAAATATCAAAAGACGAAGTTCAGGCAAGGTCAAAGTCCAGTAATCAGTGTAATACAAATAATAAAGCACCCAGGAATGTTTAGACAAAAACCTATACTTGGGCATCGAAACTGGCATCCAGGTTTCTCTTTATCTTAAATTTGGCGCTGAGTGCGTGATGTCATCACACCAACATTGTGATGCTGGCATCAAGTGGTTCATGGGTGCCGCCATGTTGGATTTGCTGCTGAAGAGGACAGACACACCGATCAGCGCTCGTGACAGCAAGAATACAAAGAGATGGCAAATCAGAAAAGAAAAGAATGGATGTAAGGTGGCAAAATTAAAGAAATTGTTGAGTGTACAATATGTACAATTTGCAGGTTTCGTCAGCAGGTGGTGTTAATTCCACCTGTGAGCTTATAAAAGACAATCCCCTATATGTGACTAGTGAATGCTACCTGCTGATTATTACATAACCCCAAAGGTCTTGCTCAGGCACTTCCTCTTTTGGCCAAGGAAGATCAAGAGACAGCACATTGTGGCCAGACCTACAGGGAGGTTGATCCAGGTTAGCTAGAGGTTAGTAGTCGTGTGTGAGGTCACTTTAGGAATTACAGGCAGTGGGGCTAACAAAAAAAGGTCAGCTTGTCCCACCAAAGGAGTTAGTAGCTTTGTAAAGCCCTTAAAGCAAATGTGAGCCAGGAACAGGGGCGTGAGCATTGAGGTGCAGGTTTGGGGTAGGGACCTAAAGTGGAAGCTTGAGAGCTGTGCATGTGGTCACTACAGAGAAGGGGGTGTAGTTTGAGGAGTGTGACAGCGATACCTGGTGTCTTTGCTAAGACATGCTCTGCCTGTGTGTGTGTGTGTGTGAGACAGCTGCACAAGGCATGCTTTAATAGTCCTTTGATGGCAAGAGCTGGGTATTAATTCTGTCTCCCTGCAAACATTTATCCTTCTATAAAGTGTGTTTTTGTTCAAGCATTCATGTAGTGCCTTCACTGTCCACTTGCTGCAGTGAAGGCCCTACATATCCGTTACGCCAGCTATGGGCAGTCACATTACAGGGAGGAAGGGAAAAAATGAGTAAGAGACGAAGGGTGGTTGAGACCAAACCTTTTCCATTGTACAGTGATGCAGAAAATGTATGTATCTCTAAAACCCTTTAAAGGGCACCAATCACAGCCAAAAACAAACACATATTAACAACCTGATCAGTACAACCTAAACATGTTTAATCAAACTACATGTACAGTTTTTTGGAGAAAAAAAACAGCAGTTTTAAAAAAATCCCATACTTCACCGAGGGAGTCCATACTGTGACTACAACATGCAAATGAGTTCACGAGCATGCTCAGATTGTAGTACTGCTCAGAATCTCTAGCTCTATACTCTAGAAGTATCACGAGATTTCCCTATTTTATGCCTTGCTGGTGATGTCATGCAAATGAAGGTCACACACCAACTTCCAGAAGGTGGCAGCACTAACACAGAAGTGTGGCAGATTTTAAAATAGCTTAGAAGTTTTATTAGGCAAGCAAGAAATTTCAACTGAGCATGTGTGAGACTTCAGAGCTGCAGTTGGCTGTGAAGATATAGGTAGGAGGAGTCAGTGAAATCCAAGATGCCTGCCTCAACTAGAACTGCTGTGGAGAGAGGGGAGATTTTGCAGAAGGTATAGTGAGCTGATGATTTACATTATACAAACATTATATAACAGCCTAGAGATTTATAAAGGCCCATTTATCAACATTCTCATTTTAGTGGTTTGAGAGGTTTTTGAAACCAAAAAGGCCAAGTAATTTATAAAAGGACACGAATATAAAAAGAACAAATGAAAATAAAATGATGCACTAAAAGTATGGAAACCTTCGAAAACCTCAAAAAGTCAGAATGGCTTAAAAAAGGTCCAATAGGATCAGAGCAGCTTCCATTGACTTCTATAGGACCTCAACTACTTTTACCTGGCAAATTTTTGCATTCAAGTTTTTTACACTTAATCAATCTCTAAATTTACAGTTTTGGAGAAATTGAAAAACACATTTTTAAAGAAACAATAGGATTTATTTCAAAGTCGTATATCGAGATAGTAGTAAAGTTTACATCAGTCTAATATACTCATTGTGTGCGTGTGTGTGTGAGTGTGTGTGAGTGTGTGTGTGCTTGTGAACACATTGAACAATAGGATATTCCCACATAGTCTGTAATCTGTAATTTGTCCAGTTAGTATAATACAAACCAAATTTGCTTTCTAATAATCTTGGATACAAATTTATTTGTCAGTATATTTGCAAGGGAAAAGACCCTGACTAAGCAAAACACCCACAAATTGTCTCCTCCCAGCGGTTTTCAAGACGTCCTGAGTCTGTAATACATGCCCTGCAAAAGGGAGGTTTTCACACTTGGCCTGGGAGTAGTGCAACCAGTCCATTGTTTATATAACCAACCTTCTCAGTGGAGTCAGGTAGCAGGGACTTTATGAGCAAGGTAAAGACAAAAGATTGCATCACATTCTTAGATATTGCATAGGAGTTCAACAATCCAGCTTTGGCAAGGGCAGCATCTGCTCCACTGAGGAGAAGTAGTGTAGAGTCAGAATTCCTAGACACCAAAGTCTTGAAAGTCACTCTATTTTCTGATAGGTTTCCACTACAGGGGATCAATTACACTAAGAAACATTGTATTTGTGTAAATAATGTTATTTTGGTTTCAGTCACTAGTTGGTGATATTAGGTAGGAGACCACCGTGAGGAAGCTCCTGTGCTAATGTACGACCTCAATGAGGTACTAAAAGGAGTCAATAATTAGGGTAGATATAATAAGACATTGGTGGAAACAGGAAACAGGCATGTCCAGTGGGGAAAACCTAGTTCTGTTTAAATGACAATAACTGTTCCACTAGTATGATAATTACTATTGGAATATTGGCGTCTGTGAATAAATATTTCCTGTGTTCATCTATATGTCTGTGTGGACCTCCAGTTTTTTCTCTTATAAGGGACAGAACTCTCAAATTCAAATTGGGAATAATCCAAACTTGATTTGAATTTGAATTTGAAAATCTAAATTTATCAAACCTTGATCCTTGGAACAATTTGAATTTTACTGTTTGCCACCTAAAACCTGCCAAGTTAATGTATAAGTCAATGGGAGAGGTCCAGTGACCCATTTGAACTTGTTAATAGCCTTCCTGACATTCAATTTTTTTTCGGAGAAAAAACTCAATTCGTGTTTAGTCGAATTCGATTTGAATTTGATTAGAGTTTTCAGGTTTGTAATATTAGTTCGAGTTTTAGGTAATAGATTGTTTTATTAAATAACCTCCCAATGAAATTTCAAGTATATTCTAATTTATTAGAGTTAAAAAAAAGTCACATTAATTCAAAATTCAGCCTTTGATAAATGGGCCTCTAAGTATGCAACAAGTCCCCTGTATGTGTGATGTGTGCCGCAAAGGGTTAATTCAACCAATGATTACACAATAATCAACAATTATTGGGAATATCTTTACAGTCTCTCTACTGGTTAAAATATTCTTTCACACATTAGTACCTGTACTTGCTTAACATTTGATATAGCACTACAATCTCAAATTGTCTCACCATTTGCTGTATGCATTAAGTAACCCTTATTTGACTATGAAGATTTTCATTCATCCAGGTCATGGTATATCAAGCCCAACAGGAACACCAAAAGATATAACCGCCCTGAGTCACATAGTAGGCAAAATATAGTCATCCCATATGTAGCTGGACTGTCAGAGAAACTCAGGATGATTTTTAACAAACACCACGTCCCTGTGTTTTTTTTTCAAATCTAGCAATACACTGAGACAGAAACTGGTACACCCTTAACCCTAGACTCTTAGAGAAAAACAAAGCAATGTGGTATATGTAGTGATGGGCGAATTTATTTGCCTGTGCGAACTCCTGCAATTCGCCAAACGTCAGCAAAATTCCCCAGCTTCTCATTTTGGTCACAGACATCTAATTCTGGACACTGGCGCCCATTGCTGGTGTCCAAAAAAGGTACGCCGGCATCTGTTTTTTCGACGCCAGCAATGGACAACCCGTTTTCGCAGTTTCCCGAATTTCTAGAGAAATTTGCGAAAAGTTTGTGGAAGCGAAACTCTGACGATTCGCCCATCACTATGTATATGCAGTGCAGTGTAGCGATGAGTGCACCGATCTATACATTGGGGAGACAAAATAACTGCTCACCAAGTGAATGGCTCAGCATAGGAGGGGGAACTCCACAGGGAACTTTTAGGTGTCTTTCTACACCTAAAAGACAAAGGATACTCCTTTGAAGATAGCAATGTCCAAATCTTGGATAAAGAAGATCTCTGGTTTGAAAGAGGCGTGAAAGAGTCTATTCATGTCAAGGTGTAGAAACCATCCCTGAATAGAGGCAGGGGCCTTCGACACCACCTGTCTGCTACATACAATGCTGTTCTAACATCTGTACCCTGGAGTTTTCAGAACACAACACACATCCATTCATGCAACGCTCACAAATAACACCTGTTTCTAGAAGTTGCATGACACATTGGTAATCCTATCACAGTAACTACACAAGAGTCACACAGAGTCAACACCTCTGTGAGTTTTGGATGTCGCCTCTCTGGGGATTTGTGATGTTCCATTGTGATTGGTTTGTTGGAGGGGGTCTGTATGCCAGGGACTCCCCACACCGGTTGGTTGAACCGAGGAAGCAGCTCAGATGGGCAGTCTTCAGTTTCAGGAAGTTCAGTTGCTGTATGAATTTTGTTTATTAGATACTGCTTATTTGTTTTCTACTCCAGTCAGTATATACTTTTTGGTTAAAGGGGAACTCCACACAAAAATATCTTAAGCGTTTTGAAGAATAAACGTAATTTCAAGCAACTCTGCAATATACATCAATTAAAAAATATGCAGACTTTTCATGTTAATGGCTTTTGACAGTTCCCTAAACCTAGCCCCTTGCTCTTCTGCTGATCTGGCTGACTACTTTTCTGAACTGGCTGACTACTGTTACTTTATATCAGCAGCAATCTGTCCTCAACTTGCATCCTCCAAACCCCACAATTCCCAGCACACATGATTTCAATAAGGAACTGAACATCACAATGGGTTGTTATGGGTTATATAGTTCCTCCATGCTGTCTGTAAGCTGTGGAGAAGTCATTACAATTTGTTACATCAGTGTTTTAGTCCTTCCTTCCCTGCCAGGATTTCAAATGATGCAGAAAGAGAAGAACTGTTAAACAGCTGGATTTCAGCATAAAAAATGGTATTTATTCATAATTTATGATATGTATATTAGGGGTTTCTTTGTTATGTGGGCCTCTTTATCAAATTTTGGTTTGGAAGCCGGAGTTCCCCTTTAAGATCAGCTAGTGCCATATTTTTCTTCTTAAACCCAGTGTTGAGGGTAGCAGTTTGGCTTCCTAAAACCTTTCCTCCATGATCTTTCAAAGATTCAGCTGAGAAACAGTAACAGAGTTCAAATGGTCAGCAACTATGGTAAAAGAAGGGAAAGCATTCAGCCCCCTTTACTTTTACCTGTTATAAATCTAATTCTATTACAAAAAAATATATATTTATATATTTCAGCTTCAAAAAATATATTTCTTTAAAAATGCAGGTATAATGGTGATTTGGGAGTTAATAAAATATAATGATACACACTGCACCAAAGACTTTTTTCAACATAATATGAAATCCTGCTAGCAGAATTTATTAAGGAGTTGAATGCTGTAATTATGACCATTACCATCCCGAAATGTAATTAGTTTGACATTTTAGATGTTCATAAAATCCATACACAAACCCTTTATAGGCTGTTATCTAGCTGAAACCCATCTCAAGAAGCCTCTTCACAGTTATTTGCTACCTCTGCAAAGCTGCATGAAAACACAGCGAAGAATTGTTATTCCTATTGGAGAAAACATTTTACATAAGCTTCCTAATCTGGATCTTTATTAGACTACACAGGAGAAGACATTAACTCTGAAGTAAATCATTTGTATTATATATTTTACAAAGCAGAATTCCCTTTTTATTCAGGAAGCTGGACTTGGAGATGCACTAGCTACAAAGTGAGTATGTCTGTATATCTTATGTTACTTAACTGAATTCTATAGTAAGCATAACATTGGTATTATTAAGGGATACTTTCATCCCACGACATCCCTGTGTTTAACATTTCCAATTACATTTTTGTATATGCTAATTATTAAGAAAACTATTGTTTACAACTTTCATCTTCTACTTGTTATTACTTTCTATTCAAGCCCTCTCCTATTCATATTCCACTCTCTTATTGAAATCAATGCATGGTTTCTATTATAATTTGGACCCTAGCAACCAGATTGCTGAAATTGCAAACTGGACGGCTGCTGAATAAAAAGCTAAATAACTCAAAAACCACAAATAAACAAATGCAAGTTAACCATTCAGACTTTATTTTATTAAAATATTTTTCTGTTGTAAGTTCTTTTGGGCAGGGCCTTCTTTATTTCTTTTGTCAGTTTTGGACATTTCCGTAGGTAACTGTTATTATCATCCTTGCAACTGCTAATGTACGATCGAACTGCATTATATTTCCTCTGCACTATGCAAAACTGCATCAATTGCCTCTCAACACAAGTATAACCTACTCAGAAATTTCAGTTACTCAGTTTGCACTGAGATCTTCAATTTACAGATATGCTGCTTTTAGTGTAACACTGATTGACTTATGTTTCTGCACTCAGATAAATGATATACATAGTTACATAGTTAAATTGGGTTGAAAAAAGACAAAGTCCATCAAGTTCAGCCCC
>CM044439.1:119380135-119404105 GCA_024363595.1 Xenopus borealis
ATATATATATATATATATATATATACACACACTTCATTTAGTCAAAGTGCCCGGATGTTACCTGTATTTGCTGTATTCAGATAAATCCCAATCCCAAAAGACAGGTGCACAGCGGGAGCCTTTAAAAATATCTTACTTTACTCTAGTTCTAAAATTATAGGCCATTTAGGTCTCATCTACATTTTTTTCCCATGTACATTTTTATGTACTGGTTTTAATGAAAAATTTGAGTTCTGTGGTATTAACTTAATTTTGAACTATTTTAATATAGTGAGGCTGCTATTTAAATGGTATAATGAACAAAACAAGCCTAAAAGAGATGTGCAAAAAGGAACTTTATTCATTCTAAGAGACCAGAATTCCCATCTTCTAATAAAGTCATCAGTTTAAATGAAGGGATTAACTGTAAAAAAAAAAAAAGTGCAAAATTACTGTTGGGGAAGCTCTTGGTTATTATTTACATTTAATTAATTAAACAATTTAAACATTACTGTTAGTCAAGAGTATATACTGTTTATCTGCTTTTATCAGTAAATATTTACTTTTTTCTGCATTAACTGCAGTAAGCATTGAACCAAGCTTCTTTTTTAGGTCAAACCATCAAATGTAATGATGCCTTAAAGACATCCTTAATTACCCAATTACCCTTGCTCAACATCCTTAATTACCCAAGATACCCTTTCTGAGATCTTTGGTTGAACAAACAGCAATGTGAGAGAATTGTAATTCTGGAGAGTTGTTTAATTGCAGTTATTGAATTTCCTCTTTCGCATGAATATTTTATTTGCAGGTGTACAATTTGCCTACTGGGTAAATAAAAATGTCTCTGATTCTTACAGTTTAACATGAAAGCAACTGCATCAGACAACCAGAATAGCTGTCAAACTAATGATGTCAAAATGCAACAAATACACTATATGCAACTATGAGAAAAGATAAAGAAACAGAAATCCTGCTTTTGTACAAAATGTACTGCAGCTCTGTTTGCACATGATACTTGTTTCCAAAAATGATTTGCTTTTCCAACAGTTTATACACCAGAGAAAGGGCTATCAACTTTAAGGGGCAGCTGCATCGAAGTGTGAGATTAGAGCTCACCACAGTCAAATTCCAACACTCTCCATTCCTACTGGATTTTTTAGAGGGGCATTTATCAAATGGTAAACTCTAACTTTCATCCATTGATAAATACATCTCTTAAAATTCCATAAGAATATATTGGGACAAATTCCCTAGCGTTTCCTTAGCCGACGTTCGGCACACTTCACCAGGCGAATTTTCACCAGCGCTACGCGAATTTGCGCTTAGGGTGGCAAACGGTAGCGAAGTTGCGCTACTGTTACTCCGCCAGGCAAAGCACATTTATGCTAGCGATGCCTAATTTGCATACGGAATGAACTTAAGCGTATAATAGAGGTGTATGTTACAGCCACTACATTACACTACACAAGCCCAGGAAACCTTTAATAAATAAAATAAAGCGTAAGAGGTAACATTCTAAAAAAATTTCAACTTAGTGAATTAGCGTAGTTACGTCCCTTTGTCCTGCCTTAAGGACGCGAAGTTGCACAATTCGATCTCCTTCGCTAGCGAATTTTCGCCAGGGACACTGTTAGTGAATCGGCGAAGTTGCAAATTAACGCTAGCGTTAGACGCTCCGTGCTTAATAAATGACCAATTTCACTGAGCATTTCAATGGTGTGCACCTGGATTTCTTTTTGCATTGATCCATGACCCCATGCAATGGAGGGGTTTTCTGGTAGAGCACCAAGCACTTATAACAAGTGATTACTACTCAGATAGAGAACTCCACAATCATGCAGTTCTAAAGATCCTCATAGCCTATAATTAGAATCATATTTTTCTTTAGGTCTAATGTTTTTTTTTTGTAACTTATTTTTTTTATTTGCATTTTACAATAAATCATAGAAAAAGGAAAAAAAAAGAGCATTAGTTGCTGCGTGTATAGGTTCAACTGTATTGTGGTCTGTAGTCGGGATGAGGCAGGTTTGGAGAGGTTGGTTGGAAGGGCCTCTTAGAATGTCCGCTTCAATAAATGGAGGCTAAGCCTCTCAGCACCCACATTGACAAACCTTGAGACAGTGGTCTGTCTTATTTTGTATAAAGGCGATGCCCGACTCAAATGTTCTATTGCTGTTTACTCTCTTGATGATCTCGGCCTTTGTTGGTGGCATGGGGTCTTTCCTCTTGGAGGCTATAGCCAGGCAAGTGGCCATTAGGATCTGGTTCACCAATGCTTGTCCATATTTGCGAATTTTAGGTATTGGTTTGCCTGGGAGAAGGATCTTTAGGTCTAATGTTTATAATGGTAGGTCTAAGAAGAAAAGGTAGACAACACTTGTAATGTTTAATATAAGGTAATATGCTTTGAGAAGCAATTACAGAAGATAGATGCAGAATATGGTAACAAGCAACACTTGTCTGCTTGCAAGAAGGTGATATTTATTTTGGAAATGTGAATACTTGAAGCAGGTGGCCCCAAGCCTTAATGTTGGCCTGTTGGTGACTTCGCCTTCAGAAGCCTATATAAGGAAATGCAGGAGCTAGAGACTTTCTCTTTGGCCTAAGAATATCTACATGACAGAATTGCAGAGGCAGACAGAGGTTGTATTCTGTGAGGGCTAAACGGTGAGTTAGGAGATTGGTATCAACTTACTCTAGGAGTAAGAGCCAGGTTAGCTTATTAGGTCCAGGTGCAGCAGAGGCCCATTTTTTACAAGGGTACAAATTATGATCTCCTGTCCAGACAATCATGGTAACAAGATACTGTGGGCCCACTGTCACATATATTAGATACATAAGTGCTAAAATAGATGTTGTATAGGCCTAGGGTTGAGGCTGATAGAAAATGTCCTACTCCTGCTAGAACCTGGGCTAAATGGCGGCTTCTCCAGTGCTCTGACAGGCCAGTACAACACAGAGATTAGTAATATATTTCTTAGTTTATCAGACTGACATGCACTAAGCTTTCAAGTTCATTAGAAGGATATTGCTGATTTAACAACACTTGTGAGCTTGGCTCCATCTGTTAAGAGTGTTATTGACTCTATGGCAAGTCAGACAGTTATGTCTTTTGACATTTGTACTTAAAAAATATGGAATTATGTAAATATTTGTTACTGAGCAAAGCCATGGAGCGAAACAATAAGAAAAGAAGAGAAAGTGGAGCTCATTTACCGAGGGGCTGCATATTTACTATCACAACTTTCATAGTTATCTTGGCCACTTAGCCCTGAGACTGTACCATTGTACTTTTAGGAGTTATAAGCAAGATGCTAATTTTCTGAGGAATTCTATATGCATGCAGCGAAAAGCTATGCATTTGGTAGTGGTGCCAAACTGTGTTTTCAGAACCCTATGCAAATTACACCTTATATATGTACAAGCTACCGTGACATCATGCCCTAGGTGCTGTTTAGCACCAGCTACACCTTGTTGCAAAATTATTAACTGTCATTTTGCACTGTAGCATTTGTACAGATTTATTTGAGTTCTGTGCATAGAAATTAATATTTTGCTGCCAGTTATTTATGCATCTAAATAAGGCATACATTCAATGTAAAGCTTAGGTTTGGCATGTTGTAAGTCACTTATTTTGTATATTTTCTTACTGCTTGTGATATGTATATAGCAGTGAGACTGACTCAGTAAAGTAGATAAGACAATTTTTACATAGTAACCTATAATTAAAAATCTTGAGACTGACAAAGCTGTGAAATTATTCAATACACAGAGGGCAGAAAGAAAACACTATAATTATTCAATAAATGTCTACTGCGTATGTCAGATACTAGAATCAATTATGCTCAGAAAGAAGAGAACCTTAAAGCGTTGGTCTCTGACAAGTGACTGATAAGCCTGAAACCCTTTTAGACACTATTCCTAATTCTGTGTTTCTTTACTGACAGTTTTTTAAATAATTTTTTGTGAACAAAAAATTATTCATTACTTGCTGCGAGGTCATGAAAGCAGTGAAGAAACTTTGGTAAAAAATGTTGGCTAATAACAGTAAACAAAGTTAACGTGTATACATGACAAGATTCTCCAAAGGGAGGGTTTAGCAAAAGAATGTTCTTTCTGATCTTCTGTGGCTACTGAAGAAGAACCGAATAACAACTTCGTATATATTAACTTCTTTCATGGAGATATACTCTGCATCATGCATCACATCACAGCATGAATACACTGTAAAAGGAAAATGTATTATATATTGTATGAGGGACTTTATGAGAGAGAGTGTCACAATTGCAGCATGTACAGTTTGTGAATCCTTTAAAATGTTCTATATTTTATATGAATGTGACCTAAATAATCATCTGATTTTCAAACAAGTCCTAAAAGTAGATGAAGAAAACCTAGCTAAACTAAAATTATTATTATATTTGATCATGCATTTATTGAAAAAAAATATCCAATAACAAATCTGCACGTGGAAAAAGTAAGGGAATCACTAGAATTCTCATATAATTTGAAGGTGAAATCACAATTTGGTGTTTTCAGTCCATGGGATGCCAATCAGGTGTTAGCGAGAGACCCCTTTTTATTTAAAGAATGGAGATCCAGCAAAACCTCATCACACATGCAACATGTGCATCATATGTGGATGTGTATCATAGCTCGACCAAAGAAGGACCTCAGAAAAAGAGTTGTTGAAGCCCATAAAGCTGGAAAAGGTTACTATTCAGAGAGTATTTATACTCTCTAAATAGTTTTATATTTTTAAAGAGTTTGGACTCCACCAATCAACAGTCAAACAGATTGTGTACAAATGGAGAAAATTCAAGACCTTTGTTACCCTACGCGCAAGTGATCAAAGATAGCTCCAACTGCAAGGTGTCTGGTAGTCCGAGAGGTTACAAAGAAACCCAGGTTAACTTCTAAGCAATTGAAGGCCTCTCTCACATTGGCTAATACTGATGTTCATGAGTCAAAGTCACTGCTCTCCCCCAAAGATATTGCTGACCATCTACAGTTTGCTAAAGATCATGTGGACAAAACAGAAGGATAGTGGAAGAATGTCTCTCATTCACACCTGAAAATACCAGACTCTGATTTCACCTTCAAATTATAAGACGATTTTAACTGGTTCACAAAATTTCAAACATGATTGTATCTGAATCTCAGGGGGAGAACATGTCTGAGGTTTTGGGGAACGCTTTCAATAATTCTCTCTCTGAAAATGAGCTTTCTGTAAATAACAAACAAAACCGTATCCACTCTTAATTCCAGTATCTTTCTTCCATCTCTACCTTTATATCAAATAATGCTTTGCATGTCCCCCACACCATCAGTGACAGGTAGTAGGCTACCTCTACTAGATGACTAGATTGGCATTTTGGATAGAATACATAAATATTGTTCTTTGTAAGATAGCTATGGGTATCTCTGTGTGAATACTCTTATGATTCTAGTGTGATTCTGCTACCCACTCATGCATATAATAATAAAAAGTACTTAAAAACATATTCCTTTATGTCCAGATCTTGAGTTGTCTAAGGTCACTATTTCAGTGTTGCCAAAGCCTATCATCGGGGGGAGCTGTAGAAATGAACGTTTAAGCAGGAGCAACCAGGGACATGTAAACCATTGGGACTGAAATCCTTCATATAACTTATTCATTCTGGGAATAACATTATATGCTAAGAATTCCTCAATGGCCATATGCCTATAAAATAAATCTAGACACCATATGTTGACAACATGTTGTTTTGTTGAGAATGTACATTTTACATTTTAGAAATGCAAATTGAGTATGAAAGAGACCAACAAACAAGAGGTACAGTATATGCCCTTCTGAACTCATTTTTACACTGAGCTAAATATTGATGACACTAGGGTATGTACAGTAGGTGAACTTTATTGTCCTCAGGTCTGTCCTTGATAGCTGCAGGACCCAGGGCAAAATACTATGTGTGGGGTTCCATTATATATAATCTAACCTGCAGCACCACAGCTGTCATTGCACTACAACTCCTGGCCTTTGGCTGTAGAAGGATGCAGGGAACTGTATTTTAACAGCTGTAGACTGCAGATTCGAAAAGTCATCACAAAGGCCAACTGTATAACCACCATTCTGTAGGGCCCTAGAAACTAAGGTCCCTGTGCCATTATCCTTGCTTGTACACACTAAAGACTGCACATAACATGCCATTGCTATAGTGAATAAGATTTCATCGACTGTAAATTATTCTTCAATATAAAAATATTCCTCTGCAGTACAAATCCTGAAAATTAAAATATAGGCCATGATGAGTTAGGGGCTCTTCATCTAGGTGCCATATATTATGCCACTCTCTCTCTTCTTGATGCACAAAAATGAGGGATCTTTATGTAAAAGTGACAGAAAGGAAAGGCAACTGCTCTCCATCATTCTATTTATATCTACACAAAAGAAGATAAGGTCGGAAGACAAAACATTTCAAAGGACATCTCTCTAGAGGTTAAAACTGCGTTCTGATTTTTGTGTAGGAGTGATTTTCCTGAACATACTTGGGATCACAGCTCAGTAAATGTGTTTTAAAAAAAAGAAGAAGGAGGAGGATGCGTTCGTTGCTGTGCTGTTGTTACATGCGATTAGGAAGATTAGAAAAAATTTTTGCATAAATAATTAAACTGAAGAAAAGATGTAAAGGATTGGATTAAAGCAATGTGTCCATTAAAGAAATACACTGTATAGTAGTTGTTCATTCTCATAAAGCACTCCGGGACGCAGAGCTAATTGGATCACTTGATTGGCTGTACACTGCAAAAATCTTGCTATGTGAATAGAGCATTAGGCAGCTTTTTTTCTACAACAGAATTATTCATCTGTAGATCTGCAGAAGCAGAATTTTGTGAACTAGAAAGGCTTAAATACCATAGACTAGACCTGCAGGAAACACTATGCCCAAAATACTATAATCACAGACTAGAGACAGCCGTGGGCTCACTGAACCAAACAACTGTCTTTTTTTTCTAGGTTCCACATACTTAGACTGGTGCACAAGGGTCTTAATTATGATCATTGTGGTCCTATGATCTCAACCCTTTTTTCCCAAAGACCACTGCTTCCAACTCCCTCAAATGAGAAACGCAATGTATATGGCACATACTGCCAATTGGCAACACTGACTTCTGGAGTGCCAAAAAATAACACCTGTTCCTCATTGGCACAAGCTAGAATGTCAGAAGTGACAAATGTGTGACATTAAACTAAAATAGTGTTAGTATATTTATAGGGACACTAGAACACAACCATAGGCTTGGACACACTTTAGTTTTGGATGAAAGGTTGTGTCTGTATTGACCTTATTCATTAAACATTCTTGTGACACTCATTCCCCTGTTCTCTAGTACAGGTATGGGACCTGTTATCCAGATTACTCAGGGCCTGGGGTTTTCCAGATAATGGATCTTTCCCTTCCGTAATTTGGATCTTCATACCTTAAGTCTACTAGAAAATCATGTAAACATTAAATAAATACAATAGTCTGTTTTTTCTGCCAATAAGGATTAATTATATCTTAGTCGGTTCTAAAGCGATTCTGACACATTCCTATAAAAATCATAGGAATATGTCAGCATGAAGAAAATGCTGCGGGGAATATTTCCCCCGCTAGCCCTCGCTGAGGGCGGAGTGATCCTTCCATGTTTTTTTGATCCTTCCATATGCTGAATTCCTGTTTTGATTCATAAGCAGCCTATGGAAGGATGGCTCCGCCCCCAGCCCTGCGTCAATGAAGCAACCGGAAGATATACGAAATGGTTGAGGAGGTCTTTTAGGGGGGTCAGAGGGTCTGGGGGCTTTGAGGGGAAATATTTCTTGTGCAGCATTTACTTCATACTGTCACATTCCTATGATTTTTATAGGAACATGTCAGTAACATTTTAAGTACAAGCTACTGTTTTATTATTACAGAGAAATAGGAAATCATTTTTTAAAAATTGTATTATTTGGATAAAATGAAGTCTATGGGAGATGGCCTTTCCGTAATTCAGAGCTTTTGGGTAACGGGTTTCCAGATAATGGATCCCATACCTGTACATACATCCCGCCTCTTCAAATTAATAGTGTGCAAGTACATCTATTGCTGCTGGGGAACCCTGGTGCAATGACCAACCTGGATGTGCCAATAATTCCAGGGTTACCACAGCTGGGTTGCATTAGTGGGAGGACATTGGGAGAAAACCTAGTGGGCCCTGGTAATCAAGAGCTCTGACCCAGGTCCCAAAGCATTTTGGAGCAAGGGATGTCAGGTTCTGGAGGGAGGGGGTAAGCGTGGGGCAGCTGTTTGAGTCAGGGGAATGATGGGCCCCAGACACCCCATTCCGACACTGTTGCTACAGAATTGCACACAGGGTACTCTGGAAATGCTAGCCACAACCTGCAACTGATTTACAATAATGTGTGTTTGTTTTGACACCCAAGGAAATGCTTGCAGCAAATTGCACCTCATTTACGTGCATTGCTTTGACAAAACATGCTCAATTGCAGCAGACGCAACTCTGCGCGCAGCAAGACTATTGGAAAATAACACTACTCTGAAAAAATACTTCATTGGAGGAAAAAAAAACATTGCAATTTGTGTCCAATTTATTGCTTTTGTTTTAACCTTGATAGTTACTTTTATTCATTAATATATTTGTACATATTCATATTTATTAACAAATTTAGTATTCTTCCACAGGGTGTCGCCTGTTGGTAATATTAACAGCAAAGAAAATCTTTCAAAGTGTCCCTTTGATAACTAAGAGTAGTGGCAGACGGGAAGATTAGTCACCCAGCGGGTGATTTATCAACCCGCACTGAATCGCCGGCGGGGTCGCTTTGGATTTCCGAAGTCGCTGAGGTTGCCTTACGAGGGAATCTGAAGTGATCCCACCGGCGGGAAGGCAGTGCGGGGAGATTAGTTGCCCACAGCAGAGGAGATTTGTCGCTGGCCGACTAATTTCCCTGTTTGCTGCCATCCTTAGGGTTAGACCACACAGTGGGAAGATTCCCCGTGTCTCACACCCACTAAACACGGTGCTGTGTTTTTCTAAGTCACTCGAAATTGCCTCACAAGGTAATTTTGAGTGACTTAGAAAAACGCAGTCCCGCGTGTGAAATAGGCGCATGCGACTTACAGTTTAGCAGGCGCAAGACATGAGGAAGCAATTCAGGAAGATTAATCAACCCAAAGAAGCGGCGATTAGTCGCCAGGCAACTAAACTCCCTGAAATCTTCCCATGTGGTCTATCCCTTATTGTGCACTTTTCTATATGCTACCTAAAATGAAGAATGGAGAAGGGGAGAGTTCATATTTTATTTGGTCTTTACACCATTTATTTTTTATATTTATATGACTAGAATACAGTCCCAAACTTACTTTCACAGGTTTCAAACTACTAGTAGAATTTCCCTTTGCCTTTAGTGATAAGCTACCACAGTAACTTAGATCAAACTGCCTTTTCTGCCATAGAAGAGAATTCTAAATAGCATATTATTCCTCCAGAAGTGACATGATTGTTTGATAAAAAGCTCATTCAAGCTTCAGTGTATTCAAAAAGCCTCCCCAGTGCCCCTGGCCTCCGTACACTTATGCCTGCAAACTACCAATCAATAATCGTTAAAATATAATATAATTTTAAACATTTTGACCTTGTTTTCCACCATGACTTAGGTCTTTCATCACCTGTCCTTTTGAATCAGCTTGATATTTAATGTGAGGCTTTTTAGGGAATAGAAAAAGTTTCAATGAATTATTCACATGATATAATTTGTGAGTCTGGCCTGGTATCCCAAAAGGCATTATTTCCTTATAAATAGTCTCTCAGATCTGAGTTCAGGGTGACCTTCTAAACAAGATCAGATAAATCAAAATAAATAGTATGGTTCACAAACCATCATGTTTCAGCATATTGTTTCAAGCATTCAGGGAAAGCAATGGCTAACACTGACCTTGCATAGCCCGGATAAGCCTGATATAGGTACGTTGCATGGTGTTCCTCTATCCTAAAACATGGTGGGAGAAAATTTATACTGGTATCCTAGCAACTAACAGGAACATTCTCTGCCAGCCGTCATAAATAGAGAAATACTTGCTTTTTCCTATCTTGTTTTTTTAATGTTTTAACTGCTTTACAGTTTCTCCATGGAGTGACAGGAAGGCTAGCATTGTGACACGGAACATCCGCAATCTGCAGGTGAGATGATTTGCTTAAAGAAACAGTAACAGTGTTATAGAACTACAATATGAATGCATTACTTTTCTGAGTTTATTCACTGCAGGAGGAAATGAAAAAGTATTAGAACCTGACCAAACACAGCAAGGCCCACTTGTTTTGTGAGGTTGCCAAAAGAGCAGAAAGTGATGGTGGAACTAGGTGAAAAGTGTAAAAAAAAATGTAAAAGCCCATCAGTGGCTTTGGACAAAGTTCTTTTTTGTACAATTACTTATGCTATCCATATGAATAAAGAGCTGGGACAGCATGGGGGAGGCAGGTAGGTGTCTTTCCACATTCCTCCTACCTGTCATTCAGATGTTAGAGACCTTCACAGAACACCAGCTGCAAAGAACATCTATCCTTACCAGCATTACAAGGTACAGAGTATAGTAAAACCCTCATCTTAAATGAGCACTAAGAAAAATGTTTTGGGCCCATTAATGCACTTGCGTCTTTGGTAATTGTAATTGACCCTTCAAATCATTCCCTGATTTGGCCACCCATGTGCTGGGCTAATTAAGGCTGACTCAATCATTTGGCCTGTGGGCCAACAATTTCAAGGGATTCTGTCAAATTTTTTATGTTTTACTTTTTCTTTCTAAATTACACTGTTTACATTGCAACTAATTTACTCCATGGTTTTAATTTGTATTCTTTAACCAAACAAATATTTATTTTTTTTAGCTGTAATATTGGTGTGAAGGCAGCCATTTCAGTGAATTGTACCTGAGTCTGAGAAAGAGCCAGAACTGCAGGATGGTACTGCTTCGAGATAGCAGTTGTTTCTCCCCTTCCCATTGTATTATACCATGACCCTAGGTCATGTTTCCAGTGCTAAAAAAAGCAGGAAAAAACAGAGGTTTTATTGCTTTGGTGCTATTCTCATCTGTACCACTTGGTGTGGATAAGGATGCAAATAATGTCAACAAATCCTTCAGCAGAGGCATCAGGTAGCCGCTATCTGTTAGATGCCCATTGTTCTGTTCATAGGCAGCTGGGGAGGGAAGGGAGGGGGTGATGTCACTCTAAAGAGAAAAGAGTAGCAATAAAGAAAACATGTTAGGTGACCTGAGGGCTCCTGGGAAACTGACAATATGTCTAGCCCCTTGCCAAATTTTAAAATTAAATATAAATAATAATAATTTAAAAAAAATGGCTGCAGTTGGCTTTTTGGAGCCACTGTGTGGCAATACACCTGGTTTTATGCAACCAAAATGTGCATCCAAGCCAAGAAATCAAGAATAAGCACCTACTTTAAAGCCACTGGGAGCAACAGCCAAGGGGTTGGTGAGCAACATGTTGCTCATGAACCACTGGTTGGGGATCACTCATATAGAATAAAGGAAGATGAAGGTGGCCATTGTAGATGGCTAGGCACTAATGAAGATCAAATGAACCTAATGGCAGTTCTTTGTTGTGCCTTGGCTTCTGTAGTTACAGTATTCTGTACAAGTATGGGATCTGTTATCCAGAAAGCTCCAAATTATGAGAAGGCCATATCCCATAGACACAAGTTTAATCAAATAATTCTAGTTTATAAAAACAATTTACTTTTTAGCTGTAATAATAAAACAGCACCTTGTACTTGAGGGTAACTAAAATATAATTAATCCTTACTGAAAATAAAAGAATCCTATTGGGTTTTTTTTAGTAGACATATTGTGTAGTGATTTGCAAATTATGGAAAGATCCCTTATCCAGAAAACCTGACAATTCTGGATGGATAATAGTTCTATGATCTATTGGACATGTTAGCAAAAAGCACAATCTGTGAAACAGAACAATACACACACATATATATATATACACATATACTATTGTGATTATCAGACAGAAGTATTGAGGCATTTAAATGTTGTGGCTACTTATAGAAAATTAAAAGGTGATGCAGTAGAAGGGTTTAAGAAGACAATAATATCTGTAATGGACAGGGCATTGTCACAAGGGTACATTACACCTGATGAAAAATTGTTTTTGGTGCAGCAGCATCCTATCTGTTTGGTTTTGTATTGTGTGTTACTCATCCGCCAGGTAGACCTATTGTGTCATCGAGAGGTAGTTTATTACATCCAATTGGTCTATTTTTGGATAAACATTTACAGCAAACAGTACAATCACTACCATATTTTTTGAAGGATACTGGTCACTTTCTTGAGCATTTAACCAGGGTGGGTAGTCCGGATAGTAACTGGATTTTGATATGGACGTATGCAGTCTGTACACAATGATCCCACACCAGCAAGGCATTGAGTCAGTACGATGGGCCCTGCAGAATTCAAATTCATATGATGGCCCTCCCATAGAATT
This sequence comes from Xenopus borealis, assembly GCA_024363595.1. Lineage (NCBI taxonomy): Eukaryota > Metazoa > Chordata > Amphibia > Anura > Pipidae > Xenopus > Xenopus borealis. The sequence goes on from CM044439.1 coordinate 119,392,649, forward strand.
CATGTGTGAATTGTTACATATGTGTCTGACTTGTAATTATTTCTGCTTTAAAAACCAATATTATTTACAGATCAGCGGTACGTCGATGGGAGCCCCAGTGGCCCCCGGCATATGCCAACTGTTTTATGGATTATTACGAACAGACACATATTATCCCTAGTGATGAGCGAATTTATTCGCCAGGCACGAATTTGCGACGAATTCCCGCGCTTTGCCGCCGGCAAATAAATTCGCGAAACACCAGCGAATATTCGCCTGGCGAAAATTCGCTGGTGTGGGAAAAAAAAGAGACGTGTGCTGAAAACGACGCAACGCGCATCAAAAATGAGACGCGCCGTTTCGCGAATTTTTCGGCGAAATGGGATAGATTCGTCCATCACTAGTTATCCCTAAATATGGAGATGGTCTTATATTATAATTATGCTAAATCGATGATGTCTTTATTATTTGGAAGGGAGAACTTGGAGCTTTGAAACAAATGGATACCCCGGTTAGGTTCACATTGTCTGCAGATAAGGAGAGGATTCTTTTTTTGGATGTGGAGGTGTTTAAAAAAGAAAGCAGTTTAGGATATAAATTGCATCTTAAGGACACAGACTGCAACAATCTGTTACATTTTAACAGCTTTCACCCCCCAAGTACCAAAAGGTCCCTTCCCTATTCCCAGTTCTTGAGAACCAGAAGGAATAACTCTGACCATGATGTTTGTGAGGAACAACTTACAGACATGAGTAAACGTTTCCTGGAAAGGGGTTATAAACAAAAATCGTTGGAAACATCGCTGTTGAAAGCACGTACACATATAAGATGTCAGACTAGACAACAAAATTTGGAAGCTAAGTTTGTGGTTTCAGCTAAATATGACACAGGTTCCCATGAGGTTAAAAAAATAGCGAATAAAAACTGGAGCATAATTGAGAGCGACAAAACCCTGTCCAAATATATTAAATCTAAACCCACTTGGGGATATAGGCAGGAATCTAAAGGATCTTTTAATGAAATCAGACCCTGTCCATTGCTACCAGTCTAGGGACGGTGTCTTAGGCACATTGAAGAAAGGATGCTTCAAATGTTCAGGTTGCACCACATGTCGTAGCATGGTAACGGGCACTTTATTCCATCATCCTCACACTGGGAAGGGTATTGAAATAAAGCACTGTATTATATGTACATCCACAAACGTAATTTAAATGATTACATGCCCATGTGGTTTGACGTACGTGGGTAAAGCACAGACCGCGATACGAGAAAAGATGGGCAACCATAGGTCCTCCGTTAAGAAAGCATTAGAGACTGGTAAACTTTAGCAAAACATTTTCTGGCAAAGGGTCATGGTTTGCCCACCTTTAGATTCATGTGTATAGACATGGTACCGAAACCCAAGAGGGGTGGAGATTGGGATGCACTTGGATACAGCAGCCCCTCGTGGGTTAAATGAATATTGCTCATTTCTGCCATTTTTGGAACCCAGATGAATCTTTCAAATCATTTTCTATTGCTGAAATTTTTGATTTTTTTGAGCTTGTAATATGTATTAGTTTTTATGATGCATTATGACTGATAATTGGTTTTTATATAAATGTTTTCTTCTTTTCTGTTTCTACTTCAGGTTGTGGCTACACACTTTTAGGATTTGCCTCTATTTCCCACTTTGGGCCTTTAAGAAAAAAGAGGGGCGGAGCGTGGGTGTGTTGCACTGGGGGGTGGGTGTTTAAATGTTTTTGTATTTCCTGTTGTTTTTATCTTGAGAAAGGTCCCAACAGAGGACTGAAACAATACATATATATATATATATACATCTCAGATAAAGCCACTGTGTAAAGCGTACAATGTTGGTAAGTGATTGTTTCCAGTAAGGATCTCACTAAATCAATCAGTAGTTCCCCTATAAAGTCTCAATCAGTGGATGAGTTTAAAGTTTGCCTTAGACACATTTATCGAAGCAGTGATTAAAAGCAACACTAAATGTCAAGTGAATGAAGTTAACCTTTTTCTGGATAATGTTCCGGAGAAGTGAAAGTGATATAGTAGATCTGTGCCACAGTATCGGGTTTAGTATTTCATGCAAACTGATAGACTAAAGATGTATTTCATGGTTACGCAAAAAAATAGAACAGCCATCAGTATTTTAGTGTCTCATATTTTATACTGGTCTACGTGTATTTAGAAAAATGCCTAATGGTAAAAAAAATCTTAATTTGTCATTTTAGGGCACATTTAGAAATAGTTATCTGTTTATAAAGTAAAATAAACAAAGCTCCATCGTTGTTTGTACACAGAGAATCAAAACTATTCCACATAGAGCTAATATTTTTAAAGGTGTGAATTTTTCCTCCAGACATTAGGGTTGTCACCCATCTGGATCCAAAAAAATGGCTATTTTTTATTATTATTGTGAAAATCTGACATAAATCTACCCTACTGTAGTAACCATGGCCAAGATTCTACCTTGAAGTTATCATGCCCACCCCTGACAGTTTAATTTATGTCATTATTTTAAACCTGTTCAGAAATGGATTAGTCCAATGAGGTCAGTGGGACAAACTTAGGCATGAATAGTGGTGTCAATGGCATTTTGCTAGTGGTTTGATTTAAAAGGATTCTGTCATGATTTTATGATGTCTTTCTAAATTACACTGTTTACACTGCAAATAAGTTGCTCTACAATATAAAATGGAATTACTGAACCAGCAAGGGCATTTTTTCTAGTTGTAATATTGATGTTTAGGCAGCCATCTCAGGTCATTTTGTCTGGTCCTGTGCTTTTCCAGCACTTTAGGATGGAACTGCTTTCTAGCAGGCTGCTGTTTCTCCTACTCAATGTAACTGAATGTGATGCAGTAGGGCTTGGCTTTTACTAATGAGTGCTGTTCTTAGATCTACCAGGCAGCTGTTATCTTGTGTTAGGGAGCTGCTATTTGGTTACATTCCCATTGTTCTGTTGTTAGGCTGCTGGCGGAGGGGGATGATTTCACTCCAACTTGCAGTACAGCAGAAAAGAGTGACTGAAGCACTCCTAAAGTGCTGGTACAAGTCACATAACCAGGGCAGCTGGGAAATTGACAAAATGTCTAGCCCCATGTCAGATTTCAAATTTAAATATAAAAAAATCTGTTTGCTCTTTTGAGAAACAGATTTCTGGGCAGAATGCTGCTGGAGCAGCACTAGTAACTAAGACATTTAAAAAACATTTCCCATGACAGTATCCCTTTAAGCTAACATCTGCTTGTCTGCATGTACACATAAAAACATTACACACTTTTATAAATACATGAGATTTTACTTGGGATGAACTGTGCCTTTAATTTTCCAAGGTTTTATGCATTTGAATGCCTTTATTAACTGACTTTTATAAAGAAGCCCCTATTGTTTGCTGCAGTGTATATGAATAATGGCACCAGTGAGAAAGAAGCTACAGCCAAGGCAAGGTAGGTCATAGGTATGCTATGTTTAGTCCATGGTCCCTACTGGCCCAATAGTACTTAAAAAAGGAAGGTTAAAGGTGAGATATTAATCCCAAAAATAAATAACAGTGGAGCCATGGGTAGTTTTTTAACCTTCTTTGTTTGCTAATATTTAGGGATGGCGCGAACTGTTCACGCGCGAACATCCGCCGTTCGCGCTCGCCAAAAGTTCGCGAACGTCGCGCGACGTTCGCCTTTTGGGTTCGCGCATAGTTGCGCGACTATTTTCAGCATTTCTATGGCGAATTTTTTCTGTGCTTCAGTGGCTGCGACTATTTTCAGCATTGATATGGCGTTTTTTTTCTGTGCTTCAGTGGCTGCGACTATTTGATTTTTCAGATACATTTGTGCCCTTGATCCCCCTCTGGCATGCCACTGTCCAGGTCGTTGCACCCTTTAAACAACTTTAAAATCATTTTTCTGGCCAGAAATGTCTTTTTTAACTTTTAAAGTTCGCCTTCCCATTGAAGTCTATGGGGTTCGCGACGTTCGCGAACTGTTCACGCATTTGTCGCAAGTTCGCGAACGCGTCCGCGAACTTTTTTGCCGCGGTTCGCGCCATCACTACTAATATTGGGGAGTGAGTGGAGAGAGGACCAATTGCATGGTCCAGCAAAGGTTTTCAATGGCTCTTTTACCCATGTCATTGAGTTGTCATGGCTAGTCAAGTAAGCTGGCAGAGGTGATTGACTTAGTGACATCACAGGCAGCAAAATATAATAGGGTGTGCATAGGTCAGATGTTTGATTCTATATGGCCTTCTTGAAGTGGTGACATTTGGAAGATAAATTCAGCTGCGGATGTTTGCCCACAATCATTAACATAAGTGATCACTGTGTCCATCAGTTCTGTCATGCTTGAATCTCCTTCATTCACCTATTTCTCTCCAGTTTTAGTTTCATTTATTCCCAGTTTTACAGAAATGTTCTATATACCATGTATGTCTTTAGTTTAACACTCACACCATTGTATACATAATTTCCTTGATTTTCCTACAAGAGCATCTAGCTTTTTCTCTCTTAGTCACCCCTATATAAACAATATAAACAAACACCGACAGTTGCATAGGCAGTCTTATCAAAGGGTAGCGTTAATAGTTGTGTCAGCGATTTTCCATTGTCATCCATCAGTGCTTGCCAGATGCCTTAACTTAGAAAATGCTTTATTTTTGAATAAATGCTTTGCAGACGCGTACTAAACAACACGCTTATTAAATAAGAATGCTCTTCATCATCAGTGTACAGTAACTCAGCGTCATTAGACAGAGCAGCATTTTACTGTCTCTTGTTTAAATTATGACCCTTTCAGTGAATGTGGGAAAAAGGAATTAAACACATTCTCTCTGTCATTTACTGTTCAGAAGGTATTTAACCGGCATAGCTTTGTATGTAATGCCTTGTCTCCTGTTCAAAAAAAGGGTTGCAATTACTAGAATGTGTCTGAAACTACAGGAGATTATTTTAAGTCATAGAATTATCTTTTTCATTGTGCCACTTGGGACAATAGTACAAGAAATCCCAATTCCCAGTCTGAAGGACAAAATGTACAGTAAATGCTATGAATTTCTTCCCAACACTTGCAAAGTAATTGAGTATCAAGGGAAAAGTCAGAGAATCAGCTTCACAACCCAAAAATTGCTTTAAAAAAATTGCCTATGCACCTCATTTTAATTGCTAGTTTCTGTTGATATCAATTATTAAAATATAGAGATGCACTGAATCTACTATTTTGGGATTCGGCCAAATGTTCCATGAAGAATTTGGCAAATCTTGAACCTGAACCCTAATTTAAATAAATGCAAATTAAAAAGCAATTTCCCTGTTAGCGAGAAGAAAAGTCACTAGATTTTAAGGTTTCAGATTCAGTTTGGACAGAAACTTTGATTTCCCTGAATCCTGCTGAAAAAGCCTGACTCCTGAACCAAATGTTGGATTTGGAGCATGCCTATTAAATTATACAATCAACTAGAAAGTTAGACGGCACTACTGGAAAAAAGATTTATTCAAGCAGTGTGCTGTATGTAGACACCTAAGGCGTTTCGGGATTAACTCCCTACCTATGATTAAGGGAGTTAATCCCGAAACTCGGGTGTCTACAGCACACTGCTTGAATTAATCTTTTTTCCAGTAGTGCCGTCTAACTTTCTAGTTGATTGCATTCATACAGTGGGGACACTGGGGACTGACTGAGCACCTGGACTAAAAAGTTATGGGAGCTTGAGCGGTCTACCAGTTTCTGAATTTCCCTATTAAATTATACCCTAAACAGCATGCTAAGATCCATCAGCTAACCTAGCACACTAGACAAACACTTTAAGACAAAAATAGATTAGAATAGATAGGTTTCTAGCACAGTAAGCTCAAAGCAACATATGCAGCTTCACAACCTTAAAGTGGACCTGTCACGCAGACAAAAAAATCTGTATTATAAAATTCCTTTTCAAATTAAACATGAAATCCAATTTCTATTTTTTATTAAAGCATTCATAGCTGTTTTAAGCTCATTTAAAAATATCAGCTGTCAATCAAATATTGTCTGCCCCTCCTCTATGCCCGTGGTATAGAGGCGGGGCAGACAATTACTTTCACTTTCCATTCAGTACTTCCTAGATGCCCCTGCTCTCCACACTTTCCCCCATTCTCTTCAATGTTTAATTGTGTAGCCAGGGCATGGGGATGGACATTGGTTTCCCCATTCTGGTGCACAAACAAGAGTTTGAGATGATGCAACGGCTCCTGCCTGCTTGTTATAATTTTGAATTCCCAGACTGAAGGAAACAAGAATCAAATGATTTATATAGTGTAAATAAAGTTCATTTTGCTTGACTAATGTGATAAAATAGGATTTTGAAAATTTCTTTTGGGTGACAGGTCCCCTTTAAACAGAAAGGAACATGCAAATAAGGAACTTACCAGTGGGTTAAATATGGGGGGGAGGTCTGTTAAATTTATAAAAGAAAGTGGACTTATCATACATCCTACATTCTACATCATTATGATACATTGTGTGATGCTCCAACTCAAGCAAGGAGCATTCACAGTACAATACATGTGTACCATATGAAGTCTGCCAAGGACAGGGAAGTCCATACCTGGAAGTAGGCACCCTGCAGCAAAGGACACCAAACCAGTTTGTGTTTTTTAAATAAGCAAGTTGGCCAAAGGTAAAAAGTCAACAATCAGTTATTGGGGGGTGGCTAATTCCAACCCTTATAGATCTTACCTTTTGTTCTCCTTTAAGTGAAGACAGCTGTTCAGAGAAAGTAATAGGAACCCTTCTGAGATCAAGGGAGGCAAAGACAAAGACATGATTATGGTCTGACCTGAGCAAAGAGGCTTTTCATGCATGCAAGAAGTAAGCCCTTTATATCCACCAGTTCCACAATTTCTTCAGCTAGGCTTGCATAAGGGTCTTAACAGCAGAACCTTCAGAGTTTAGATCTCTGCCCTTTCTGCTGTTTTACTGAATGAATTCCGTACTATAATTACATAACTACATATTACATTATCACATTACATATAACTACATAATATATTTGCCCTTTAATAGATAAAGGGATAACAATAATGACCGAATTCTTCAATGCAGTAGAGATTAGCAAATTATTTAGGCTGGAATGAATCTGTGTCAAAATATTAGTATTTTCACAAGTGGAGAAAATTGTGAAAAGTGGTAAAAACGTGCATTGATTTCAGTGTACTTGGCTTAAGAAAAAAAAAGTCCATAGACTTCAGTACATTTGGTGTGAAAAAAACATTAACACATTTTAAAGAATCAAACACCCATGAACTTTAATTCATTTGGAGTGAGTAAAAACTCAAGAAAAGACACCCATTCCCTTCAATGTATTTTTTTGATAATCTTTCCCCGATTTTTTTGCCAAAATTGGGTAGTTTCAATCATCACTAGTATTGAGAATTCATCCTCTGATCAAGCAGTATCTACTACATTAGAATATATGTTTAAAGCTGGCCATAGACGTAAAGATTTTTGAAAGATCCAATGGTTATCGTGAGACCACGATTGTCTCAAAATGATCATTTAGCCTGATGTGTCCATCAACTAAAAAGACCATTTCAGGCGATATTGCCAGCAAAACTGAAGGATCCCAGCCTGCTTGCCCTGCAAACATAGGTAGATTGCATGGGGACCGATAAAGATTTTCTAACCTGGCCGATCAATTTTCAAACCGATGTCAGGAAAAATCGTAAGATGAACGATCGTTTGTATCCCACTAACCGCACGATAATTTGACAGATTGGTCGGACTTCCCTAAGATCGGTCGTTCGGCAGAGAAAGATCTTTGCATCTATGGGGAGCTTTAGTGTTTAGAACCTTGGCATCTCTTTGTGGAATCTAACTTTAAAGGGGACCTGTCACCCGAAAATAATATGTCAAGCAAAATAAATTTAATTACTCTACATAAATTATTTGAATCTTGTTTCCTTTGGTCTGGAAATTCTTAATTATAGCAAGGAGGCAGGAGTCATTTTGTGGACAATGTTATTAAGGCAAGCCTTGCATTATCTCAAAATTTTATTTGTGCACCAGAATGTTTGATGTCCATCCAAATGGACTCGTCACACAATTAAATGGTAAAGAGAGAGGGGGAATGTGGAAAAGAGGGGAATGTGGTAGAGAGAGGGGGAGTGCAGTGACAACTAGTAAGTGCTGAATGGAATTTTATTATACAGCTTTTTGTCTGGGTGACAGGTCTTCTTAAAACTGATCTTATTTCAGCTTAGCTGCTGTGCACCCATTTACTATTTCATGCTGACTGAGTATTCCTCCCAAAAGTACCCTCAGTTTTTCACATTAATAATGATTTACTCAGAGCAGTTCTAAATGCACAAGAGGAAGACAGCAACTTTCAGACAATGCAGAGAAAAAGATGTCTCCAGTAGTTTTTGTGTTTCCTGGAGGAGCAAGAAAAAGGAGAAGCAATAACCAATGCTTCATTGAGATCATGGATTGGCTCAGCAATCAAGAACACGTATACAGATCAAGGGAACTGACATTGGAATCTGTAAAACCACATTCCACTGGAGAAATGTCTGCAACCTAGGCAGCAGAAATGAGATTTGTCCAAAAAGAAATATTCAGGCTTATAACTGAACAGTGGCATGGGGACCAGAAAGGTTCACTTTCCTGTCTGCACCCTTGGCATCGCATCTATACACTTGTTCATGGAAAGGAAGGTGTTGTGGCCGCTCATGCAAGGAGTTCTAGGAAAGAGAAATTCTTGTGTAGCGCTATAGTAAACTGGTGTGACAGGAAACAGTATAGCTACTCAAATGGTATTACACCACCAATAAACTCTCTTTCTCAGGGATGAGCCATCGCAGCGGGGTGGAGGAAGGATATAGTTGAACTGTAACCATGTGCAATAAGCACAATAAGTTGGGTGCCAGTGATTCTTTATGCTTAACCAAAACAGCATTTTGAACAGCAGAGCAATAGAACAATCACCACATTGGAGTATAGAGCATCTTATACAGTTACACATCATAAGTACAGAGCACAGAGCAAAGATATAGAGCACACAGCATAAAGGAGCATATACTCACAGTACCACACATGGGCTGGATCCCTTCAGGCTAGGGGTCATGTCAGTTGTAGTTGAGCTTTGAATGTGGAAAGGTACGCACCAGGTTTCAGCCTTTGCCCTAAGTGGAAACTGAGGGGAAACCCTATCCCTAGGTCTGTACACTTAGTCCCTACTTCTGGGTTATTAGTACCCGGGATCTTAATCCCTCTATTTCTCCTGTCGGAGCGTGAGCTGCTCAACTAGCTACCTTTCTATCACTCCTAGAGTGATCTATGACAGAGTATAGCTGTACTTTACTAGGGGCTTTGCGCCTAGGGATCATGCCCATTCCCTTCCAGCCTGCAAGCTTGGGCTAAAGCAATGAACACTGACCGCATGGTTCCCATGACCTTTATACTTTTACACAGTGCCACCTTGTGTACACTGTAAGAACTACAGGGGTTAAATAAGCACAAAGGTCCCCATTAGGACCCATTAGCCATCCATATTACTAGGGATGTGCGTGTCAGAAATATGTGAGGGTATCTAATTTTCACATTCCTACACTTGCTTTACTAACATTTTCCTGGCAGTCTCTATTGGCATCATTCCCTTCCACCCGCTTTTAATTACTCCTAGAAGCTTTACAAGAAGATGAACATTGGAAGGTAAGAGAGGTCCTAAGAACCGTAGGGATTTTTATTTTCCACCACTTTTTTCCTATGGATTTCACCACAGAACTTCAGTGCCTGTAGGAGCAGATGCCATCTAGGAAATGAGCTTGAGGCAATATTCAAGATTAACACCTTGTTTTCTTCTTTTAATACTGAAAATTACATGCAAGATGCCATACATATAAAATATGTATTGGGCTGGTTTGGGTGTCTGTGTACTAGAAATGCCAGGGTCTATTTTGACTCCCAGTACAGACCTGTATGATCATTAGCTGATCATCAGGAAAAAGGAAGAAATATCTACTCATTTTTATTTCTTGCTAAATTATTTGGGGAGTGAGGGTGCTTAGGTGGAGTGAAGTCATTAATATGTGAATATGTGCAATTCACCACCTCCCCCTTCTTTCTTTAGTTTTTATTTCTTCCACAAACTCATTTTCGGTGTTTACTTTTCGAACTGACATCGGATTATTGTTCAAACATCTGCTGCTACATTCCTGCCTGATGAAAAGAAGTCTGTAAATAAGAATTCATCTGTTGGATTACAACAAATTATAACTTGTAATTACAAACTGAATAGCTGCTAATTATAAGAATAGAGTTTCAATTCGCTAACACAGAACAAGATGTGTTAGGGAGTAAAATATCAGAATAACACGACAGCACCTTAACTCCGATCTATTTCCATTTTATTCTATGGAGAGACACATGCATAGAGCTGAAATGCTGTCTAAGCTCCTTGTTTTAATCATTTTAAATCTGCTTGAGCGTTAAGACAGGGAACCTGGCTGTTGCTATGAGAAACACACTGCTGGTTTCAACATCGGCCTAGTGGCACCCATCATTCATGACAAGGGAAAGTATAACCACAGTGAATACAAATCCCCAGTGACCAATTGCCTGGGGAGCTCATTTGGATGTCAGTGGTGATTTATGCAATGGTACCATAGACTAATTTTTTTCTGCCATTATGGGGTATATTGGTAAACCCTATATATAGCTGTCAGATTCAACCCTTACCCTAAAATATCGACCATGTTACAATGAAGAGCTGCTATATAGGATTTTGATTGATCTGCCACTCACACTGAGCCCCCAGGGCTTATGGTTTTTTTTTTTTTTTAAATGTTCTTGATGAATCGAATATCTAAAACCTGTATAGAAATGAGCCAGTGTTACAGCAGGTTTCAGTGCTGAAAAATTTCTGCTCATAAACTGAAGGACGCACTCTCTTCTCTCAACCAGGAAAAGAATTATTAAAAATAAACACTTCTTTCCCCAGTATTAATGATTGCAGCCAAGTGAACTCTGTGCAGCCATTAGGCTGTACGTTTTCATATCACGCTGATAAATAATTTTATCTTCCATATACCTTTTCCTTAGTACAGAGCTGGCAGGTGGCGGATGGAATGCTGGGAGCTAAATTATATTTCAGTATGGCATATAGATAAAATGATGCTATGTGACTTTTACATTGGTCTTCATTTTTATTTAACACATTTCAAGTTATTTTCTTTCCTGGTCACACTCTATCCTGCATTCAGCGAACATGACGAAAATTCTGTATTTTATATACTGACCTTTCTGTATCCCTATAACATTAATGATCCAGGCCTTCAAAGTTGTCCACAGGAGCTCACCATCTTGGATCTTATTACTCAAATCAAAATCGCATCTCTTACATGCTCAGTGTTCTCCATTAGCTAAAATTGGAGGAAATATTAATCATAAAATGAGGTTTGTTAAAGTGGACCCGTCACCCAAGAAAAATATTCAAAATCATATTTTATCA
>CM044439.1:119419120-119430024 GCA_024363595.1 Xenopus borealis
TGCTTGGCAGTAGATGTTCCGTTTTGGACAAAATGGCTGGCAGCGAAAGGGTTAAAGATACACCTGCCTAGAGAAATAGATTAGGTTTTATTATATTACAATTCTTGTAGAAGGTTAAAAATAAAAAATAAAATCCTCAATGCAAGAGAAAAAGGTTGGCTTTACAAGTTTATTTACAAACAAGATAGTCACTTTTTTTTTTTAACAAACTGTTGTAAAATTAAGCAGTTTACCTTCCTTGATTTGTTGACAGTTCTCACTCTCCCAATAAATATACAAGAAAAATGTAGTGTTGAGATGCAGAAGAAAGTCACATGTATCAGTGTTAGAGAATCATTACCACAATTTTCTTGCATTAAAAAACGAAATATTCTGGCCATAAATAGGAGCAAAATAAAAAATTCAAAGGACTGACTTGTCCCAAAAAAGTACTTTTTGCTTAATAAAAGAAAACACAATTATAAGCAACTTTCCAAAATTAATGTATTAAAAATTGTTGGTAATTGAAAAGTTATTTGTAAATGTAATTGCCATTGAAAGCAGTATTTGCATCATTCCCGGTTGTTACATTTTAAACAATGTTGCAAAAGTCAGTCTTTGTTAATTGGTTGGCTTATGTTACATTGTTTCAAAAGCCAAAGCCACCAGTACAGAGAATAGAAAGGGACAAACACCGCTTTCAGTAGCAAAACATATAAAAATAACTTAAAAACCATATAAAATGTGTAATGAATGTATATTGCAAAGTTGCTTAGAACCATGTTTTCTTTTATTAGGCAAAAAATATCTTTGGGGTTGACATGTCCTTAAGGGTAGGGACAGACAGGGAGATTCGGGGAGATTCTGTCGCCTGGCGTTTTTAGCAGGCGACAATCTCCCCGAATTTCCTTCTCCCTGTCTGCCTTTAGTATAAGTGATAAAGCGCCAGCGCCTGTGCACACGCTGCGTGGCGATTTCTGGAATCGCCCGAAGATAGCTCGTGAGGAAACTTCAGGCGATTCCGGGAATCGCCGCGCAGCGTGTGCACAGGCGCTGGTGCTTTATCACTTATACTAGCGGCAGACAGGGAGAAGGAAATTCGGGGAGATTGTCGCCTGCTATTAAACGCCAGGCGACAGAATCTCCCCGAATCTCCCTGTCTGTCCCCAGCCTTAAGCAATCGTAAAATTAGTGGAGAGTAAAGGTTTTATTTTTTAAATTGCTTTGAATGAGGTTGTCTCCATTTCAGACTAATCCTGCATAATATACGAGGTTGATATGTTATATCTTTCAAATAACATACACACGTCAGAAAAATTTCGCTTTGGAAAAGCAAACCGTTCTTAAACATTAACTGTTTTGATCAAGTCAAGAATTCACTGAACTATTGACTTCCTTTAAAGATCCATAGATATTTATGACTTACAAATAATTACTAACAATAGATTACGGGCGGAACATACACATATATTACACATAAATGAATTCCAAACGGAAAAGCACAATAAAACAATGCCAGTTACACATTCGGCCTAGCTTTATTATATTTAAAAAAAAATCTTCATCTTTGTTTGTATGAAGTGCTATTAAGTACCGTGCTGGAACTAATAGAAGTCTTTAACAAGAGCCAGCTGCTTGTGTCAGTTGCAGGAACAGAAGGATTTCAGCACTTTCATATAAGGTGAGTCGTTGATCGGCTAAATGTATGGTACTTCCTCTCAAACAGGGATGACAGGTTTACCAAGGATGGAGACGGAACAGCCTGAAAACGAGTTTTAAAAGAAAGTGGATATTAATACGTGTGCTTCAAATTTCCAAAGAAACATCTACTCCACTCAAGGCAACAGTTGACCTACTGTGTAATTTCCCTGCCTTATGTGAAAAGGTTTGTTAATAGTTCTGTCTATCTACCAGTGAAATCCTTTTCTCTAAATTGCAAGCTAAATCACCTCTCCCTGGTTTCTGCATAATAGTCCCATAATGTCATGTGGCCAGTGCTAAATGAGGCACATAATTCTAAACCACAGTAATGGATTGGCGCCAGTTAAAGGAGAACTAAAGCCTAAATATGAATATGGCTGAAAATGCAATATTTTATAGAATGATCTAACTGCACCAGCCTAAAATGTCCAGATGATCCAGGATTTCAAAGCTGTCACAGGGGGTCACCATCCTGGAAAGTGTCTGTGACACTCGCATGCTCAGTGGGCTCTGAGCAGCTGTTGAGAAGCTAAACTTAGGGGTCGTCACAAATTATCAAGCAGAAAATAAGGTTGGCCTGTCATATCAGCAGATGCTACAGGGCCGATTATTAAATTCTGATGCTAGTTGCACTGTGCTGCCATGTAGTAATTATCCATATTAATTACTAATCAGCCTTATATTGTGACATTTCTATTCTATGTGCACTGTATATTGTGAGTGGGTCCCTAAGCTCAGTAAGTGACAGCAGCACAGAGCATGTGAATCAGCAGAAAAGAAGATGGGGAGCTACTGGGCCATCTTTGGAGTCACATTTTTACTGCTAAAAGGCTGTGGTTGCCTTGGGCTGGTACAGAAGCACAAAACATAATGTACAACATTTCTAGCTACTTCTTTAGTTCTCCTTCAAGTGGAATGACTTAAGAGACTGTAAATGAATGGGTCATTAACTAATTTTATAATGTATATACATGCTTATACTCTAAAAGAAACTAGGCAAATGCAGTTTTCAATAAAGGGAACTTAAAGCTAAAATCACTAGGGGTGTTAATATGTAACACACCCATCCAGAGGTTATAATTACAAATCTGTTACGGCAGTGTTGAATGGGAATAGCTTAGACTCTGAGAAATATATCCCAGGCCAGTGTATTTTTTATGAAGATGCAGATCATTAGACTAGGGGGAACAGGTCTGCAATTAGAATAACTGGAGCGGTCTAATAATATGGCACTCCCATACGGATTCTTTGTTTACACTTCAAGAAGGGTTATTATATACAAAGTGCTCTTTATATCTAGGTGTGCTTTGCCTTACAGGAGCATAATAATTAGGACTTGTGTTAATATTCTGCCTAGATTTGTTTAAAAACAATTCTGAAGATTGTGATTTTTGCTTTTATTATAAGGGCAGAGACACACAAAGTGATTCAGGGGAAAATTTAGTTGCCCGTGGACTAATCGCCTCTTCTTCGGGTAACTAATCTCCCCGAATTGCCTTCCCGCCAGCTAGAGGGATGGCACTCAGTGCGCTTGGTTTTCCAAAGTCATCCAAAGTTTCCTCGTGAGGCTACTTTGCAAAACGAAGCTCTCAGAGTGTCATCCCGCTGGCGATTTAGATTGTAGCCGGCGGGAAAGTTTTTCGGGGAGATAGTCGCCTGAAGAAGAGGCAATTAGAACATTAGAACCGCTTTGTGTCTCTGCCCTAAATACCCTCTTCCTCAGCAGGGACTATTTATATAGAGATTGAAAAAAGAACTCTGTATAAACAAGCTCCGTCTCTAACGATGAAGAGTTTGTCTGAAGTCAAGGTGAAGTGTAAATTGATAACCGGCCTTCTCCTCCTAGCACAATTATGTTGAAGAACCAAGAAATTGGAAATTAAATTTGTTTTAATTTCACGGTTTGCATAATGCAAGAATAGGAAAAAAATATTTACACAAGCCCAGGTAATTGAACTCAAGTTAAACAGGGTATAATGCCCTTTATTTGATTTAGCCATGCATAAAACATTTAGCGAAAATGTTGCAACAAATGTGATTATAGAAAATTAGAAAATTTTGGGCTTCTTGCTTCCAGCAAAACACACCTAAACAGATTTTGGCTAAGCCATATACCGTTGAAAACGTTTACTGGAAAAAAAAAAAGTTCGAAAAAAAGTGTGTCCAACAGTCTACTCCCGACAAACAGTTTGTGACCCTTTGTGTGATAAAGACAATCTTTCTTTCCAAGTTTAAGTGTGCCATTTCTAAGAATTCTTCATACAGATTATATAACATTTTCAAAAGATACACCAAACAGACAATAGGTACAATATGGCAGATGTATGTAGGGGGTAATCCTCGATCACATGAAGATATTTTCTGAATTCAGGAAAGGCACCTCTGTATAAACAAAACCTATGGCAAAGTTCTTTTGAAAATGTTCATTAGGTGCCAGAATTGCATGCGTTTTTATATAAACTCACTAATGGACAGGTCATCAGAAAAAGCCACAACATGCAGCTGTTGGACTCACTCCATGAATAAGCAACTAGTGGGGGGGGAGAAAACAACTTGAATCAAACAGGATCCAAAAAAATACAGACTGTTACCAGAACAGCTATTTTATGCGGATACATTATAATGGAGTGAGACAGGTTTCCCCTAAAGATGCTTAAACTCAAAACCCTTGGAAAGAAAGACCAGAAAAACTGGTTTAAGTGGTTTAACACCCCAATGTGCAGGCAACTGCAACTGTTCGTTGGTGATATAAATTTACATTAGGCTCACATAATAACATGCAGTTCAGAGCGCAGTCTCCCTTTTCATGCTCAAAGATTTCTTGACGCAGGGAGGGTCGGAGCCCTGTTGACTCTGGCCTGCACACCCTGATGTTCTATTTTGTGGAACAACTAGGGTTTTGCAAAACTTCCCACTGAAAGGAGACAATGGAGCGCTGGATTGATTGGCTGCCCCTCTTAGAGAATGTGTCATGGGGCTGCTAGGGGAACCTGGGCAAAGAACAGGACGGGATCTAGGGCTCCCATCAAGAGAATTGGATCGCTGAACACTAGGGATTTTGTCTGGTCCATTAATGCTGAAGGTAGAGGAGGAACGAGATATCTATGAACAGGAATGAATGAGAAGTTAAAAGAAAGCATCTTTTCATATACCCAGCCAGGATAAAAATGTAAATAGTCAAAAATATTTTGTGTATTTGAATTCCCAAACACAAATGTAAAAGAAAAAAAAAAGTATTACCAGAACATCTAATTAAACAAATTAAAATAATTTTGCAAAGCAACCTGCCCCTCCTGTCATTATATAGCAATTATACATATAATTTAGGATACTCTGATGAATGTCACTCACTGCCAGAGATGTGGTGCTTGGCATACGACAGCTCGCAAAACCCTCACTACTTGGGCCAGGGCTTCGGCCATCTGCATTTTGTACCATCAGTGCCCTCTGAAGAGCTCTCTTGGGCGTTTTGGTGAATGAAAAGGCTCTTGTAACCTGGAAATAAAAGACAGATAAGTAACCTATAAGTGTTTCAGCTAATATAAAATGAAAATGTTTACGTGTATTTGCTAGAGGAAAATCAAAAATAGCTTTGCACCAGTAACAAATGCATAAAATTAGACATTATGGTCCAATTCTGCGCTTGAATAGTGTCATGCCTTTCCATGTACCCATGAGACTGTGATCCCTCGCTCTGTCTGAAAAAATGTTTGGCTTAAGTCCATTTAAAGTGCCAGTAACACCAATATTTGTAATTAAGATACAGTTATGACCATATATGTTATGTTCTAAAAGGTACATCATACAGCACCTTCACTTAATTGCTTTACCTTAAATACACTTAAAGGCATTTCCTAGTTCGACAGGACCTTGCTGTAAACCAGAAGTCATCAGAGCACAGAATAGTTTGAAGTCTGCAGTGAATGTACATTTGTGCTGGGGAGAGATGTGTAATAGACTACAAACTTAATCTGCAGATGCCAATTGCTGAAGTTTCTTCACTACAAAGCTTTGAAGAGGGTTGACTTTGGTTCAAAGCAGAAGCGAGCATGCAGAGCTATTCAGTCTGTATGGTGCCTCGTAATACTATTTGGAATATTCCAGCAGAGCTAGAAAATACATGTTATAAGTGTAATTAAGGGCAACACATCCAGAAAATTTAATGGGAAGCAATATGTACCTTTAATTAGAGCAGCAGAGAGGTAAATATTGTATTAACACATTGGTGTTACTGCTTCTTTAATTGTCAATACTTATAGCGGCAATGTCTGCTACAAGCCATGTTTTCACTTTTAAACCTTAGCAGTTAAGAATGCCAGCGCCTGGGCAATGGTTGGTAGTGGATTACAAGCACAGTGATGAAAATACCAGGTATACTACAGAGAATCAAGCTAAATGTATAACATAGCATTGTGTTATGAATTCTGTCTGAAACCTGTTCAGCAATGACTTTTAGAACCCCCAATAGTCTAAAAAAAGTTATCTAGCAAAGGAAGTAAAAAAAACTAAAAGATAGCTGTACAGATCTACATAAAATAGGTGCAGATGTTATTAAAAAAAATTTAAATCAGGTCAAAGAATATTACCCAATATAAACAAACATGCCTATTTAATTTTTTTTTTGTTTGTTTATTTAAGACACTGCAAACTCCTCTGCGTTCAGCCTGCAAATAAATGCTCCAGACCACTCTTAGCAGATGAAAGGGTGATGGCATATGGGCGGATTCGTCGCCGGTTATAAACGGACACCAACATGGACGACTAGTTCCCCAGAAATTAGTTTACCACCAGCGATATTGTAAATTGCTGGTGGGAAAACATATGTATCGCTTGGATATTCCGAAAGTCACATTATTTCTGGTGGGACATTTTCGGGATATTTGTTGCCCTCTGCAAACTCATCATGTGCCATGGCCCTAAGGATGTATTTAGAACAAGTACAACATTGGTGGACCCCGCATCAATACACCTTTGAATTATGGGGCAATACGAACATCAGGATGCCAAGTACTAGGTATTTGTACAACAAAATTTAAAATACAGAAAGAACTTTTAAGGTACTGTGTTTAGGCCAGATCTATTCCCCCCCCCCCCCTTTAAGGGGCACCAAATAAGTTCACAATGAAGTCACACCTAAACCACTGCTTTCAGTGAATGACTATTTTCAGGATAACAGTGTAGTCTCGCTGTGGTGATTAAATAAATTCTGCAAAGCTGCTACTGAATGAACGCGCTTGCAGAAAATAGTTACTGCATAAGTGTGAGATTGAAGAAGAAATTACATCTTTAATGAACAATAATAATCAATTGCAGGCGTACTCACTTTCTTAGAAGTTTTCTTTATGGCCCTTGATGCTCTACTCAATGTACTATCCACATCTTTTGTGCTCACTTCCAGTGAATCGGCATCAGTAGAATAAATCAGATTTTCCTAGAAATAAAATCATGTAAATAAAGGGCATGTTCTGTCAAAAAAAAAAAAAAAGAAAACATCGGCAAAAAGGGAATATCAGACTGTTGCTAAACCGATCGGTTTAAGCCGTGTTATTTGAACCTTTACTGCCATCAAGTGGAGACCTATAAAGGAATGTATTTGTGTGGCCATTTCAGTTGTGTTTTACTCAAGAAAACATTAGAGACATCTCTGTTTTTACAATCGGCAAAACTAAAAATTGTATGTTTAAGAGCTCTCAAATGCCACCACCTCATTCTGATCTTGCTTTATATCTCCGTTCAAGAATTACTGCAGACACTAATAAAGATGTGCTATACAGTACAATGATATTCTACAGAGCCAGAATACCACCAGCAAATGTAAGGTGGCCGATGTTTATGGCATTGGACAAAATGTAGACCCCAAAGCTCTCGGACACCTCTTGTAAAATAAATGCTTTCTCAGAGCTCCTACCCTATACTTCCTGATACATAAAAGAAAATAGGTGTCTAGTTTTGCCAACTAATTAAAACATTTAAACATCGGACTTAACAGAATGTTCATAGAGTCTTTCCTACTAGCTGACCAGACAAGTCCAAATAACACCCATTAACCAGACTTAATAAGCGCGTTAGTTTTAAATTTAAAAAAAAAAAAGGAAAATATAAATCCACAATATTTGCAGAGGAGCCATATTTGTTTATATGGACTGATAATTCTACACAGTCTCCATATTCATCAGGTAATCCTTTTATTTTCACTATGTCACGAACAATTCACTATGAGAACTCAAGACTCCCTGTATATATTTCCCTATATACACATGTATCTGTTATTCCAGAAACCCATTATCCACAAAGCTCTGAATTACTATATATATATATATATATATATATATATATATATATATATATATATATATATACACATACACATATATATACACATACATATATACACATACACATATATATATATATATATTCGACCACCTACTTCACCAGAATCAACCTACCGAACTGGGAATCATTAGTTTTGATCATATACTCCTATGTGGATACCTGATAAAAGTATTGTTTCTGGTTAAGCATTAAAGAACTACTGGCACACATTTCTAGTACAATAGCACCTTGGTTACAGTTGCCATACACCCTGCCTCCACCTCGCTGCAAGGGCTTACCCCTGAGAAAGAGTGTCTAATTTTTGGTGTCACACCACTTAGAAAGTAGCTTAAGTTGACAGTAAAGTCAATTTACTATAGCGCTACAACTACATGAACCCCCCCACCCCCAACAGCCTAGCTGCTACCCTGGGTAAATGCCCCTAACTTTTATGTACACCTAATGCAGATTCAGGGCATCCATCGGAGTTCACTGCAGCCAACTTCTTCCAATCAGAAATCTTCGGGTCTTTGCCTGGTGATTTGGCAATTTCTGTGTCTTTTGGCTCATGCGCAGTTGTCGCGAGCCAGAAAATTGCTCCAAATGAACATGCGGCGATACACTGCTCCCTTCCTGAAGACTTCCGAAGAGAAGGTGATGGCTGCTGTGAACTCAGATGCCTGAATCTGCACAGAGGGATAAGTTAAATGTTAGGAGCATTTACCCGGGGTAAAAGACAGGCGGGGGGGCAATGTAGAGTAGACTGCCTTTTAATAAGGCATTAAATTCTCCTTTAAGGAGGGAGATCATCATCGTTTCCTGCAAAGACACTTTCTGTGTCCAGATCAGGGCAAGGTGGTGCATGGTTAAGAGGTGAAAAATAATATGCCTTCAAAAATCTAAGAGATTTACACTGGATAAAATAAAATAAAAAATGGTCAACCCTTTAACTTTCCAATAGTCTGTTATAATGCAACATGTCTTAAACTTAATAAACTCTGCTGTGTTTAAACAGATGTGGCAATCTACATGACAGCATTTGTAAGAAAATTTAGACTAGTATATTATTGTTCTTTAAAATATAATAAACAGTAGACCCCATAGAGAATATGCATAGAATATCTAGATTTATAACTGTTAACCCACTGAACATCATTGAAATTATGCAATTATAACCATTTGCTTAAGGAACATTCATATTGATAGAGCAGTCGGAGAGAACTTACAGCATCTGCTTTACAAATGGTGTTGGCTAAATGCCGGCACAGCATCTTCAGCCAATCCACCTTAGGAAGCTCCTCTGTTGTCAGCTGGAAACTAAATAACTGGTTTGTCTGTTCTGTTGGAGGTCTCACTACCAATGCAAATGCATTATGACACTCTGCAGAATTTAAACGGAAACATTACTATGGGTTATTTAGCTCATTTCCCAGACAGTTATTCAAGAAATCATTCTTGAATTAGTGTCCAGGTTATACTCCTTACAAACAATTCATTTACATATTAATGAGATTTCACAAAGCCACAATCGAAATTAAGAGAATAAATGGAACTCTGGACAGATATTTGAACAGTCAAAATTATATGAATCAGAGTGTTATTAATAAACTGTACGATGTTAACATAACCTTTTCATCATTCATTTTCTGCACTGTGGCAACACTGATACACAGCTTTCATTCAATGCATAACAAGTGCTTTAGACACTGCACTACATTCCTACATGGCAGGTTTGCAAGTAACATGATTCATTACACGACTGTGAAGGAAGGAGACAATCTGTTTGTTTCAATAGCTTTGCCAAGAGGAGGCATACAGAGATGCAGCAGCGTTGCATTTTCAGCCGTAAGAATTAGAAAAAAAAACACAGTTTTCAATCACAAAATTATCCAAATACTTGGATAGGCTGGGAAAATCAAACCCATGTTGCGGCAGGACTGGGTTGAACTCGCCAATTCACAAGTACTCCTGTAGCCACATCCAATATCACTGAAAAAATGTCTTGCAATGGCACAGAGTTGCGTGCCAAACATTAATGTGTAAAAATCGGTACAAATTGGCAGATTAGCCTGTGTATGGGTCCTGCATGCCCAACACCTGGCTGAAAATTGAACAGGTTAAGAGCAGTCTGTTGAGGACCATATCAGTTGAGTACCATATAGTTCGGAAGAAATATTTCCCCCATTTGAGGCAAACTGGAGAGCTTTTCAGATGGGTTTTCCTCCTACTACTCTCTCTGCATCAACTAGCAGTTAGGAAAGTTTCATTTACATAAAAGGACGAGTGTGTCTTTCTTCAAGCTAATCTTCCTTTGTACCTCAAACTTGCATAACAGTCCAAAGCTTGTGTACAAAGGGCATTCTACACTTCATTTTGTTGTCTCAAATAACACACCCAAACCGGTCATTTATGAAACTCCACAATCCTCATCTATAGCAACAGATGTTCAGGTACGTTCCAGGGCAAACCCCAGGAAATATATGTTAAAACTTTAAACGAACCTTCAGTGTCTTTGATGTTAAGAACTTTCTTAATCTGTGAAAGAGGCATTAGGCATATGTGTTTCAAGCATGCAGGGGGTCTTGTGTGCACATGAGGACTCTTGAATGCTCCTATAACCTTGTGTCGTTTCCTTGCAATCTGGAAGACAAATTGAACAGAGAACAAAAGTGTTACAAGTAAGTGTGTGAGAGCAGTGAGGGTCAGTGTGAGTGTAGGTGAATATATACATTCATTTTTGTATATCTGAACGTGAACATAAAAGGAGTTTAAAAGATAGAAGCAGTAGGTTAAAGAATATGTAGAAATGAGCATGCAACAGTGAGTGAAAGGGAGTATAAGCACTGAAAGTGAAATTATATTGTTACATGGTGAGAGAATGCATGCTTCAGGTTATGTGAATGTGGGAA
>CM044439.1:119488854-119500986 GCA_024363595.1 Xenopus borealis
AGAGAGCCCAGAACAGCTAACAGGTGCAAATAAGATACTTTCTAACAATTTTGAGATAAGAAAATAAGTAATTGTAACAGTTTAGCCAAGGAGAGATATTTTCAAACTCTCATAATTTGCCAAATTTTGTAAAATTAACGTTAATTAGGCGTGGTCAAAAATGTAGCTGCGCGCTGCGCTACGTGTGAAAAAAATCTTTGTGCCTCTTTTTACTTCTAAAAACTGGGAGGTATGAGATGAACACAAATGTACTACCATGAAATTTAACAAAACAAAACAAAAGAGGCCTGGCTGTGTGTTTATACGTGCTACCTTTAGGTGGCGCTGTGTACGTTATTGCTGTAATGCGCGCTACCGGCTTTGCAAGGACATGACACTACTAAGCGCTTGACTTCCTTCCTAGGCTACATGTGATTGGATGATGCGGCTTTAGCCTCTTCAATGGAATCAACGGCCTTGTAATAACTTGGCCATTGAGGAGTTTGTATGAACTGAAGCCGGCGGCATCATGAGAGCGGCTCCTGCTGTTCTTACGGCGCTGACTGCGCTTAGCGCCTATTATGTGTACTCTCCCCTGCCCAGCACCGTGTCAGAGCCCTGGAAGCTCTTGCTGCTGGATGCCACCTTCAGATGCGTGCAGGATCTGGTGAGTAATAGGCAGCTTTGGATTCCTCACTACACACTCTCTAGCAGCTGTTCCTCGCTCATACCCACAGAGCATCTTATTTATAGGGAGTTATCAGTCTGGGAAGAAGGATTCCCCTTATTAAACAAAAGAACAACCTCATTAGAATGATTGCGCTAATTTCTAATAATATCTACTAATCAGACCCACATAGCCCCAACAGTAACAGCCTTTGTCTGCGATCTTCTTCTGCCCATCTCTATCCCATTACTGTGTCATTCGAGGATCTCAACAGATGTCACAAGCAGCAGGGTGTGTTCAGAGACAGACTATTACCAATATTATCTAAAAAAAAAAATATTATTATTGTTTGCTATATTTCTTAAGTATAAACTATAGGGGTATAGAATAGAATCTATCTGTGCACAATGCTGGAGTGTAAACAAAGGCCACGTAATGCTTATTACTTTCTAATTGATTGGGTGGTTTCTAGCTTTGGTACTGGACTCTGCCCGTGGGCAGTTTACTGTTTTAGTGTTTCTGTCTGTTTGTAGGCAATTTTTTAACATTTTTGTATACAAAATAGAGATTTTGAAGGAGCAAACAGGCATACTCCAAATTATTCTTTATATGGTGCTGACATATTCTACAGTGTTATACAGAAATTACACATTATTTACTGCCCCATGGAGCTTGCAATCCAACGAACCTTGAACATTCACCCACAGTCCCACACTGATGGCATGTTCCCACTCAAGCACAGGGAGAACATACAGACTTTTCTGTAGATAGTTCCCTGGCTAGAATCAAAGGACCCCAAACCTGGCAAGGCAGCAGTATTTGCACACCTTTTCACATCTCTAAATTAAGCTTGATTATTATTATTATGTATTTCTATAGCACCAACATATTTCGTAGCGCTGTTTAACGTCTGCATATGAACCCACATATAGAAATGTTTATAAAGTCTCAACATTTTCTGCAGTATTGTACAATAGAAGGGTACATACATCAAACAGACAAATTACATACAAATACCAGTACAGGAGAACCCTGCTCATTAGAAAAAACAGGAGTCAGTGTATTCATATTCATTTGATTTATACAATAAAGCAGTAGGAAATTTGAAGTTTTTATTTTTTCTCTTGACCTCAAGGGCTAAATGGTCTGTTTCCTAACCCCAGATGTAGCAGAACAGTAACTTTTAGCCTTGTATTGACACTTGAAGCTATGTTGGAGTATGCTGGGAGTTGTAGTCCATGATCGTCTGAGGGCCAAAAGGCTGTAGAGATATACGATACTGTTTGGCCAATAAAAACCAATTACACTATTAACCAGCAGCTAATAATCTCCTTGTGTAACATAGGTTACACCAGAAGGTGTTTATGTGCAAGGACTGGACTGGGCAGTTATCTCAATACTGCCTCAGGATTTCAGGAGCATACACTTATTACTGCTTGAAGGAGCAGGGCAGGCACTCACATGTTTGTGATCAGGGGTATTCTTTATTTGTGCTTCCTAGGTTTCCAGATACAGCAGCATTACTTCAAGAAACCAATGAACCGTTACGCCTACAAAAACAGAAAATGTTAATGGCCGATAAAAACAAAAAACAGATGCTGATGGAGCAAATCTATTTCAGAAAAATTAAGAACAAAAAAATTGTTTTAATATTGAATACTAAAGGTTGTTAAAGTGCAAAGGGCTGTAATAAGTGGCTTAAAGGGGTTGTTCACCTTCCAAACACTTTTTTTCTGTTCAGTTGTTTTCAAATTGTTCCCCAGAAATAAAGACTTTTTTCAATTACTTTCCACTATTTATCTTTTACTTTTTTTTTTTTTCCAAAATCTAAGTTTAAAGTTGAATGTTTGAGTCTCTGGCGTTTGAGTCTGGCAGCTCAGTAATTCAGGTGCAGACTCTAAACTGATACTATTTTGCATCATTTAATTGATACATTTCACAGCAACATCTCAGGAGTTTTAGCAACTATTGTATCAAGTCTAACAGCTGCCTGTAATGAAACCCAGAGATTCTGCTCAGCAGGGACAAAGATAAGAAACGTATCCATTAAATGCATCAGTTTAGAACAGTTGGGGGGCTGCTTTAGTAGGTGAAAAATGACACTTTACACTTCAATATTAGAGAAACGGTTGCAAATTGAAAATAGACAGTAATTGGAAAAAGTCGTTATATCTGGTGATCTATCTGAAAACAACTAGTTGTTTGAAGGAGGACAACCCCTTTAAGTATGTAACATGGGGAATCTGCTGTTGTACAGGTATAGGACCTGTTACCCTGAAACCCGTTCTCCAGAAAGCTTTGAATGATGGAACTCATTCTGCTGGAACTGCGCTCCCCTGCGTTCTGTTTGGCTGCATTCAGACGTAGGATGCTGCGTCTGAACCTGCGTTTGGTGCTTACACGCATCTCATGGGTACAACATAATTGAAAAGAATTTAGTGTGTCTAGACCTGCGCTCCCCTGCGGCTGAACGCAGCCAAACGGAACGCAAGGGAGCGCAGGTCGAAAATGCCCGTGTGTAAGGGCCCATAGAGACCATTTCAATCAAATGATTCAGTTTTTGAATCCTTTTCCTCCGCAATAGTAAAACCGTACCCTGTACTTGACGGTGTATGAAACAACATGTGTAAAGGGGTGGTTCACCTTTATTTTAACTTTTCAATTGGTTTTCATTATTTCTTATTTTATTATTTGACCCCATCCAAAACCGTTAGTAAAGCTAATAATTTATTGTTATTGCTACTTTTTATTACTCCTTTCTGTTCAAGCCCTCTCCGATTCATATTCCAGTCTCCTATTCAAATCAATGTCTGCTTGCTCGGGTAATTTGTACCCTAGCAACCAGATTGCTGAAGTTACAAACTACAGAGCTGCTGCATAAAAAGCAAAATAACTCAAAAACCACATATAATAAAAAATGGAAACCAATTGCAAATTGTCTTAGAATATCACTCTCTACATGATACTAACAGTTAACTCAAAAGTGAACAATGCCTTAAAATAATTATAGAGATCTAAATTATAGAGATCCCTTTTACAGAAAACCCCAGGTTATTTGCATTCTGGATAGCAGATTCCATATATATACTTTGCAGCATTGTAACAGTTCAAAAAACAGGCAAAAAAGTTTTTACTTGCACCCCCTCATACTGTGCAATAAGCAGCTTCTGTTGAATGATAATGCCCTTGCGGGTGCCATTTTAGGCTGCATAAGCAGAAGTGTCACTTGTCACACACACAATGGCACACTCAGCATTTGCAAGCAGTTTGTCTCCCCTGCAATTAGCAGGTCTGGGCTAAGGGCGACAAGGCTTTTTTTTTAACCAGCCTGTTTTTTTTGCCAGGCACAAGGTGGCAGTTGTTCTGTGCACACCCATGCTCAATTCTAAGAATTGCCCTTGTGTAAGTAGCCTTAAGGGTTGAGCGACAGTCTCCACTGTAAAATGCAATTGCAAGGTTTTTATGGAATTTTGGTTACTGTCATTGTCTGAAAGAATGTTGTGAGACATATAATTAAAACACGTACGGTAATACAAATGGAAGTTGTGTGGGTCATTAGGTCACCTAACCAGCTGGGATGGGTGAATTTTGTGTCCCGTTTGTAGACTAGGTTGTCAACTGCAAAGCCTTTAGCTGACAGAAGCCATAATTAAATTCTGAAGGGGGAACACTGAGCATTACATATGAGCCTTACTGGTATGTGTATCACCCATATAGCACAGCACAGGCAATATTATCCCATTAAATTACACCAGAAACACACACGTTATAATGGCAAGTAAGCTGCTATTGTACAGTTCCATTCCAGGAACATTGAAGGAGAACTAAACCCTTAGTAAACAAAAACCCTACCCTACATAAACCCCCTTCCCTGCTTCCCCCCCCTTCCCCCAGCCTACCTGTTTCCCCTGGTAAATGCCCCTAACTCTTTTCTTACCTCTCGGTGCAGAGGGGCAGGAATTCATGGGCACATCTTCTTCTCTTCGGAAATCTTTGTGTCCGCTTCCTTCTCTCTGGCAATTTCCGTGCGCTGATACGCCGCTCTCTTCCAGAGAAGAATATGGTGCCTGTGAACTCGCTTGCCCTGAATCTGATCCAAGGTTTAAGTAAAGAGTTAGGGGCATTTACCAGGGGCTAACAGCTAGGCTGCAGGGAGGTGGTCTATGTAGGGTAGAGTTTTTTTTTTAATAAAGGGTTTAGTTTTCCTTTAAGGTCTGTTAACTATTTCATAATGTTAAAAAAGTAGTAAATGGCTTGGCAGATACTGGACATTCTAAACCCTGGAAATATTACCTGGAATACCTCTTTACTGATAACAGAATGCCACGTTTATTTTGTTGTTTTACTTTATTACTTTTATTTAACAGCTGCTAAATATGTTTCTGGATATACGTCTTCACATTTACAGACACAGTAAGTTTTTGTGCCAAAAATGCCCGGATTGGGTAAAAGAGATTTTCTTTTTTTTTTTAGCACTTTCACCAAGTGTTTTGCTGGGCATATTCGAACCTTTACTTTAAATACACGGAGGTCAGTGAAAAGCCAATATTTTTAGAGGTCAATGGAAAAAAAAGAAAGTCCCAGAGTTATTACTTTCCCAAGATATCCCTTAATTGTAACAATATCAGTTACATGACAACTTGATTTACTAAGACAGATCTGTCCCTTTTGTCCTTTGTGGAGTTTTTCCTCCGCATATATCATGTCCCTGAGTAACCCTAGATTGCCCGTCGCTAGACTCTTGACCTCTGCTCCATTTCCTTTTAAACAGAAACTGCATTTAGCAGCATATTCTGTATCTGCAGCCACATGTGTGATCCATAATAGAGGACTGGCCTATGGGTGGGCACCCCACTCACGTCATTACCCAGAGTGATGGGGAGCGACAAGGGCATTTATTAAACAATTCTAGTTGCAAGGGACTCCTGCTAAACTGTCTTGCACAGATCGATAGCAACAATAAGACCTGATGGTAGTTTTCACTATTTAAAATAATATAAACATGCCTTGACATTAAAACAAAGTGCACAGAACACTTGACCCGATAACTTTTTAAGTTTTTGTGCTTCATAATTTTATTTGGATCCCAAATTCCTTGAATTCCTGAGGGAAAAGTGAGGCTTTGGAGCAGTGGATGTTGCAAGCAAAGTTGTTTGGGAGTGAAATTGCTCATGGACTGGCAGACCTTTCCCTTGCATTACAGCTGATATGTGTGTGACCTTTCCTCTACTTCTGCCTTTAGCAACTGCTAAACAATAGTCACATGACCCAGTGTCTGTCACTCAGTAGCTGATTATGTGCAAAAAACTGCCTTGTCCTGAGAATTCTAAGAATTATTATTATTAACATATATTTATATAGCACCAACATAGAATGAAAAATGGCATTTAGCAATGTAATAATGCTCGATAAACACTTTATTACATTGTAAATTTCAGTTGCACATTTTTATGATCAGATTGAAGCAATGTCTTTTTTATTGCTTTTCAATAATACATTTTACTACATGCCGTGGTGCAAATGAAAAACCACACAATGTAGATTTTGCATTGCTATGTGCTTCCATATCATGACTACTGTAATTACAAAGTGAAAAGTATTTACACAGAGGGAAAACAGCTCTCATATATTTATCTATTAAAGGGGTTGTTCACCTTCCAAACACTTTCCACTTTTCCATTTTTTTCCCAAAATCTAAGTTTTAAGTTTGAATGTTCCGTCTCTGGAGTTTTACTCTGACAGTAATTCAGGTGCAGACTCTGAATTATTACAATTTTGCAACATTTAGTTGATACATTTTTCAGCAGCATCTCTGGAGTATTAGCAACTATTGTATCAATTCTAACAGCTGCCTATATTGAAACTAAGCGATTCTGCTCAGCAGGAACAAAGATAAGAAATGTATTGACTAAATGTATGAATTTAGGAGAGTTTATAGTCAGCACCCCCCTCCCAGAGCTGCTTCAGAAGGTGAAAAATTACACTTTACTCAATATTAGAAAAACAGACATGCATAAAAAATAGAAAAAGTCATTATTTCTGGTGAACTATCTCAAAGTAATTGAACTGAAAAAAAGTGTTGGAAGGTTAACAACCCCTTTAATGCTATTTAAATATTCCCCAATAATTGCTTACCCTTAGTCCTTGTCCATCCTTTTCTCCATAATTTTTTCGTGATTCTTATCATTTTCCTTTTCTGTTTTTACCTTCTCGACCATTTTGCCATTCTTTTTCATTAAATTTTTTGGTCATTTTTCTAAGTTGTATACTACTTTGTGTTAAGCTGCCCATAGACCTGCAGATTTATATAAGATTGTTTGTAATCCGTATGACCGAATATATTGGTGAAACGATCGTTTAAAACTACGATTTGTCCATCAGAAAAAACAAGCGTTTCAAGTAATATCGTCCAGTAGCAGCCCAAAAGCAGATGAGTATATGATGTTTTCGTTTAAACAAACATTCGTTGACGGGTGTTACACAAGCACCTCCCCACATGTTCACAGTTTACAAATTGTAAATCTATCTGTATTGCAATCTATCTGTACCATCAATGGGCAATCTTCATTGTTTAGTGATGACAATTTCTTACCCTACCTGATCAATTTCCCAGCCAATGTTGGGAGAAAGATCGGTAGATGTACGATCATTCATTGCACACCGACCTCCCAATAATTTGGCGAATTGGTTGGATTGCACTGAAATCAGTTGTTCATCAAAGAAAAATCTTTGCGTCTATGGGAGGCTTTACTTTAGTAGTGAATTGCATAGCCTCTTCCAAGCCCCTTGGATGCATTGAGCAGTCCCTCTGATGGCCATAGGATGCAGTGCAAAATAATTTTGGTATCTCAGCCATACACTTGTTCCTCTCCTATGCTCACGTTGTATACTCTCAAGTGGGCTGTACGTTACAATACAAAGCAGCTCTGGTTTGCATATAGTAGATTGTACAGCCACTCCAATGCCATTTTGTTATGTTGCAAATACTTTCTAAACTAAGACCTTCTTGATTGTGTGGACAGAACATCACCCCTTACGTCTATTCCTTGTTTCCTGCTCTGCCATTGACATATAAGGAAGTCACAGTGCAGTTCCATGATCATATGAAGGTACAGGACTGCCGACTGAAGAATGAATGATTCATTTTGTTTTTACTACTGTCCTTCTGTATGGTGGAGATGTGCATAGAAATTTAAATAATGGGAAATTAATGACCCCCCCCCAAAGACCCCTTTCATTCAGTAATGAACCAAAGTAATGTAGGAAAATACTGTAGGCATACTTTTTAATTATTTACAGGCCAGTATGTAGGGAGTGTTTCAAATTTGACATTTTGCTTCAAGAAAATAGTGCCAAAAATATATTTGTTCAAAATCTTAATGTCAAACTAAAAAAATTGACAACTAAAACTTGACAAGATTCTGCAAAAATCAGTTGGAAAGTATCTTCAGTGTTCAAGCAAGTTGATTTGCCCTTTTTAATTCAAGTTATTTTTTAAGACAGTTGAGATTTACAGCCTCATTCAAAGCCTTACCCTTACATTACACACACACACCCATCTGCTAGTGTAAGGGAAAAAAAAGCTAATCTCCAGTCTGCCTTAAAGACACAGCAGTGAATTTCAGGGTGAGACATTAACATTTTGGTGCTGAAATCTACTTTGTGTGCTCACTGGTGGCACAATGCATGTCTGTCAGTGTGGACACCAGGCAGACTGGAGCAGGTTGATCTTTTCTCAACTCACTATGCCAGCACAGAAAAAGCTGTGTGACACTGGCTTTAAGCTGGGTGTATATTTTGGGACGCTAGTTAGTTTGTTTACTTTTCACTGCCATATGCTGAGCCTAAATAATTAATGTGAGATCTGAAGCTAGTGCTTGTGTATATAGTTGTATGTATTATTCCTTTTGTGCAAACCATGGGTTTCATGGTTAAAATAACTTCAGGTATGCTGACACTTAAAGAAATGTTGCAATGATATCTTATGTAGGCCCCTGGAGTCAGCACATGTTTCTTGAAAATTCTAATCTTCAAAGTTCTGACAGCTGTTTTCTTCAGCATCAATGGTAGTCTGACCATTAGCCACATGTCCCTCTGCACATAGACAAAGGAACAGTCTAACTGCTAATAAAACACTAGTGATTTAAAAAAAATCTCAGGTCCTGGATATTTTATGTACACATCTGTCAGTATTTCTTTAATTTAAGGGGAAAAAAAAGAAAACTAGCTTCAGCTTATTTTTATAAAATATTACAAGTTATTAAAAAGATAATGAAAAAACATTTGTTTTATATTTAATGAATAAAGTAAGCTACAAACAAGCTGCAACTCTCATGAATGTATTAACACCATTTGTTTATTTTTCAGAGCAATTTGGCCCACTATTGTGGCTTCAGTCATCATTTGAGAGTCCTGAATTTTGTTTCTAGCTATTTCGACAAGTTGGATCCTATATCTTCAGAGCATTTAAAAGTCACAGATACAGTGTTTGATGGGGTGGAAGTCAGAATCTTTGAACCTGTAAAGGGTTTTGATAAGAATTTGAAAAAAGCCATTGTATATATCCATGGTGGAGGATGGGCCCTGGGAAGTGCAAGTATGTGCATTTATTTAACTGTTCCTTTTAATGTCTTTAATACTCTGAGATGGATAAAAATAAGTAAATATTTTTTCTATGCACACTATAGATTTTAATGCATGGTATCCCTTATCATCATTTAAATCCTAATTCTCGCAGCATATCTTCCTTAATTGTGGGGAAATTGGATTTCATTGCATTTTACAAGGTTTTGCTTACGGTGATCTTAATGTTATGCTACGGGCAGTTGTTTTGAGAAGATTTGACGCCCATGGTAGCAAAGGTGTTTCATGTCCCTTAGAGTGCTGGCACATGGGGAGATTATACGCCAAGCGACAAATCTTCTCTACTGAGGGTGACTAATCCCCAAATGCCTTCCCAAACCTGCAGCAGGATGGCATGAACATTGCTTAGTTTTCTGAAGGAAACTTCAGGCGACTTTGGAAAACCGAATCTATGCGCATGCCATCCCTCCAGTGATTCACGTTCTTACTGACAGGAAAGCATTTGGGGTGATTAGTCGTCTGCAGAAGCGAAGATTTGTGGCTTGGCGACTAATCTCCGTGTGAACCTCCACCTTACAATTCATCTTAATCTGATATTTCCTCCCCTCACCTACTATTAACTAACAGCAAAGGAAAGAAACAAAACAGCTGTAAAAAATAATTTTTTTGTTTGATGTTTAAAGCTTAGGATGTTAACAGGGGAATGGATTTATATTTTCTAGATTGTTAAAAAGCCTGCTGTAGAAAAACCTAGGTCTCACGTATTCCAGATAATAGATTCCAGTCCTATATTTTTAAATTAATTTACTTGGACGTCTTTCCAACCTCTAATAATTCTTCTACAGAAAATATATGTTGCAAAATGATTATTATAAAGCTGTGAGACTGCTCCTTTCAGCCAGCTAGAATCTAAATAGCCGGTGGGATGGCACTCAGAGCTTACGTGAAACCCTGGGCACCTATCAGGAGAAAACTGCATCTGCCTGGTATTCTTCCAGAGAGCACTGTGGTGCAGTCGTTTTTCCTGTTTCTTCTTTCTTCAAATTTTTTGTGGCAGAAGCATCCGCTGTAGAACTAAAGTTCAGCTTTTCACTCTACTGTGTATGTGCAGCCACAAGAAGAAAGAAGAAGCTAGAAGATGATCGATCCGTAGTGAAGGCAACACTAGTGCATTTTCGCTGCTTAGTGAATTTGCCCCTAAATCTCCCTGGGTGCCACCATCCTAAGGATGACTTTAATACACCTCCTTTTTTCTCTTTTTTTGTAATGTTCATTAAGACAATATATTCTTTATCTCTACCACATAGGATTTACATGGCTGCAATAATTGAAGGTTTCTTTCAATTATAAGTTCCTAAGGCTAATGACACACTTCTCCACTGGCCTAGGAAATGCCACTACTTTATATTGCACACATATAGGGGAAGTATAGTGAAAGAATGCAATTTATCTCATACATCATGATATAAATATATCCTTTTTAAGTGTAATCAAAACAAATGTAATATTTCTGAAAAATTTAAGAGAACTTTCATGCTGGAGTCAGTCAGATTTTGATTGACAGGTCAAATACATTACTTTACCTAGATTGTGTACTAGAGCCAGCTGTTTTAAAATAACCAACTCTGACACAAAGTTGCATGATGATACAGATTGATGAGAAAGGGATATTGAAGATTTATATCATAAACCGTAAGCAATTGATAATTGTTTATATTTATATAGTGTCTTATTTCCACAAGCTGAAGCTTACATTAAAGTAAACCTAAACACACAGAATTTCCTGAAATAAACTTACTTGGTTGGCTTCACTGAGCATATTTGCAATTTACACAATTGAATTTCTATTTTTAGTGGTATTTGCCATTTGCCATTTTAGACTAATAACAGGCTTTTAGCTCAACTGAGAGTGAGCATCCCAAGGGTTAACTGAATTCAGGTATAGAAAGTGCATAGACCATTAGTATCACTGACATTTTGAACCAAAAAGAGCTGTTGAACCTGGTCTGCTAAAACTGTAAATTTAAAAATGCAAAAGTGCTCAGAGGATCATTCTTATAATTTTTGGGAGTTTATATACCCTCTAAATTTATTTACAGTTTATTTTTAATTATTTTGGTCCCAAAATCTGCAGTGTGAGAGCAGGATAATGTCATTGATGTCGCTTCTTACAGACGTGATGTAATTGGTGTTTTCTCTGCTGGTGTTTTTCATTTTCATTAGACATAGGATACAGACCTCTTTTCACTGTTTAAAAGAGAAATGGCACATGTAATAAAACTTCTTCCTAAAGTAATTTTTGCTCTAAAACCAGTCTATACTATACTACTATAAATAATGAAGAATATTTAATTGTATTTTGTTTATGCCCTTTTTTCCTTTACATCTTTTATTACATGTCCAATGCTTTTCCTGTTCTACAGAACGGCTTCCTGCTAGTGACTTCCCACTGCAAACAACAAATTAAAAAACTAAACCTATTCCATTTAGCCCAAACCTTTTTCCTGTTAGGTGTGTCCTCCAATTTCTGGTCCTGCTGCAGACCAGTAAAGGGGAATGTTATGTGCAATTCACTGAATGGAAAACCAGTGAAACTCGAGGCTGTGGGCCATTTGTTGTGATTTTCCTGTCTACCACATACTGTTCCTAATGATGCATCTAATTTGTTTGTTCTTCTTTTTGTAGGAATGAGGTCCTATGATAGCTTATGCCGTAAAATTTCTGAAGATGTGAATGCAGTCATTGTTTCTGTTGAGTAAGTGTAAAGAACCAAGCAAAGACATGACCAGGTCTCAGTCTAAATTACACAAATATAGGTTAATGGAGGGCACTCCCAGTATTAGAAAAAGAAAGAAATTCTCTTTTTTTTTTAAGCAATAAGAGGTGCAAATACCCCAGAATAA
>CM044439.1:119509325-119521415 GCA_024363595.1 Xenopus borealis
GGGGTTGAACTTGATGGACTCTGTCTTTTTTTTCAACCCAATTTAACTATGTAACAAAGAGTTAACATAAAAAGAAGTGTGTCAGGTCATTTTCTATACTATACCGAAAACAATAAATCAAAATCACATAATAGTTGAGCCCCTCAAGTTCAAACTGCCTAGCTGATCCAGAAGTTAAAAAAAAAAAAAAAATCTCATCTGATGCCATATCCAAGTTGTGTCAGAGTAGGAAAACATTCCTTCGTGACTCGGAGTCCCTGGATCAACTTTGTAATAAAGACATACAGACATTTTTTTTATTACAGAAAATCATAGCAGCTCTAAGCACTAATACAAATGCCTGAACCAGTTGTCCTTGTACAAACTTTTCTTACTCTGTGTTGCTGTGGTATCCATTAACTAAGCACTGGAACTCCTAAAGAGTAGTTATGAGACTTTCACCTACTTTACTCTGCAAAACAAATTTTAATGGGTTGTTCACCTTCCAACACTTTTTCGGTTCAGTTGTTTTCATGTAGTTCACCAGAAACCTTTTGTTTATTTTCCATTTTCTATTGCCCGTTTTTGTAATATTAACATTTCAGGTTTAATATTTTCCTGCTTCTTGTGTAATTCTAAAGCAGCTCGGGGGGGGGGGGATCTAAATAAACTGTTCTAAATAATACATTAGTTGATATTTCTAATCTTTTGGTCCTGCTGAGCATTAAAGGCAGCTGTTAGAATTGATACAATAGTTGCTAATATTCAACAGATGCTGCTGAGAAATTAATAAATTAATGTAGAAAATTGTAACAGTTGAGAATTGGCACCTGGATAGCTAAACAGTCAGACTGAAACTCAAGAGACAGGAACATTGTTTTGAAAAACAGGAAAATATTAAACATGGAATGCAACTGAAAACAGTCCTTATTTCTGCTGATCTGAAAACAACTGAACTTTAAAAGTTTTTGGCAGGTTAACAACCCCTTTAATTCAGCTTGATGCACATACCACTGGTACAGGCAGAAGTGCCTTTTGCACCCAGCGCTTGTGTCAGTACCAGTCATATATTATCCTTTATTTCTTTGTTTTCTGCAGAGGCGAGTACTTCTTTACTCTGGGCACTGGTTCAAAGAATGTGGATGAATCATTTTTACTATGTATTTACCTCATTTTTAACCATTTTTAACCCTTTTTGTTTACAGCTAGCTGGAGATAGCAGTGTAAAAACCAAAGTGAAACTCCAAGCCTTAATCTACCCTGTACTGCAGGTGTTAGATTTCAACACTCCCTCTTATCAACAAAACAAGGACATGCCAATTCTTTCTCGCTTCGTCATGATAAAGTTCTGGCTTGACTATTTGAATGGAAGCCACAGGTTTGCACATTCAATGCTCGTAAACAATCACACATCTCTTGACCTCAGTGAAACCTTAACCTTGCGGGAGCTATTGGACTGGAATTCGTTATTGCCTCCATCTATCAAGAAAAATTACAAGCCTGTTTTACAAAGCCAGGGCACCCACAAAATAATCAGTGAAGTGCCTGCATTACTTGACTTGCGTGCATCTCCATTGATAGCCAAGAAGGCATCACTTCAGCTCCTTCCTAAGACTTATATCTTAACCTGTGAGCATGATGTTTTAAGAGATGATGGTACCATGTATGCCAAACGCTTGGAGGAAGCTGGTGTTGATGTTACCCATGACCACTATGAAGATGGATTCCATGGATGTATGCTGTTTGCCTCTTGGCCTACTTACTTTTCAGTTGGGGCAAGGACAAGAGATGGATATGTAAAGTGGCTCAATGAGAATCTGTAGATAATTGTAAGATACAGGCTACAGGGTACTTCATGCAAAATATAAAGCATCTGTGTATGTTTTTCACTTACTCCCAACATGATTGCTGGAAACAGTATATGAACATTCTCATTTTGTTAGATCACACTGGTTCTCAATATATCAGTCATTAGAAGTGTGTGTCTCTCACACATCTTATGCTCCATTAAATGGTGCATTCTACCATGTCATCTTTCTGCAGGCACAAGAGATTTGTGAAGAACAAATCATACAAATTCCAGTTCATTACATAATCCAATAGTTTCTGCTATTAAGGGTATATGTGGCTTATGGTGTATCACAAGATCTACAGTGTAGTTTCTAGAACTCTTGAGCTTTATGGTTTATTGTTTGTGTTTTTTATTTCATGAAATTGGATTCATGCTCCCAAGGTATTTTATTAAGCAAACATAGAAGCTACTTTGCACTAACCTGCTTTTCTTACAGTAGAAGAAAATGAAGCTGGATATGGTTTGTCTTATTCCAGTAATATATATTAGATATGTTCTTCTATGCAGATCCACTGTCCTACTAGGTCAGATTTAGCAAGTTGTTTGTCTAAACAGATATATAGAATGTAGGTATTGTTCTAGAGCAGGGGTCCTCAACTTTTTTTTTTATTTTTTTACCCATGAGCCACATTTACATGTAACAAAGAGTTGGGGAGCAATACAAGCATGAAAAGTGGGTTGTGCAAAAAGCCCCTATGTGGACTGGCACATACCAGAGGCTCTGTTTCGCAGTACACCTGGTTTTTATGCAACCAAAACTTGCCTCCAGACATTCAAAAATAAGTACTTGCTTTGACACCACTGAAAGCAACATCTAAGGGGTTGGTGAGTTACATGTTGTTCATGAGCTAATAGTTGGGGATCCACTGCCAGTGGATAATAGTACAGTATAAAAGTGTTATTTGGCTGCTAGTACCTGTATAAGAGTTGAGCAGCATACTTAACTCCAGTTTATTATAGTTAATAATGGGTTTTAACAGTTTCATAGGATAGTAAGCAGACTATTTTTAATACTCAGAGGAGACATTTGGCCCCTACCTCAATCAGGCGTTTAGCATCAGATGCATAAATTGCCTTTAGCTGAGCCCTCCAAAGTCACAAAGGTGATGAGTCCAAAAACTACCATTTCTGGACTGGAACCAACCTTTGGGTTAGGAGGAAACTTGTGCAGTGAATGAACTTCGTCTCCATTACTTATTTGATGCATAGTTTACAGTTTGTGTGCAGAATAACATTTTTGATTGTGTCAGGTACATTCTTTAGCAGATACCTAGGATGAACAGGAAGGGACAATTCCTGGTACACAGTATATTTGTTATCCGGAATTTGCTTTATACAGTTTAAATTATAGTAGCAAATTAGTGAAAGGGCAATAGTATTCTAAGATGAAGACTCTTATTTCCAAAGATTTGATGTTTTAGGATAATTGCCACCAGTATAGCATATAACACTCCTCCATCCCCCAAAGAAACAAACTCATGCACAGACAATCAGAATGCATTCCCTTTAGAAAAGAAGACTACAGTATATAGACTATATATATTGTGCTATATATGCACAATACTTGTTTTTGTCTAGTGTCTTTTAGAGTGCTCCTTAAGCTCCCCATAGACGCAACAATCTTTCCCTGCCGAACGACCGATTTTAGGGAAGTCCAACCAATCTGTCAAATTATCGTGCGGTTAGTGGGATACAAACGATCGTTCATTTTACGATTTTTCGTCCGACATCGGTCTGATGATTGATCGGCAAGGTTAAAAAAATCTTTATCGGTCCCCATGCAATCTACCTATGTTTGCAGGGCCAAGCAGGCTGCGATCCTTCAGTTTTGCTGGCAATGTCTCCTGAAATGGTCTTTTTAGTTGATGGACACATCAGGCATTTAAACGATCGTTTTGAGACAATCGTGGTCTCACGATAACCATTGGATCTTTCAAAAATCTTTATGTCTATGGCCAGCTTTAGGCCTATGGCACATGTGTTTTAAATTACCTGCTAACAGCCCATCTGTGTGAAAGGGATATGTGTAATCTTGCAGACATGACTATCCTTAGGTGAGGATACCTAAATAGGAAGCATCTGTGACTAGGCACATGCATATTGATGACCACCACGTCCCCATAGAATACAGCCCTCAGTATTACAACAAGCGTTCATTTGAGTGTATCAGAGCTTCATGTTGTTTCTCTATGTCTGTGTTACTGCCAGATTTAATTCTATTTATGTTTAATTTGTCTAATATTTGTTAGTGTTTCTACTACTGAGATTAAACCACATTTCTAAGGATAATAGCTTTATTTCAGAGACATGATGGCAAGAATAGTTTATTGGGCACCATAGCAAAGATTATCATGAATTAAGGAGCAATTTGAAATAATTCCTGATGTTTTGCCACTGCACCTTATTTTGTGGCATTAGCTGCTTGTAGGGCTGCTGGAAATGTACTGTTGTCTATACACTGGTAAGGCTGTGCCTTAACAGCATAAAATTGTAAATGTGCTGCCCATTTTTCATTGGTTTCCTGTATTAATGGCCAACTCATTTCAGATGTACTCAGATAATAGCCCTCAGTGCATGGTGACGTCCATGTTTTAACCTACTGTACAAATAACTTTAATCAGAACACCCCTTGTGATGTAATGATTAATGTGGTGGTCTTGATTTCATTTTATTTGGATTGTGTATATTATTTGTCAAATTTCAAATAAGAAAACTGCAACTCAGCAGCTACATCACACACTTGCATAAAATCTGGCATGGTACACTACATAGTACAGGTATGGAATCTGTTATCCAGAAAGCTCCGAATTATGAAAAGGCCATCTCCCATATACTCCATTTGTTTTCCAAGTAATCACTATTTTGAAAAAAAACATACAGTATATTCTATCCATTATCTGGAAACCTGCAATCCAGAAAGTTCCAAATTACAGAAACGCTGTCTCCTATAGACTTCATTTTATCCAAATAATTCACATTTTTAAAAATGATTTCCTTTTTCTCTTTAATAATAAAACAGTAGCTTGTATTGATCCAAACTAAGATATAACTAATACTTATTGGAAGCAAAATCAGCCGTTTGGGTTTATTTTATGATTTTTTAATAGACTTAAGGTATGAAGATTTATTATGGAAACATATTTTATCAGGGAAACCCCCAGGTCCAGAGCATTCTGGATAACGTCCCATACATATACACTAGTCACCAATCAAGACACGCCAGATGGGTATGGTTATTACAGCTTGTTTTGTTACATGCATAGTGAATGTAGGGTTCAAGACACTGAATTACATATGCATATTGCAATGCTTCAGTTCAGTTGACCAGCATTTGTTGTGAACAAAAACCAAAAAAAGACAACAGGCAGTGGGAAGTATCTGGGATATATTGCCCTGGTATGTTTCTGTTGCTTATGCTGTGTCTAGTGACTTGTACCTGTATGTCTGACTTAAATAAGCAAGAACCTGTTCTTTAAAGTGTGTATAGATGTTTCCAACTCATGGGTAATGTTCCCTTCTCCTATTGGAGGTAAGCCGTGACTCCGCTTCCAGATTTGAGACCCTTATTATCACAATCATTTCAGGTTTATTTCTCTTTAAATGCCTATTGTAACAGACTGACTAGCTAGCAGTGGTTTTTCTGTGTCTCATTCATTTAACTATGGCAATGCCTCCAGTGATTGCTTATTACTACATAAACTATGCTTAGGTTTCAGTTCAAGGTCCCTGCCCTTTGGTGCTATATTTTGCATACATTTCCCATGCTAAAAGAAACCTCTTTCTCACTTTACTTACACATACAGGTATCTTGAGATGACCCACAAAGCAGTATTGTTAAAGCTTACATGGTGACTAAACAGCAGTCACATTTATTTTCTTTAGGGGGTTAGGGCTAGTCCAGATGAGAAGATTTGGGGAGATTAGACGCCTGGCGACTACTCGCTGCGTCTTTGAGGCGACTAATCTCCCTGAATGGCTGGCAGGTATCTTGCACCCGCAGTGATTAGTCGCCAGGTGACTAATCTCCCCGAATCTTCTCGTCTGGCCTAAGCCTTAAAGGTTTACTCTGTTTTTGTACTGTTGTATTGTTATGGAAATGATCAGGCCCATTACCTTGATTACCTCTTATTAAATGTATCAAAAATGATATTATGATTATATTATGAACTTGTCTTGTCGACAGTAATTCTTCTAGATAATGATTATTTTATTCTTTTGTGTGTACCTTTCTGAAATATCAATAAAATAATAAATAATTATGAAAGGCTGTCTAAAGTTGCAATATTACTTGGCAACAAAGAAAACCTAGTCCAACTTGATTTAAAGGGGCTTTGTAAATAGGTTTTCATATTCATATGTAATTAAAAATCTAATTCTCAATTTGGAATCTGTGATCACATTTTTATTAAAAGATGAAAGAGAGATGAACAGGGGGAAATTCTGCTGCTCTCTTTTCACTTGTATGGGGTTGTTAGTGGCATAGTTATATCTTATTTTGATCCTTTGATAGAAATGCTGCAGAAGCCCCTATACAAGTACTGTAAATAGAAAGTGGCATAATTCCTTTGTGGCAACCTTTTTTTTTACACCTTTTAATAAATACCTCCTAATTATACAGGTATGGGACCCATTATTTGGAAACCCTTTATCCAGAAAGTTCTGAAATCCAGAAATATCTCCCTTAGGCTACATTGTAATGAAATAATTCACATTTTAAAAAAATTATTTCCTTTTTCTCCATAATAATAAAACAGTACCTTGTACTTGATCCCAACTAAGATAATCCTTATTGGAGGCAAAACAATCCTACTGTGTTTAAATATTTTTTTAGTAGACAAAGTATGGAGATACAAATTCTGGAAAGATCCCTTATCCGGAAAATCCCAGGTCCCAAGTATTCTGGTTAACAGGTCCAGTTCCTGTTTATTTTATCGATTGCTTCCTGATACCTGGATATACAGGTATGGGAATGGTTGTCCAGAATGCTCGGGCCCTGGGGTTTTCCGGATTGGGATCTTTTTATAAGTGGATCTCCATACCTTAAATTTACTGAAAAAATAATTTAAACATAACCAAATAAGGATTAATTAAATCTTAGTTGGGATCAAGGGCAAGGTGCTGTTTTATTTCAGAGAACAAATGTTAATTATTTGATTATAATAGAGTCTATGTGAGATGGCCTTCCTGTAACGGCCCAGGCCGTGCATATTAGTGACCCGCACCCGTCAGTCACCCGACCTCCCACCACCTGCTTGGCCGAGCCCAACTTCTGGGTTCCTTTTATAGACCTGCACCCCTGATTATGTCACAAGAGGGCAGGGCAAGCAGGAGCTCATCTATAAAAAGTGAGCAGTATAGACCATTTAAATGCTAAATACCCACAGAATCACCCCTTTAGGAACTATCAGTTTTAAAGGGATACTGTCATGGGAAAATGTTTTTTTCAAAACATCAGTTAATAGTGCTGCTCCAGTAGACTTCTGCACTAAAATCCATTTCTCAAAAGACCAACCAGATTTTTTTATATTCTGTTTTGAAATCTGACATGGGCTAGACATTTTGTCAATTTCTCAGCTGCCCCAAGTCATGTGACTCGTGCCAGCACTTTAGGAGGGAACTGCTTTCTGGCAGGCTGTTGTTTTTCCTTCTCAATGTAATTGAATGGAACACAGTGGGACATGGGTTTTTACTATTGAGTGTTGTTCTTAGATCTACCAGTCAGCTGTTATCTTGTGTTAGGGAGCTGTTATCTGGTAACCTTCCCATTGTTCTCTTGTTAGGCTGCTGGGGGGGAGGGGTGATATCACTGCAACTTGCAGTACAGCAGTAAAGCGTGATTGAAGTTTATCAGAGCACAAGTCACATGACTGGGGCACCTGGGAAATTGACAATATGTCTACCCACATGTCAGATTTCAAAATGAAATATAAAAAAATCTGTTCGCTCTTTTGAGAAATGGATTTCAATGCAGAATTCTTCTGGAACAGCACTATTAACTGATGCATTTTGAAGAAAAAAAATTCCTATGACAGGATCACTTTAAGAATCCTAGCAATCCACAAGGACTAATTTCACCAAACTAAAGTGGATAATAATTAAATCAGATTATCAAGTCAACATATGAGATATCCTAATTATCCAAAAAATATATTAAATCTTTAAAAATTTTGGAATTAACGCTACTGGATCTAAAAGGTTCTTTAGGTCTCCTAACAAACTCCTATGAAAAACATAGAATAGGGAGCAAGGAATCCACGTTTGCCTCAGATATGCAAAGGATCTTTACATGTGAGGCAGACTGCTCATATGTGCATCTCTTAAATGTGAAATTTCAGTCCATCCAACACAACTTTGTATCGCTTTCACATCATGTTCATACATACTACTGTTGTGCATCCTCAGACTTACTGTAATGTATTGGAGAAAAACACAAATAATGTGGTTAATTATCAATAATGGAACAACCATAAACCAAGACATAAGTTTAGAGGGCCATGGCTGTGGGGGCTTACAATATAGAGGATAGGGATAATATATATTCATATAAAACTAATTTTCCAATTTTTTTCTTAGGTAAGGCCTGGTGTTGACTATGAGAAGCATG
This sequence comes from Xenopus borealis, assembly GCA_024363595.1. Taxonomy (NCBI): domain Eukaryota; kingdom Metazoa; phylum Chordata; class Amphibia; order Anura; family Pipidae; genus Xenopus; species Xenopus borealis. The sequence continues at coordinate 119,517,761 of CM044439.1, forward strand.
GATAGCATAACATATATTTATTGTGGTAATGTATATCCTGAAGCAAAGAAATATGGATAGAAAGACATTATTAAAAAGTACCTTACATACAAGTTCTTACAATCTTAATGCAAACAATGTCCAAGGATATTTCATCTGCAACCAAACATTATTCTTAAAATGTATTCATAAGTCTGCTGCACAAAGCCCAAGGCTGTTTTTATATTCGCCTAGCTCTTATTATATTTACCTACTTGTTTGTATTTGGATGGTATATAATCAGCAAGTAGAACTAGATCAGTTTTAATCTTGAAAGAAGTGTCTCCTGTTGCTTCCTGCTGCACCCATTAATGGCCCAAGCCTTCCCTTCCTGCCATTGTTAATCCTAAACAGTTTAGAACTCCTGTCCATTTAGTTTCAGGTTTCTTTCCCCAATAACCTTCTAAATCCCTGCAGCACAAGCTGGAAATTCCTTAGCCCTTAGCAAAGTCAAGGCACAGTGCGCCTTCCCAAGATGCAGTAGTCTGGTACACATTCTTTTAAGTTCTTGGACCTAGGGGCAGTACACTTTGTATTCACTACACCCTGGTACACAAAGGACAATCCTAAAAAGAAAGTGAATGTAAAAAGAAAGATGGACAGGATTGGTGACCTTCAACCCTGTTTATTAGTATACAGTATTGTCATATTTACTGCATTTGAATCAACTATATACTTTAACCCGAAGTTTAGACTGGATGAAGCAAATCTTAAATTAAAACAAAAAATTAACTGTTCATCTTTTCACTTAATCTTATTTAACTTTTTCTACTGATGACATGATAATTAACTCTGGTAAGAACATCTTCCTGGGCGTAATCTTTCAATCTTTTCTCTCTTTCTCTGGTCATAACTCCACTTTCAAACTTGCCGCTTTTTCTATGCAACACTGCCAAAATCTGTCCCTTAAATAAATGGAAAAACTACCTATTGAAGCACTAATATATAGGTTTGCCACCGGCCGGTATTTTACCACCCTGGCCAATAAAAATGATGGTTGATCCCAATGTTATTAAGTGGGAAAAAAGGATAAATATATAGGAAGGCCGGTATTTTTTTCCAGAAAATGTTTCACCCCTACTGACAAAACATCTAACTCTAGGTGACAATGTCTCAATCACACTAATTTGCAGCATTTATCCTTCTACTTGTGTAGGTAAGTTACCCACCCACTTACATTGTAAACTGTATGAAGTATACAATTATATATACAAGTACCAATGCAACTATACAATTGAATATTTAATTTGCTGATTTACCATATCAAACAGTATATGGTGAATTGGCAGATTAGGAAGTGAAAAGAACCACAGCTTCTCTTTATTTTCTGCTATTCCGATATGGGTTTGGATTATTGCATTGTTCAGTTTTTACTACTTGATAGGATTTAGTTAGGCCAGACACAAGGATTTAGCCAAAGAGTACAACTACACCAGCATTAGGGTGCAAAGTTGTGCTAGCCTATCGACATCGCTAGTGAATTTTCGTCAGGGTCACCGTTAGCAAATTTGCGAAGTGGCAAAATGACTGGCGAATTTTCACAACTTCGCACTTCAGTGAATTTTCCCCTATGAGTTACTAGATGGGGCCAACTTTAGATGATTGCCAAATATTTAGCATGTATTATGTAACACCCAAAGTATAATATATATACTATGCGGCAGAGTTACTATTGGTCAAATTTCGAATTGAAAAAAATTCGAAATTCGACCATGTGAAGTAAAATAATTTGAATATCTCATTTGAAGGATTTTACCGCAATTTGATCGATCGAATAGAAAAAATGTGTACGATCGATTAATCGTTCAAATCGATCGAAAATAATGGTCCCCAATTCGGCAGCTTTGATCTGGTGAAGTAGGTGGTCGAATAGGGGAAGTACTTCGACCATCGAATAGTCAAATATTCTAATAAAATTTTATTCGAAAATTCGAATTATTCGAATTCGAATATTCGATGGTCGATTTGCCTAATTTGCATATTCGAGGATTCGAAATAGAATTTTATGCAAATTCAATCGAACTTCGAATTCTTCACACAAAGTTTGTAAATCTGCCCCATATGTACGTGAAAGAGGCTCTCAACAGGAGCGATCTTGATGATATCGCCGCCTGAGGTGGCCTTCAATATGCCCCCCCCCACGGCGCTTATTTTTATGGCTTTTTTTGCCGCCCCTGGTAACCAGAGGGCACTTCCGTCTGAGGCGAGTCATTGGCTGAGTGCCCCAGGCTCTCAATATACTAATGTAAATCTGAATTAGCTACAGTTTAACTAGAGCTAAGATAGCAGTGCAGTTTGTACATCACACCAGGTTCCAAGCTACAAGGTTGTATGAAAACTTTGCAGTGAAAATTTACTGTAGTGACAGTTTCAGTGGAGTGGTTCCACATTACCTTACAGTGGTACAGTGCAACTGCTCCCTCACATTGTTCCATTGTCAAATGAGAGATTGATGAAATGAAGAAGAAAACTAAAAAAAAATTAGCATGGCGGGCCTTATTTATCGAAATCCGGATTTTTCTATTTCATTTAAAAAAGTCCGACCAAACTAGAATCCACGATTGGACCTTTATTATTAACAAAGCACGATTTTATGGGGACAAACGAAGTTGACCAAAAATCCAAATTTTTTCAGATTTTTCTTTTTTTTTTAACTGATTGATTTTTTCGGGCTTTTTCCAGAAAAGCCAGCAGATTTTTGCCCATAAGGTCTGAAATAGTTGGATTTTTTTTAGCACAGACCTTCCAAATAGGATATGGACCTCTCCTATTGACTTATCCCCTTGGCAGGTCTGAGAGGTCGGATTTTTGGATTCAGGCTTTTTTCATTGTCAGGGTTTAATACATTTTTTTGATTTAAAGAGTTTTTTTCCTGACCAACTTTTCCAAGTAAGATAAAATTGTGTATGAGAGTTTGGTCAAGCTTGGTTTAATAAAAAAATAAGATACTGTTTTAGTAAATAAACCCCCTAAAAGGAGTCCGTTAGCATTAGAAACTCTAACTGACAGGCTGAGATGGGACAGTCAGGTTGGAACGGCAAGTAACAATTAACTACAAAAGCAAAGCTATCAGTGAAAATCAATCAACATGACCTATACAGTAGGTAACTTTTTATGTAGATGAATATTTTGAAAATAATCACTTTAAGAGCTACTAACTGATGGGCCCCACAGGCTGCCTGGTTAAATACTAAATACTTTTTACACTTGCCATGGATGAAGTCCAGACTATTTTGAAAATAATATTCATAGCACTCATCAAAATGATAGAAAAAGTTCCGTCCACCCACGTTACTGGATATCAGGGCTAATGATCGAGTTGTTTAACATTAAACTATGTTTATTGGTTTACTATTACCCAAAACACAAGTGATATGCTAACTGTCTCATTTATGAGACATCTTAAATGCAGAAAGAATTGCAGATATATTTTGGTCCCCTTGCAAAAAACAGTGGCTGTTTTTTTTTATACTGCAGTTTCAAAGTAATACAACATAATAGTAGATAAGAGCAGGGTTGGACTGGCTCAGAGTGACACCGGGAAAAAACTCAGTGGGCCCTGACTCTTATGGGCCCCTGCTAGGCCACACCCCCTCTCCTGAAGACTCTAAAGACACTAGTCAGCAACACCATCTGC
>CM044439.1:119521534-119547011 GCA_024363595.1 Xenopus borealis
CTGTCTGTCCCTACCCTTAGGGTCAGTCTACATGAGCAGATTCAGGGAGATTGTCACCCGAAGATGAGGCAATTTGTGGGGCTACTAATCTCCCAAAATCTGCTTGTGGAAACTAGTTACTAGCCATTGCAACACTTCGGCAAGTTGGACAACGCTAATTCACTAAAGTGCGAAGTTACGCCCAGGGCGCCAAACGCTGGCAAATTTTTGTTACAGAGAAAAAGGAAATGATTTTTTTAAATTTGGATTATTTGGATAAAATGGAACCTATGGGAGATGGCCTTTTCGGATTATTTGGATAAAATGGAGTCTATGGGAGATGGTCTTTTCCGTGAAATTCAGAGCTTTCTGGATAATGGGTTTCCAGATAATAGATCCCATACCTGTGCACAATGCCTGCCTTACAGGGTTCCCTTGCACACAATGTACTATGCAATGTACCTTATGCTGGAGTTCTTTCAATGTCATTATTCACAAATATATGATTTAAGGTAGACCTCATGTACCTATTACAAACAGTTTTTTAAATACGTTACTACTATGTACTGTACCATTTGTATTTTACATATAGATATAGAGTGCTATTTACAATGAAGTCATTGGGTTGGTAAGGAAGAAGTTGAAGAAAAACTCTGCATCGGGGAAGTACCAGGAAACAATATTGTGAAATGTACAATCGTATTTATCTGACTGTATCTAATAACCCTGATGGGGTCTATGAAAACCAGCAAATCCCAACCACAGTTTTTCTGTGCTGCCATGTAATGTGAATCTGAATTATAGTACATTTAATATTGGATATATGCTGTAGATTTTGAGTCAATCCCTAAATTAAGGTAATTAAAACAGTCCAATATATGGGACAAATTCACTTAAGGGTGATTTTTCACCAGCTACCACTTCACCAGGTCCACTGGCCAGGTGCAAATTTGTTACCAGTATGCCAATTCACTAAAAAGCGAAGTTGGGTCTCAGCAGCCAAATTCTGCGAATTTTCTCTAATGCTACTTCTTCTAGGCGAGCATTTCATAGCGAATTTTCACTAGCATTCATTTCTGCCTAGCAACACTCTGCTAGCACTCTTGCACTCTTGCACCATAATAAAGACAGAAGAGATCTTCTAATGGCCTAGACATGAGCCCACCCTTACACAAATGTGGCCTGCCCCTCAAATTAGTTTGTGAAGATTGTTCACACATAAATCTTTTATAGTTCAGACTTTCGAAGACAATTCTGCTTTAAAAACCGCCAGTGTTTTTTACTTTAATGTATTTGTGGCACACAGGATATGATGTCATTGACATAAGATTTAGCAAGATGTAGCTTTGTTATATCAGATCGTTTGGTCTGAGGTGGTGACGTAAACTCTGGCAAAAGAAGTAACGTTCAGTAACATTTGCATCTTTGTGAATTTGCAAAGTAACGATAGTTCGCCACAGCGAAAACTCTCCTGGTGATAGGGTGCGAATTAACGCTAGTGACGGATAATTTTCCTCTACGTCTGTTAGTGAATAAGCAATGTCTCTGCAGATGAGATTTCTGGTGAACAATCGCTAGCGACAGCCATTTCTCCTTTTATGCCCCTGCCCCTATGTGTTGTTAATTAGAAGAAAGGGAGCCAATGAGGTTATATTTGGAATTATATTAGAAAATGACAGATTTACTAAATTCGTGTGAAGGATTCGAATTGAAAAAATATGAATTTTGAATTTTTTTTGGTCTATTTCGACCATCAAATTTGCAAATATCGACTATTGAATAGCCCGAAATTCTAATCAAACTGGCAAAATTCGAATTCGATAGTCGAAGTACTGGCCCTTTAAAAAAAATTTGATATAACAATTCGGCAGATTAAACCTACAGAATTGCTATATAACCCTATGGGAAGCTCCCATAGGATTTTCCCAAGTTTTTTTGATCGAATAAAAAAAAATTCGATCGAATGGTTAAAATCATTCGAATTGTTCTATTTGAACGATTTTATCAATCGATCAAATTTTTCTTATTTGATTGTTCAATAAATTGAATTGCGTTAAAACACCTCGAACTCAAATTCGAGGGGCTTTAATTCGATGCAAATTCAATGGTCTAATTCAAGGGTTAATTAACCCTCGAATTCGACCCTTAGTAAATCTGCCCCTAAATGTTACCTAGGTCATGTTGATAATTTTTTGCTGAGAGGTTTGTTTTTGTATATAATTGTTAGTTAAAGTTCTTAAGCCTGCCTTTCTGACTCTCTGACTTTGCCAACCTGACTGTCCCATCTCAGCCTGTTAGTTACAGTTTCTAATGCTAACGGACTCCTGCTGCACAAATATGGCAGCCCCCTCATACAGGAACATGGGGGATCAGACAGGTAATGTAAAAGCATCATACAAATACTTTATGGCAAAGTTAGAAGTAGCTTTCAAAGCCAATATTATAATAGATATAAAAAAAGAGCTTGATTTCAGGTGTCAGTATCTCTTTAAGTACTCCCTTAACAGGAGTTTATTAGTTTACTGCACATTCTCATCAGTAGATCTAAGTTTCGTTTCCACTTAAACATGAGGAAGTTATTTCCTGAAACCAGAGCCAAGAAAAAAAAAAACATGCTGAATTGCTCCTCTCAGGGATCAGTGAGAAATAAAAACATTCAGAACACTTCCTTGAAAAGCAACAGAGTTCCTCCTCCCTACAAAACAAACTTCACCATTCCCTCAACTTATCACTGGTTTTCTGCCTGCTGCCAAGATGATCACCACCACTGCTGCTGCATCCCATCCTTTTTCCCTCTGTGGGCTTGTGCTGCTTTTTGCAATATTACTCCAGTCTGTCTTTGTTGCTGTCACATATATATACTTCACTAATGAACTTAAACAGGTATGCTGCCTTTTTTATTCCATCTGGCAATACACTGGATTATCCTGAAGGCACCATTTGTATGTGTAGTATTTTGCAGCAGTGTCCTGCCTGAATATTTTGTATACAGGACTCACCTGGAAAAAATGTAATGGCTGTTGGAGACGAAGGTGTTTACATGTTTATTGCACTATATTGCATTTGTTCTATATGGCCGGCTATATCACTATTACAGCAGCATACACCTTCTTTAAACCTTGTAATCTTTTTTATTTTCACTTGTGTCTGCACTGCACTCTGCTTTGGAGATCTATCATAGTGTGCAAGGAAAGCGAGAGAGCTTTAGGGCTCCTACACACGGGCATTTGGACCTGCGCTCCCCTGCGTTGCATTTGGCTGTGTTCAGCCGCAGGGGAGCGCAGGTCTAGACGCACCTCATTTTGTTCAATGAGGTTGTACCCACGAGACGCGTGTAAGCGCCGAACGCAGATTCAGACGCAACATGCTGCATTTTTCCTGCGTTTGGCGCCTACATGCGTTCGCGTGAGTACAGCCCCATTGAAAATAATTGAGTGCGTCTATACCTGCGCTCCCCTGCAGCTGAACGCAGCAAAACGGAACGCAGGGGAGCGCAGGTAAAAACGCCCGTGTCTAAGGGCCCTAAGGGAGTTGGAGACAGAGATAGTGAGAAAGACAATGAGATACACACATAGAGCATAATCTTTTATTTGTTTGGGTGGCAGGAATGCATTTTACTTTTTTGTTATAATGCACATATCATTTGTTTGTGCAATATGTTACTGTCTGTATCACCCCAGGCAGTCCTGGTACTGGCAGGGGACATTCTGAAAGTATATTGGGGAGTAATACTAAATTTCTTGCATCTGAGTCATTACACATTTTGCTTTGTGCTCAGATCTCTGTTTATAGGCAGGCACACTTTGATTACTGAGGCGGAGCACCCTGTGCAGACATGTTGTGTGCTTGCATAATGCTTCTCTTGGTGCAGGATTGTATCCAGCAAGCGTGATTTATGTATGCCACAGGAATACTTACAGATAGCGTTATTGGATATCATTTTTGCCATGACTTGAGAAATGCCTACTGTACGAGACTTTCTGTGCTCTCTGCCCTGACAGTAGTTTTAGAAAGAACAGGATTCATTTACTAGTTCCATACACATTCGCTCCTCTGAGGCAAATTGGCTTAAATGAATATGTTGCAGTGAGAATATTGAAAGCAAATATCTGGTTGCTCTGGGTGCTTGCAATAGAGTGTTATTTACATCTTGTAAACGTCGCTGTACACACATCCATAATGAAAGAAATTGTAATTTTTGGATGAATATTAATGATTATTTGGTAGTTTCCCTGGTATTTGCAAATATAATTGCTATTGAAATCAGTACCGTATTTATTTGTGCCTTTTTATTCTCTGCACTGCTGACTTCTGATTAACAGACCCATAAAGAAATGTGCAAGGAATTCTGGTAGTGCAAGTTCTGTGCAACAATTGCCCCTGTGTCCTGATTGAAGGATTCTGATATTCATACCTGTGGGATTTGAATAAACATCCAAACTGAATCCAGATGTATATTGAATGACTAGGGGAAAAATGTGTGGCTTTTGGTTGTTTAGATATTTTATATCCCATGACTAGACTTAGTGAGGTTTTGGCCAAATCAGGACTGTGCAAGAAGGGCTGATTTTCTCCTAAATCTGCAAGTGAATCTAGTAGTTTTTTTTATCCTCCCTTTGTTTGACTGCAGCAGATATACTGTAAGGGCTCAGCCACACCTGGCGATTCTGGGAGATTGGTCCCAGAATCGCCAGGTGTGACCTTACTCTAAGGGCTCTTCCAGACAAGGAGATTGCAGGGAGATTTGTTGCCTGCGACAAATCGCCGCGTGTTTGGGGCAACAAATCTCCCTCAATCTCTTCCCCCAGTCTCGCGCCCGCTAAAGTGTAAAGTCGCCTGCGCCTAGTCACACGTGGCGCTCTGGAAGGGCTGGGGTTGCCACCTCACCCCTTTAAAACTGAACACATATGGAATACACAGCCTGCATGGCTAATTAGCAATTAATTTAGATGAATGATGCATGGATGCACATAAATCAGTTCAGTCTGCAGCATGCATCTAAATGTATTGCTAAATAGCCATGCAGGCTGTGTATTCCATATGTGTTCGGTTTTAAAGGGGTGAGGTGGCAACCCTAAAGAGCCCTTAGGCAGTGATCCCCAACCAGTAGCTCGCGAGCAACATGTTGCTCTCCAACCCCTTGGATGTTGCTCGCAGTGGCCTCAAAGCAGGTGCTTATTTTTTAATTACTGGCTTAGAGGCAAGTTTTGGTTGCATAAAAAACAGATGTCCTGCCAAACATTCTCTCCTGTAGGCTGCCAGTCCATATAGGGGTTACCAAAAAGCCAATCAGAGCTCTTATTTGACATCCACATGGACTTTTTCATGCTTGTGTTGCTCTCCAACTCTTTTTTAAATTTAAATGTGGCTCACGAGTAAAAAAGGTTGGGGACCCCTGCTCTAAGGCATAATGCCATTGCACTGTGTGCACATTCACAAATGTTGAGTGTTTGGATTTTTTCTCTCTTTATCTGAACCTTTCATTTAACCATGAAACTGAAACAAAATGTGTCTCAGCTCAAGCTGGACAACACCACAGCAGGATTTAACTAAATGTTAGCTCATGCATCCTGTTTCATTTTCTTTCTAAAGCAAAAGAATACTGAACACTGAAGTGAGAGGGGTTCCATTTGGCTAGTGTCAAAATACACAACTATCATCTTTAAGCTGGCCATAGATGAGAAGATCCGCTTGATTGACGACATTGCCAAAGAAGCGGATCTTTCCCTGATATGCCACTAACTGGCAGGGCTATATCAGGGCCAAACGATCGGATTACGACTAGCGCAATGTACTTCCGACGGGTCGGTTGGAAGGAAATTCAATCTTTCCGATCAATATCGTGTCCAGATATCGGTCAGGAAGACCTGTCGGAAGCCCCCATACATGGGCAGATAAGCTGTCAAATCAGTCTAAACGACCAATATCAGCAGCTTTATCTGCTCGTGTATGACCACCTTTACTTTCAGCTTCTGATAATATAGAAAACATAACATGGTACACACAGGTCCTATATTAGCTTCCTACCTTAGACTGGCATCTTTCTATTCCTCTAGCTGTCCAAATTGATGGAAGTAGTAGTTCAACAAGATTTAGAGAGCCAAAAAGATTTATTACACTAATGAGCCCCAATAAGAGCAAAACAAAAGAGTTGGCATCTGATCAGCAACTGCACTGCCAGACTTTAAAACCCAATGGGTGAACTTATAGGGTATTCCAAGAAAATGGAAATGATAGAAGTGAAACTGAGTTTCCTTTCCAGACCTTTTAATGTGACCCACCCAAATGCTAACAGAATAGATACCTTTAAGAACAGGTTGCAATATAAAATGGATGGTTACTGGTATAGTACTAAAATGTGTTTTAAAAAGTGATCCCAGGTGCTGATCCGTTGATCCAGAAGGGTCTTTTTCCTCACTTTTAGATGCATTGTATTTACTTAAGATTGAAGACTATTCTAATGAATTATTCCTTATTTAGCTTTACTTTTGCTTTCATCTTGACCAACTTGAAATGAAAAACGGAACCATGTGAGCATAAAGTATATCCTGATGTAATTTTCAACCGTAGCTGCTTTGCTTACTATAATAATGAATTGTGCCTTCCTGCTCTTCTCTAGTTTGTTATCTGTCATTAGAGCAGCAACCACAGCTGTAAGGAAATAAGTCATATATATGACACACTATAATAATACAAATATAGACATTTTTAAAAGGACACTACAAGGAATGACTTTGATTATCAGTGTAGGGCAGTATATTCCATCATTACACGTGGTTGTCAATGAGGGAACAACAGAGGTGACAAATAATGCACAGTATCAGCAGGAAGCAGCTCACAACTACCCTGAGGATTTTTTGATTAGAACCGCTACCTGCCAGTGCTTATTTGAAATAAAATGCCACAAGAACAAATTCATATTATCACCACTGAAAAGCAGTGGAATGGAAAGTATAGGAAATTACATGAGCAAGCAGCATGACCTTCAACCGTGATTTAAGATTTTGTTTTTCTCTCCCACGCTTATATTAAATGAAAGTTGCTTTTTGCAAAGCTCTGTATTTGACTGACAAGTGCATCTCACCCCATGCAATATATAGGCAAATAAAGGCTTCCTTACATTGACTTTTCCCATCTAGCTCCGTGAAACGTACGCCAGGAGCAACATTGCCTGTTTAACTGGAGAAGATGTTGGAGATTTATCACAACCCTCCACTTTTGAGGATGGATATGAAAGGAATGATCCTTGTTGGGAAATAAAGTCTCACTTGCACATTTTAATCAGAAAGGTGATGTATTCTAATTAATACCTCTATATATGGAGACAATTTCATGTTCATGGATAGAAATACAGAAACAATAACTGATTTCTGGCTACAATATAAATTAGCCTTGTATTCATACTTGTCCTAGGCACAGTTCATAAGTGTGGTATAAATAGATGTTTCTAGCCCCCACAGCAAATTCAAATAAGGGCTCCAAAACATTGGTAAGTTGACCTATTCTGTCAAGATATATTTCTTACCAATTAGGGTCTCACTGGGTTTACTACACTCCTGAGCCCCCCCTGTGATCCACGGGTCCTGATTCCTTTGTAGTTAGCACCTTGTCCATTCTCATCTCATACTTTACTTCATTAAGTCATACATTTCAATAATACACCTATGTTTTTCTCTGTGGGATGCATAGTACCTATAGATAAAAAATCATAGGGGGGAAATTCACTAAGCAGGGAAAATTCGCTAGCTTTGCCTTCACTAACGTTCGCCGCACTTCGCCAGGCAATTTTCGTCAGTGCTACGCAAATTCACTAAAGTGCGAAGTTACACTAAGGTTGGCGAATGGTAGTATAGTTGCCCTAGTGTTACTTCACCAGGCAAGGCACATTTACGCTAACGATGCCTAATTTATAGAATAGAAGTATATGTTACAGCCACTACATTCCACTACACAAGCCCAGGAAACCTTTAATAAATAAAATAAAGTTGTTCTTTTGCCCTACATGTGCCCCCTGTATAGTTGTGTTGCCATATGTTCGGAAATGTAGGGGGGAAGGAGGGTAACCCCCCCAAAAAAAAATTTGCTCTTTTTCAGACTATCACCCTAGAAAGGTAAAACACGCCAGCGTTTTTTTGGGACTTAGAAAACATTTTTCCAAACTCCTATCTATTGTAGTGAACTTTGCCAGGTCTGACCTGGTGAAGTAACGTCTAGCGTAAGTGGTAACGTTCAGGAAAATGGTCATCTTAGTGAATTTGCATAATTGCGATCCTTCGTCAGTGCGCAACTTCGCCTGGTGTAAGGGTGCGAAGTTGCGCTAGTCTATCTACTTCACTAGCGAAAATTCGCCAGAGTCAGTGTTAGTGAATTTGCTAAGTTACGAATTGACGTCACGCTGGCGAATTAGTGCTAGCGTTAGACACTTCGCGCTTTAGTGAATTTCCCCCATAGTGTTGTTGGGGTGCTGTTTTGCTTAGTAGCTGAGGAGAGCCTATGCAAATTAATACATGCCTCAGTTTCTACGCTCCTGCAATTCGCATTCTGAATATTTAAATTTTGAAGGCTGGTTTAAATTTTATAATCTTCTGTGCTCCATGTACATTGGTAGCACCAGGCAGTTAGTGTGGATCAGGTATGCTTGCACACGATAATGCCAGGAATGTTGTGGGCCCTGAGAGGTGGCAGAACAGCATTGTGCAATTGTATGACCCTAGTTTTGAAACAAATACAAGAGGTCCTCTGCACTCAACCCATTATCAATATATTTAAGACATTGAGACATTCTGTGCATACAGCAACTAAAAAATGCCTTACCCTTTAAACAAAACAGGGATTGTTTGTCCATATATTGCAATATATTTAAGATGGCCAACTACATCAAAGTCATCCCATATCTGGCCAGACCTATTCTCAAATTGCATCTGATTCATTAAGAATTCTATTGCTTCATTATACATTTTACAAAGAGTCTACGTTTTACCTGCAACTTACTTGATGCTTTCAAAGTAAAACTCCCAAACCTAGTTTTGAAACTCCATGGCAGGGGGACAAAATGTTCAAACTCACCCACAATTTACTTAGAATGGAAATCACTTAAAGCACTGGGTTTCTCAAGTAATAAGTTCTGCAGGTGCTTGCATGTGATTCCCATCCTAAGCATTTATCCCTATTCCATAGCTACAAAACAATCAGGAAATAGAGCACTGGAAATTGCCCCTTCTGCCATTATCGTTACAAATTAAAGGGTCATGTTCATTAACTTTTTTTTCTTTTCATCCAGCCATAATATTTCATGCAAATGTAGAATTGCACCTGTTTAGGAAAAAATAGATGGTAAATATAGGTCAGACTATAAATATAACAGTTTCCCTTTAGCAAGAGACCGGCTTGAACACAACAACAAGAGCACAGAGATCTATGCTATTTACTTTCGTTTTTATATCAGATATTGTTTGTAGAAACTCAGGTATGCATTATACAAACACAAATAGCTGTAATGCACACCTCACATTATATGAATCGCCCAAATGTCAAACAAGTATTTGGGCGGGGTGGTGTTTTTGTATGTATGTCAATTGTTTTTTTTTTGTTGTGTCGTTTTTTCTGAGTGCTCTTTGACAGCTTCAGCCACACATGATCCTGAGAACATGAGCTTATACCCACTGTCCCCAAAAAATTCCTTAAGTTTAATATTGTGCTTTATTGTTAATGACTATAATTCCTTTTACTAAACTATGTTGCATCCAATTATTGATTATTACTGATGTTTTTTTCTAGATTGTTTTGAAAAATTACAAATCAGACAACGCAGGTACTTTTTCATTTTATTTCAATTTTATTTTCTAAACACCATATTGAATTTGCTTCTGGGTTCAGTAAGGGGGTGATCTCTGAAAAAAGAGAACAAAGCACAAGATCTACTCAGTTTGCATAAATTCAATATTTTTTGGCAAAATTCAGAGACCTCGGCTATCAAGATCAGAATCTTAGTCTAGACTCCAGAGATGCACGGATTTGCGCCAGTTAGTTAATAACAGGCAAATGGAGGCCACGTCAATGAGTAACAACATGGAGCCCTGTACTTATCAACTGGTTTAAGTTGGGTTTTGCACCTTGTGCCTCGTTCATCGAAGTTAGCACAATCAGCAAAATGACAAAATAGTTCAAGCAGGGGCATGGGTTTGATGTATGGGGTTTAAATTGTAGCATTTCTGCCCTGACAAACTGGGGTGAGCTCTAATTTCACTCTTGATAGATATGCCCCAATATGTATAGTTATAGGACCTGTTATCCAGAATGCTCAGGACTATATCTAGAGGGTATGCACACTCATAAAAAATTAATCAAAGGTATGTCAAAAAAATGTTTTCTTTATATATTCAGTAATACAATACACCACAACAACATTGAGGGTGGATCAATACAATCAAGATACAACAGTATATTTTCTTTTTTGCCTTTATCGATCCATTGGGTGGTATGTATGCATGCATTTATACATGTATACTGTTGTATTGATCCACCCTCAATGTTGTTGTGGTGTATTGTATTATTGAATATATAAAGAAAACTTTTTTTTAACATACCTCCATTTGTTTGCTTAATTTTTTCTGAGTGAGCATACCCTCTAGATATAGTATTGAGTTTGGGGTTACTAATTGTGGGTGTACCCCTGGGATATTTGCACTTCACCTATATGCTTATTGTAATATTTGAAAAACTTTTTGTTGCTGATTGGAGTGCCCTCCGTTAATTTGTCATCCAGAATGCTCAGGACTTGGTTTTTTTTTTACAAGATATCGGATCTTTCTGTAATTGGAATCTTCATACCTTATGTCTGCTAGAAAATCATATAAACAATAAATAAACCCAATAGGCTGGTTTTGGTTTAGATTATTTGGAGAAAATGGAGTCTATGGGAGGTAGCCATTCTTTAATTTCGGGGCTTTCTGGATAATTGGTTTCTGGATAACAGATCCCATACCTGTACCACCTTCTAGCTTTATGCAAAAATATACAGAGCACAGGAATTTGACTGAGCCGCACCACTGATTACTTCTTTTTATAGCTCCGTGGCAATCCATCTGCAGCACATTCTCTCAAATGCACAAATCTAATTTTATGAAGTACTTGTTCACAAATGTTTTATAATGTCCTGTCATTCACACAGGTAATGTTAAAGAAAATAATCAATTAGCTGTTTCTCAAAAAGAAGAATATCCTGCTGGAGTAATAGCAGCACATGTAACTGGAGATAGTGGGAAAGCTCTACCCCCAGAAAGTAAGTTATTATAAGGAATCTCATGGAAAGTGTATGTAACGGAATGTATTTTCATTGGGGGATACACACCCAATTAAAAACCACATTTGTTTCAATACTTTGCCAATTTATACATTTTTTTAATATGAAATTTATTGAATAAGAAAGACTATCTGTCTTGAATTATGTTCCAAGAAGACCTTTCTTTTATAACTGATGTGTACTTCTTGCACAATAAATGACTACCTTAACCTTTGGGTATAAACACACAGCATAGCATATTAATGCTCAAAAACTTCCTACCACCATCCCATACCTGGGTCTTCTCTGCCAGTCGGAAATATCAATTTAATTTCTATACTAAATCACAATCTGTAGGGTGGTAATGTTCCCTGCCAGCGCCTTTGAGGTTAGATTGTGATTAATACTGTGTAGAGTAAACACATTTTGCTAATTTTCCTAAATGTTTGGCAGAGCATAAAGACTTTCATAAATACATTTCACTTACTGAGCCAGAATTTCTTTATCTGTATTATCTACACATCATTTCAAAATATACATTCTTATAGAGTCAGATGATTTTCATGAAGAATTGTGGGGTGTTGTAATAAAAATATGCATAAGGAACTTCTCTTTTGCATGTATGTAATGTATTTACTGTAGCAACCCATACACCAGTGGAAACAAGCATATGCAATAAAAAAAGTAAAAGACTAAAAGAAAAATGTGTTATAATTGTGATAATAAAATATGCCAAATTCAAGCAGGTCTCAGAAAATGCACTCTGCTCACATTTCTTCAATTTGCCACTTTTATTACATTAAACTTTTATTCCATACCCACTGGGCTTGATGAATGAGTGTATATTTATTCAGCCAGAGCGACAGTGGTGTATATGAGCGTTATCAGAATAAATAGGATATTATAACTACTATCTCCTACTGAATCCATTTGAATACATCTTCTGTATGAAGCTTATTTATGCATGAATTTACAGTTCTGCATTTACAGTAACTCTTGGATTTATATTTCCATTGTGCTAATTTCCTTGTGTACCTGGAATGACTGAAATTTCCAAATAACTGTTTCATATTAAACTTTTACTTGCTTCGTCGGTCATTAAAATGTTCTTTTGTTCTTTGTCCACTTCCTTTTAAAAGATGCCTTTCTGAGGAACTATAATGGGCAGAAAATACAAGGGTGGAAATTCCACAGGTCTCCCTCTTTTCTAAGCAACGTAGAAGTAGAAAACGGTGAGCTTATTATCAGAAAAAGCGGGTTTTACTACATCTACTCGCAGACATACTTTCGAAAACGTTTCACTAGGGGAACAGAGGAAAGAAAAGGGAAACTATTAGTTCAACATATTTACAGGGTAACAAGCTACCCAGAACCACTTCTTTTAATGAAAAATGCTAAAACAACATGTTGGTCCAAAGAGGCAGATTATGGTCTACATTCCATCTATCAAGGAGGAGTTTTCAAACTCAACAAAAATGACCGAATATTTGTCACAGTCAGCGATATTAATATGATAGATATGGATGAAAACTCAACATTCATGGGAGCTTTTTTGGTGGTATAAATCAGTGCTGTCCAGCTGTAGGATAGTGGGACAAAACTGGCATTTGAGGCATTTTATGGTTCCCAGACTGACCAAGGGTTTTGTTGACTTCTTTGTACAACATCACCATTTCCATATAATTCTACACAGTTTTTCATTAACGGACAGCAGCGATCTTAAACATCTAGCAATCATAAACATGTGTATAGCACCATGGACTCAATTCAAGTAAAGAAACAACAAGAGCTGTTGAAAATGGTAATGGATCATCTCTACATCCTGCTTTATTCTAGAGTTAGACATATGGAACCTTACACAGCAGATCAGGCTTCCATCATCTTCATCTTTGGGGGTAAGGTCTGTTTTTGTCTTTGTTATTTTTTTAAACAATTAAACACACATTATCCACGAAGGACCAGCACCATTAATAATGAAAAATGCTGCTTTATGAATACAAAGGGGGTTGTAGGTGCACCCCAAGGCAAAATAAAAGTAATATACAATCGAAGTTCAACTGATTGGTTGGTGCTAGCCTATGAAATATATGACCAGAGGTAAGTAGTTAAGACTACCATAAGGGGGTTTACTTTGACATGGTATGGTGGCTTGGCAATTATATTATCTTAAACTCATCACTTAAAACCCTGTTTTTGAAAAGATGAAAGCAAAGTCACATTACAATAAAAATAAAGTCTTAGAAATAATATAGATATCTGATAATATTTATTATGCTCAGTCATTAGTGGCCAGTCTGTATACCCAGTGTGACACTGTATTGTCATGAAAGGAAAAAATACCCCCAAAATGAATACTTGAAAAGAATCTTATCAAACTGGTATATATATTTAAGTAAATATTGCCCTTTTACATCTCTTGCCTTGAACCACCATTTCGCCATGGTCTGTGTGCTGCCTCAGAGATCACCTGACCAGAAATATTTCAACTCTAACTGTAACAGGAAGAAGTGTGGAAGCAAAAGACACAACTCTGTCTGTTTATTGGCTCATGTGACCTAACTTTATAGTTTGTTTGGTATGTTTGTGTGCACCGTTGAATCCTAGGATCCCAGGAGGCTGTCCTTATTTTTTAAAATGGCAATTTTCTATTTAGCATTACCCAATGGCACATGCTACTGAAAAAGTATATTATTATTAAAATGGCTTATTTACTTGAAGCATTGTTTTACATATGTGCTGTTTTATGCAATATCTTTTTATAGAGACCTACATTGTTCGGGGGGTATAGTTTTCCTTTAAGCAAAATTTCATTTGCATAGAGTTTAGGGTTTTAGAGAGCTAGGGAGTCTTTTTTTATCACACTATGAGGAAACCCACATAAAAAAGCATTACACGCATTGATTTCTATTGAAATGAGCATGTACAGTTTTGCTTATATTAAGCAGTTGTATATGTGTGTATATATTTATGTAAGCTATACCATCACTGTGTCTGCTAAACTAAATCTGGCCATACTGGTTGATTTTGGGGTTCTCCAGCCAATTGCATTTTGTGTCATTTGTCAAGATATAGGGATGACCAGATCTACAGTCCTATCCTATCCTGATTTAACTGATCAGTTCATACACCTGAAAATGGGCAACAGTTACATCCAGGTTATTCAGAACCTCACACATGGACTGACACAAATTTGGTAACCTGTCACTTCAGGTATGACCAATACAGAAATGTCAACAAAGCGCATGCCATTCTGAAAAAACCCTCTCTTGACCCCTCCAATCTTGACAACCTCCGACCTATCTCTCTGCTACCTTTCATCTCTAAACTACTAGAGCACCTAGTCTACAACCGATTAACCTCATTCCTCTCTGACAATAACTTGCTGGACCCCTTACAATCTGATTTTAAACCACAACACTCCATTGAAACTGCTCTGACCCGTCTAACTAATGACCTTTTAACAGCTAAAGCCAACAAAAAAATTGTCACTATTAATACTGCTTAATCTCTCAGCTGCATTTGACACTGTAGATCACCCTCTCCTCCTCCAGTCCCTTCATTCGCTTGGCCTTCATGACACAGCCCTGTCCTGGTTTTCTTCGTACCTCACCAATCGTTCCTTCAGTGTCTCCTACAACGGAGTAGCATCTTCTCCCCTACCTCTCTCTGTCGGGGTTCCTCAAGGCTCTGTCATGGGACCCTTATTATTTTCTCTATATACTTCCTCTGCAAATTAATCAGCTCATATGGTTTCCACTACCACCTCTATGCTGATGATACTCAGATCTATCTCTCCTCTCCTGATCTCAACCCAGAACTCCTAACTCGTGTCTCCTCCTGCCTGTCTGCTATCTCTACTTGGATGTCACAACGCTACCTTAAATTAAACCTCTCCAAAACGGAAATGGTTCTTTTCCCATCCCGGAAGTATCCATCGTCGTTATCCTAGATTCTGCCCTGACATTCACTCCTCAAATCCAGTCACTTGTTAAGTCATGTCACTTCCACCTAAGGAACATATCCAAAATACGATCATTTATCACCCAAGATGCTGCCAAAATTCTTATTCACTCTCTTGTGATATCGCGTCTAGACTATTGTAACTCTCTTTTAATTGGCCTTCCCCTCCAGAAACTGTCACCTCTCCAGTCCATAATGAACACTGCTGCTAGGCTTATACACCTCAGCAACCGCTCTTCCTCTGCCATACCATTCTGCCAATCCCTGCACTGGCTTCTACTCCCCTTCAGAATTAAATTCAAATTAATGACCCTGACATTCGAAGCACTTCATAACTCTGCCCCTCCCTACATCTCTGAACTAATCTCCATATACTCAACCCAACCGCTTGCTACGCTCCTCTACTGACCTGCTACTCAACTCTTCTCTCATTACCTCCTCACATGCTCGCATTCAAGACTTTGCAAGAGCTGCACCCCTCCTCTGGAATTCTCTCCCACGGTCTGTCCGACTTTCTCCCAATCTTTCAGCTTTCAAGAAATCTCTTAAAACCCACTTTTTTAGAGAAGCCTACCCTCACTGTTAACTACCCAATGCAATACTGCTTACATTACTACATCTCTCACCCAATTTACTCTGATCTTGCCCACTCCCACACCTTGTGTATGATTCCCTTCCCTTTAGCTTTTTCTGTACAGGGCCTTCCTCACCTCCTGTTCCAGTATTTATTGATGTATGTAACTGCATATTTATTGTGATGTATGTAACTCCTTATGTTCTATGTATGTAATTCATGTGATTTAGTTGTATAATCACACTTACTTTACAGTGCTACAAAATAAATTGGCGCTATAAAAATACATGTTAATAATAACAAATGTCATGAGGGTGATAATTCAACCAAAGTATTTTGAGATCTAATTTTACCAAGAGGAATTATGTTGAAATGATCACCCCCATGACATAGGGTTGTTTGACATCTCTGAATAGCCTTCTAAGCTGGGACAGAAAATACCTTACTCAAGTGAAATAGGTCCATGCCCAACCTACAGATCACTGCATTTGCAGACAAGAACGAATGGACATCCAGGCTAAGCACAAGTGAATTTCTTAGTACAGTGATGTTCAAGCTTTGCTTGCTTCTTCTTACCCCTGTGCTAACATTTTGAAAAATAGTAGACATTTGTTTTATTGACAAATATTGAGTACATTGAATGGCATACATATAGAAACATTGCTACCTAATGATATCCTAGACACTACATGATCCTAAATTTACTGTATTGATAAGTCTGTACATATTTGTTTACCTTAATGCATAATTGTTAATAATTACTAATTAATATATATGTATATTTTTGTACATCCTACAGATTTGTAAATAAAAAAACTAATACTAAAACAGGTGGTATTGTCTTTATCTATGTGAAATATGAAATCCATTGTTGTTTTTATGAACCAATTATCATCCAGGACTCACAATAAATAATCTGCCTCCTTTTTGTCCATGGGACTTTGTTCACATTTATTTGAATGCACTTTAATGTTTTTGGCTTATTAAAAGTGTCAGATTATATTGTTTCTGAATTTTGGTTTATGGTGATGCCCAAAAAGTCATCCATGGACCATGGAATCAAAGCACCACTAAAGATTGTAAGAAAGAAATGCTGTTACAACACAATTCAGTTTCATTAGCTGAATTTAAAAAATAAAATCACTTATACTGTACTTTGCCGATGACAACTCCCATTGCCTTCTACTGTATATGAAGAGTTTTTAAATCTCAAATTCAAATTTGTGTGTTTAAAGCTAAAAAAAACTAGAATTGAGGGAAAATTTAAATTTAAGTCAAACTCTTACTGTTATTATATTTTAAAAGTACCAATGCTATGCACATTTGGTGGCAATCTAAAAATACTCTTATAAATCTCCTCAATAATCTCAAATCTACATGGTATTTTATTACTGCTGGGCTAAAAAAACTGGACCACTTATGTAAAAAGACAGAAAACTGATTTTGTTGCCAAAGATCTTGACATTTTAAACACATAACATTCTATTTTACCCTGTGGTGCCGACACAGTCATCTTCTAAGTAGATAAGGTGCTTGTTTTTCCCACTAGATGGAGCTAAAGTGACACAAGGCATGACCTACAAGTACACTAAGCTAACACTTTCTCAAATAAACATACTGTATAGGGGAACAGAGCAAATTGAGCAAGTGATAAAAAAAGGCACAGAGTGAACAAAATCTTAGCAAACTGTTAATTTATTTATTGCCATTGTGGTTCCTCTTTTTTTTGTATGAGAATTAGTTTTGCTGAATTAATGCTGTTTTATTTAAAGGGATTCTGTCATGATTTTTATGTTGTTTTTATTTCTAAATTACACTGTTTATACTGAAAATAATTAACTTTACAATATATGATATAAAATTCCTGAACCAGCAAGTGTATTTTTTTAATTGTAATATTGGTGTGTAGGCAGCCAGGTCATTTTGCCTGGTCTTTGCTTTCAGAAAAAGCCGGGACTTTAGGATGGAACTGCTTTCTGGCTGTTGTTTCTCCTACTCAATGCAGCTGAATGTGTCATAGTGGGACATGGGATTTTACTATTGAGTGCTGTTCTTAGATCTACCAGGCAGCTGTTATCTTGTGTTAGTGAGCTGCTGTCTGGTTACCTTCCCATTGTTCTGTTGTTAGGCTGCTAGGGGTAGGGATGCCACCTTTTCTAGAAAGCAATAACGGCCTTCCCATAAATCTTTTCCCCCTATTAATAACATTGGGACCAATCATCTATACTACCTGCCAGGTGGCAACCCTAGCTAGCTAGGGGGAGAGGAAAGGGAGGCGGTGATATCACTCCAACTTGCAGGACAGCATTAAAGATTGACTGAAGTTTATCAAAGCACAAGTCACATGACTGGGGGCAGCTGGGAAACTGACATGTCTAGCCCCATTTCAGATTTTAAAATTAAATATAAAAAAAAGGCCACATATATCCGTCAATCCATCATGGTGAGGCAGGTCTTCTGGGACCCTATGTCCCTATTTATGCAGTGCATTAAAAAGGGCAAGGTACATTTATTTGCCATCCATGCCTGTAAGTATGCATATGTTTTTCATAGCTTCCAATTCCATGAAAACTGGGAACATATAAAGTTCACATGGCATCACCATATGAGAATAATATACCATTTCACACAGTGTGCCTTCAAAGAAGAAGCCAATGTAATTGGTTTCCCTAGAAAGACTCTGGTGCTACTAAGTACATATATGGGAGAAGGAACAAAACAACAGCTGTGACTTCCAGACTCGTAGAGTGCATTTGAGTATATTATTAGGCACTGCCAATGGCAGAGACACAATGTTTTGCAGCTCTTTATTGTCAATGGGGCTGAGAGCTTATGACAGACAATTAACAGCATTCAAGTTTTTATTTATGAAAAAAAAACCTCAGACTCTGCAAAGGCGTATTGCACTTTAAGATTTTAAAGAAGCACATATTTATATAGTCCATGGAACAGATACACAAGTAGATTGGCCATACACCCTGCCTCTTTGGCCATGCAGTGGCCTGTCAAAAGGGATTTGGACAGATTCTGCAAATGGTTCCACTTACTGTACAGAAGTAGCACGTTATATATAAATCAAAATGCTGAATTAGAAGTAATATATTCACAGTTCGTGGGTTTGGAAAGAATCCTTGCTGATGTTTTTTTCTAAGGAAATATACGATTCCTCAGCAGATAAGGAGGTGAAATGTCAAATAGGAGCAATAATGTAATTTGGCCTTCATAAGGGATAGCCAGATCAAATCATTTCCAAACAAATAAGCTGATTGCTGAGATAAGTACAGCCACTTATGGTAGCTAGATCTTCTTCCATCTCAGCCAGAATGTCTATAAACAAATTAATCTCCAACGCTGAAAAGATCCTAGTTCTTCCCTGCACTTTGTGTTTTATATAAGCACACTGGGGAATGTCTGGCTCCTTATTTTCTGTATAAACAAGTTACTGAGTGCTGCATAGGGTTTCTTTTTTACAGTCTATTAAGCTGGCCTTACATGGGCGAATTTGCAGATACTGTACATATGGCATTCATCCAATGGGGTTTCCAAGCCTTTCAAGTCAATATCTGAGCCAGTCCCAATTACATATATGTTGGTCCTATATGTCAGTACACATCCAACTCAGTAAATAGTAATGCCCATTGTTGGCCCATGTAGCTTGGGTCTGTCGCATATGCATTATACAGCTATGGATTCCGGTATCTGAAAGCTCTAAATTATGACATGAACTCCAAACATTTTAGCCAAACAATCCAAACAGTACCTTGTACTTGATCCAAACTAAGTAATACTTATTGGAAGCACAGCCAGCTTATTGGGTTTATTTAATGTTTCCATGATTTTCTAGTAGACATAGATCCATTATCCAGGAACATTCCAGATCCCAAGCTTTCTGAATAATAGGTCCCATACCTCTAGCATATTTGTAGCATTTGAATTTTTAGAAGTGGGACAGTTTAGACTACAAATCCAGTCCCCTTCTGTTTATAGTTATGGACAGACACACACATGACTCCCCATCCATTTCCTGAAAAGGCCTGTCCATTTTGGAGAGCGTGATTTGGTAACGTGTTTGCATCTATTAGCAGTTATCGGCAATAAAGTATTTATTTCCATAGTGATATTTAACTTTTAATGCTGTTTTGATCACAAGTAGAGAGAAACTTTCTTTATCTAATTCCCTGCTTAGCCAGCACAAAGTCTCTAATAAAATTTTCATGCCAGTAATATTTCCCCTTTAAAGGTAACACTTGGTTTAACTGGAAGCGCTATTCTAATTACACCCACCTGGTAAAAAATAAAAACCACCCCTAGATTTATTGTAATTCAGACTAATAAATGTACACTTGCAGTAAATAAATGTCTGTGCTATAATGTACAGTGCATATCTGAAAATACCATAGCACAAGTCTCATGTCCTGTACATTGATGATAGAGGACATCAGCTGTTTCTAATGTTGAGAGTTGTAGTTTGACAACACCAGCATATTGGGCAATCCCTAAGATTGGGGCAGGGACAAATTTCTTCTCTTCTAAACTCTAAAACTGTCCCTTACTGTATAAAGACAGTGTTGATCTCAATCAGAGTTCCCAGTTAATATATTTCCCCCTAGTTATTAAATTACCATAATAGTAACACCATAACACACACAGTGCCCTCAGCTCTATAGCTACAGATCAGTTTATTATTTATTTGAATACTCTTTACAATATAGTTGGCTCCCTGACATTGACGTTCTCCCTTTGTGTGATGCAGTTTGACACCTGTATATTGGTTTAACTCATGGCATTCATATAAAGAACAGCTGGCCCCATGTGCAGAAAAGGGTAGTCAGTTGCCAGACTGATTATTATAAGTAAAGATTTACATAATATTCTGGGATATGAACCGAGCCTTACAGCTGCTAGAGTAATTGAATGAGAGTGATAAACAAACTAATCTATTAGCTGAATGGCATGATTACTTCCATGGGGGAATTGGGGTTAGTGTTCTATGTCTGTAGCTGTAGTTTTTATTCCATAACTTGTTTGTGATGCTTCTCAGCCTCTATGAGAAATATACTAGTGAAAGCCCCCAAAGACACCCACCAGCATGTAAATTATACATTTGAGCATCATGCTTCAGTACTTTCTCAGATGTCCTGCCCCAGTCCCCATGTAAGGGAGAAGCTCTGGCATGAGCGATGTGTGTCTGGAAGAGACTGATCCTGCTCCAGCTTTCATTGTATCCTGACAGCAAACAGACTGAAAGATGCTTCAAGGGAGGGGACAGAGAAGAGGCGGGCTAGGGTCCCTTGGCTTCTTTCCACAGGCAAAGCTCTTGTGGTATAATGCACCCCTATGGAGCAGGAGAAGGGGACTGCACACAGCACACTGCAGACATGGAGCAGCTCCCCCCTCACAAACCCTGATTCCATCAGCTGGCAGCATATATGGTCAATTACACAGCATTCAATATAGGAGACTGATCAGGAATGGAAGGGTGGCCAGAGGAATGGTTTCTGTATGTGTATCAACTAAAGAACATCTTGTAAAACAGAAATGTTTTGCTTGCAGGGTGCTCCTGGGCTGAGGAATAAAAGGAAACGAGACCTTGTGTCCAGTGTAGGGAAAGAGAACTGTGGGATCAATTAGTGACTAGTATTGCTGATATGTTTTCTTATACCATGGATTTGTTTTGTGGGAATCTATGAACTAAGAACATGTCCCCTGAGATATATTTTCAGAATCTGACTATGGATTACTATTACAGCAGCAACAACTATTCGTGGCCGGAAGATCCTGGTTTCCTTTTCCCTGTCCCAGTGTTGACTGGGATAACTGTCACATGTATTCTTCTTTTCATCATAGGGATATTTGGAAATGTGATGACTATGTTAGTGGTGTCCAAGTATAAGGATATGAGGACTACGACCAATCTCTATTTATCCAGTATGGCATTTTCTGATCTTCTCATTTTCCTCTGTATGCCTCTCGATCTCTACAGACTTTGGCAGTACAGACCATGGAATTTTGGGAGCACCCTCTGCAAACTCTTTCAGTTTGTCAGTGAGTGTTGCACTTACTCCACTATACTGAACATCACAGCTCTCAGCGTGGAACGTTATTTTGCTATCTGTTTTCCCTTGAAAGCCAAGGTAGTGATAACCAAAGGGAGAGTAAAGCTGGTCATCTCTGTCCTCTGGGCAGTGTCATTTGTCAGCGCAGGGCCAATCTTTGTCTTGGTTGGAGTTGAACATGAAAATGGAACAAACCCTCTGGACACAAATGAATGCAAAGCAACAGAGTATGCCATAAAGTCAGGTCTCCTAACTATAATGGTCTGGACATCTAGTGTGTTCTTCTTCTTGCCTGTCTTTTGCCTCACCGTCCTCTACACTCTCATAGGCAGAAAGCTGTGGAGAAGGAGGAGAGAGACCATAGGTCCACACATCTCTATAAGGGACAAGCATAACAAACAGACTGTGAAAATGTTAGGTATGGATCTCTTTTGCATTCCATATACTGTATTTTGTGCTTACATTGCTGGCTACATTCCCTGTCCAGGGTATGTCTTCACCCAGTAAATTGCATTTCACAAATGTTCTGTCATTTCTGCATGCGCTATTATCTGCACTTAAGGGAATATTTGCCATGAGCATTTACAATATGCAAAGAGGCAAATTGGGCTTCATTCTTTCATCCCCTCCCTCAACGATTCTCTGATTTACAGACTCCCAGTTTTTCGTTTTCTCTGATTCCCTATAAACAGTTCCTAAAAAGGCATGATATATAACTGTATATATTACTACAAAACATGCATGTATTTGTCTTTACACCACCTTCCTAGTAAGCAGTGTTAGCACATACATTTTTGTAACTCAATATTGTATCTTAATGTAATAACAGAAACAAACAGGTGTAAACCAGAACATCTGAGGGGTAATGTATAGCTCTGCACAAAAAACCGTGGCACATCTTTATTAACTCCATGTTAATTCTACAGTGGCTAGAAGAGGAGCAAGGTTCCTGGAAACAGAAGCATGGGAAAGGTGATGTTAACAGTGCAGTAAGGGTTAATCCCTGAAATCAGGGTAGTTTGAAAAGTCACACTGGCGCTTACATCAGCTCCTATAGTGCTCTTAATAGTTTGACTTAATTATTGCTTTAAAGCATAAAGAACTTTCATTTCAATTAATTTTTTTTTACAAAATGCTTAGATGTGTATTGTTAATAAAACTGAACTTTCTTTGTTCTTGGAGCATGACACAATTATGTGTCATACCTTATGCAACACTCTAACAGTTAAACAGAGGATCACATAACGCTAGCCCTTTTAGTTGGCGGGAGCTGCAGTTCCCAGCATCCTCTAATAGCCAGAAGCTGATGACATATGTTGTGCAGTTTACAGCAAGTGGAGGAACTAAGTAGGCTTCTGAAAAATCAATATACTTTTTTTGGTCTCAGTTACAGAGAAACTGCAGTCATGTTCTATTCAAACACCCAATGAAAAAGTCCAGGGGAAAATGGGGCAATTAGAGGTTAAAGAAAGACTCAAGAAAGTAATTGTCTGATAAAAAATATTTTGCTATAGGTTGTCATAGGAACCAATGATTGCCCTCAGTACCTAAACAAGCTTTTATCCCTTTAACACACCATGGATTTTCACTGAACGTCAATAAGCCCCGCTCCTGTAGTGAGCGTTTCAAAAAAATCACGACATTATGAATGCTATCCCTTTATATTTGTGGTCAAAGAAAAGCTGCTGTGTTATCTGCCATGCATTAGAAATAAGCCATTATCCGGTATATAATTACGACCTTCCAGAGTGCGCAGGCTTCCTGGGTTATTTGTTAGTGGGAGAATATATGGAAGCAATCTGAATCTGTGCATAGAACTCCAGTAGATCCATCACTGAACTCCATGAATGATGAGAATATACATTCCGTATATCAGTGACATTTTCCATCAAGCCAAACATATCCTTGATTATTATTCACCATGTCACCCTCAAGATGTTGAAGAACTAAGACCACATCATGTCTTCATCTAGCTGGTAATATGATGTAGTTTTGATAGTGATGCCGCAAGGGCATCTTTATTTCAATTTCTGCCTCACTTTATAGAGGTTCTACTTTCAAGTGAATGTGTACATGTGTCCTCTGAACAGACAGCTTCACTGAATGAAATGATCATGACAAAATGATGGATGTCCTGAAAATATATGTACTGTATAATGCATCTGCCTGTCATAAACAGGGGGATAGTAAACGCATAAATGCAGAAACACCAGTCATATTCATAAGGTAGGTGTGTATAATG
The DNA here is from genome assembly GCA_024363595.1 of Xenopus borealis. NCBI lineage: Eukaryota > Metazoa > Chordata > Amphibia > Anura > Pipidae > Xenopus > Xenopus borealis. The sequence goes on from CM044439.1 coordinate 119,545,627, forward strand.
GTGCACTTAAATTTCCCTTCTGATACTTTAAAGGGGACATGCCTGTGGGGCTTATTGATTAAAGATCTCTGTTAGCATCTCTTTAAAGCACTTTGCGTATACCAATAACTACATGTTATTGCTTCTGTTGAGGCATAAAGCACTGCCAACTCATTTCCATTCTTCAAACAGCACCCCAGGTATTTAACTCAGTACTGAGTAACTGATATTGCTTCCATACTGTGCCAGTGCAGTAACAAATAGCACCCAGTGACGGCTTTGTTTTCATCAAAGATCAATCAAAGATCAGTCAAAGGCAACATCTCAAGTGATGCTACGGGTTGCTGAACAGTAGTACATTTGTACCTATGATGCTTTAAAAGGAAATATCTCCTATAGGCAATTAAATTTAAAACGATCCTCTGCCTACAATGCTCCAACATGTCCCTGTATAGATTTACACAATCTCTATAAACATTTGTTGCCAAATTTATTTGGTTTTATAATAAGAGAAACTGTAACCCCCCACCCCATACTGAAGAAAGAGGTTGGGGACAGATGTGGGGAACTAGTGAGTAGAAAAGTTGGAATAAAGAGAGAGAGTGTTGGATGCAGTTACCAGACACAGTAAAAATAAAGACTAGTTGCCGACTGTCTCACAATTTCACTGCACTATACGTATGTTCAGATTCTCTTCTACTGCAAAAACTTGTGGAGTTTAGTTTCCTTGTACTGTAGGTGGTGACTTCCTAAACATGGGGAAATTGTGATTATTATAAAGGTATTTAGTAGCTGATGTCTGTGTCTTTAATAAAAAAATAGGTTTCCTTAATTAAGTCAGTGGCAACACGCAAAGTGGAAAAACAGGCACAAGGAGCCCTTTGCATATTGTGCAAGAAAAACATGCAAATTCCAGTGCCAGCTAGTTAGCCTCTGTTGCAAAAAATGGGATTGTGTCATTTTTGGCACTATTTACACCATTTGTGTTCATTTTGCTATCTCCAACTTAGCTGCATCCATGGAGATGAAGGGAATATGGTTCAGTACTTTGCTCTCATACAGTCTAGGCTAAAACTCACGTATTCCACCTAGGAGCAAATGACCACAACCAGTGCTCTGAAAAATTCTGCAAGAGGACTCAATCCTCAAAATTGTATGTATGTAGCGTAGTAATAAATTGAATTGGGAAGTGCAGTAATAGCAGCTAAATGGTAATTCATATGGCTGTTCTAATGTAAGTTCTAATAATTTGGGCAGCAACAAGATACAGAACTTTAGGGAAACTCATGAATGTGACTTCAACTATCTAAAAAATTTCATGTGGATATTACCTAGGTGTATCTCATTCATAGTTACATAGTTACATAGTTAAATTGGGTTGAAAAAAGACCAAGTCCATCAAGTTC